>CM039679.1:73225688-73783652 GCA_022537955.1 Schmidtea mediterranea | reverse complement strand
AAGTCCGAGTATGAATTGATTGGCTTAAAATAAAGGAGATTTTCAAAATATATGAATAAAAATAATTAATCATACAACTGTAATTAGTGGAGTTCAACATTTTACAATCAATCAATGCAATACATAACAAAATGGAGGTCATAATACAAATTAAATCTTAATTGAATAATGTCCAAATGCAATATCTCACAGCAGAATAGACTAAATTTAAGAGTTCAACACAATGATTAAAGTCAAACTAAAATAAGATGAGTTAACTTAACGTTCAGAATGGGGATTACATTTATAACTTTTATTATGGGCCTTAGATTGGTGCAATAAAGCAAGGATTTTGCATTGTGGTACATCAAATAATCTAACTAAATATAAACACATTTATACGTAAAACTTCAAAATCTCAAAGTTCTAACCATTATGATACAATTTGGATTATTTAAATTATCAACCAATAGGGATAGAGTACTAATAATTTTGTTAGATTAAATTCATCTTTATAATTTTAAAAATTTTCTTCTATAGTTCGAATGAGAAATGTCTGAATGATTCATATAAAAGCAACAGCATGAAAATTTCAGCATTCAGCAACGTCACGAGACAAAAGTAAAATAATTTACAATTAACAAGAAAGCAAATTCAATTTTCACCGGATAAAAGATAATTACGCAATTGGAAAAGCTGATATAAAAATAAACTATTGGAACATTTACTGGCGTATAGATCAAGATTTTCCACAAGCTTATTTGCATTGGACAGTTTTCTGTGATATTTATTAATAAAAAATGATTGTAAAATTTTATACAAGAAACCGAATAATTCACAATCACACCAACTGTATTGACGTACATGAAATAACGCCTCAAAACAGCTGACAATAAAATTATTACCGAAGAACTTAACTATTTCTTTGTGTGTTAAAATTTTCAATAAAAAATAGCGAAATTCCATATCAAATAAACGAAAATGAACAACAATAGCCTTTAAAAATTGTTCACAATCAGACATAAATTCATCAATTTGAGTTGGTTTCAAAGATTGAAATGCATTAATAATACGAAATAATGCTTGATTTTGAATAAAACTTTCATTCTGCAAAGGTTTTTTTACACCAATCTGCAATAGTAACTTGAATATTTTACCATAATCATGAGGTTGATCTTCTTTTGAAACTTTTTCCAGATTATTCTGTAAATCCATCAAATATTTAATTTGCCAATTTTGACTGCAATCATGACTTATTACATCAATTGTTTGGTTACTAAACCTATATGTTTCATTTTTCAAAAACTGTTCTTGAATTTTCTTTACATATTCAATTACATTAATATTTCTAGGTTTTGATTTTAAAATTTCAATAGCGAAAGCAACAATAGACACATTACCAAACAATGACAAATTGGAGGAAAATACTGCTAAATTCATTTCAAAAACATTAAGTATAAAATTTTGATATTGTAAACTATAGTTAATTTATTAGTTTAATATCGAAACATCATTATGAAATTTAGTAAATAATGTAATAAAACATAATTGAAGGTAAGTAAACGATTTCTTAGAAATATTAAAACAAATGAAATTTTATTAAATATAGAATAAATAAATTCTGATGAATTTAATTTATTCTATTTTATTATTATAATATATTAAATAATTTAATGAAGTAGATATAACAAGATGAAATATTTGAAATAAAACTAAATTTTCACTAATTTTATAAAAAGACAAATTTTGACAGTGAATATTATTTAAGTTTATTAATAACCTATTTAGTAAAATTTAGAGCGTGCTTTAAAGCATAAAACGTGCAAAATGTTGAAATATTATTTTTTAATGAAAATTTCAACTTTGAAAACAGGTCATATTAAAATTGCATGTATGTTTTTCTGTATTATAGGAAGAAATTAATTTTCTCTTATCTTCTATCAATTCAGTAACAGTTACAACACAACAAAAACGAGATTATTGGTTGATTTTTCTAGTCAGTTCTTTAAAAAGAAAGCTCTATTTTGAGATTATATGCCAAGACTAGTTTATTTGTATTTCTTACGAAATTGTGTATTATATTTTTTACATTTGGATTATCAAATCATTTATTATATTCATTTCAATTAAATGAAAAGTTGATAAATAATTTTATGATTGATAAGAAAAATTTGATAGGAAATATTTCTTACTGCCCCCAACAATGCCAAAATAGAAAAGCATTAAATATTAAAAATCATATCTCATTAGACATTTCCGGAATTTTTATTTGGAATTATCAGTGTTATGAAGCGTCAAAATGTTCGAACATTATCTTTGATTGTATTTACTTTTACATATCTACTGGTCGGAGCTGCAGTTTTTGATGCCCTCGAATCAAAGAATGAGATAGAAATTCAAGAATCATTATATATAGAAGAATCAACGTGGAAATATAAATACAACATGACAAAACTTGATTATGAAAATTTAACAAATCTTATTATAAAAATGAAACCATACAAAGCTGGTACTCAGTGGAAATTCGCCGGATCATTTTATTTCGCAACAACAGTTATAACTACAATTGGTGAGTATTTCAATTAATATTTTTTATTTTAAAAAAATCGGGCGAATATGCATTAAAAGTAATTGGTAATTTTTAATAAAATTTTTAATCAAATTTCCTGTTTTCAAATGTTTTTAAATTTAAACAATTTTACTGTGGCCTGGAAACATTCGATATTAATTATTCAATTGTAGGCATGTTCACTCCTACATGACTGATTATAATTTTCTTCCCCAGTGACGATTTATAGTAACAAATTATTGTAAAGTGAATAAAATTCTAAAAGATAATAACAATTGTGTATTTATGATTATTTTGATATTAAAGAAAATTGAGAATTGAAGTTTCTGATGAACCATGTTTCCCCATAATTATTTACAATTTTTATAATCAAAAGGTTTAATGTTTGCATTATAGGTAAACAATGATTTCGCATTTATAGTTTTATCAATTTGTAAAAATAAATAATTATTTCAATTAATTAAAATTACCGAATTGCATATAAATCTAAATAATTATCAAAATAATTAATTTCAGTCTCATTAAAAAATAAACATCAAAAAAAAATTAATTCAAAAAATTATAGTATAATTATGTTATTTATACTTCACATTTCTCTAAATTGATAGGATAGCAAACGATTATTATCGATATTAAACTTTTTAGTCTGTTCAAATTGAACAAAACTTTTATCTTTTATAGAATAATTTATTTTATGTTTTAGAGCTACTTAATCAGGAACTTGTTATGACAATTTTAATTCCATTTAATTATTTTTGGAAATTCGCCAATTAATGAATTAATATTACTGACACAGTAAAACACTATTTTAATCAATTTAAAATACAATAATAATTCTAAAGATTGCTGAAAGAATTGTAAAAAAATGTTTAGCTTAGATTAACATATTGCAATCTAAAAATAGTAAATTAATCAAAGTAAAAACAATTCGATAGCAAGGATATATTCCACAAGATCATAAAGAGTAACTTTATTGACGACGATACATTAAATTAATTAAAATAGTACTGAGTTAATGATAAAATTCATTCTTATTAGTAAATTTAATTATCCAAAAGAAAATTCACAAAATTGAAAAATTTATCAAAAGAAAATAAAAGGGATATTTTATTGAAATTATTCCAGAGCTTCAATATATACATGGTTCTCACGTAATTCAGCATTTATTTTCATATTAATTAATTATAATATTAATTATAATCATGTTAAACACATTCTTTATTAGTTATAAGTAATTATATTCATCCTGCTATTATAAATTTATTTCAATACTTGGCTATAAACAATATTTTTAGTCTCGAATTGATCATCGGCGAGGATGAATAATGTTCCATACATAGTCCATGTGAGAAACACTCGTCTGTCAAATCCAAGTCTGTGATTGAGTGAGGAAAAAATTTGAAAATGGAACAGTTGACCTTGAAATGGTAGCCAGAAAGATACGTCACTACTGTTCACATGTTGAAAGAAGTTCTTGTGACAGACAGACACGTATTTTCTGTTTTGTAGTAAAGATACATATATTTTTTATATTCATATTAACATAAGAACATTGCAAATGTTAAAGGATATAACTTGATCATTCAATAAAATAACTAATATGCCAACAATATGACAATTGAAAAAATAGTGTTATATCAAAAGAAATGGAAATACTATTTAAAACTGTGGCGTCAGTTATCACATTATATCAGCAGATGGGATGAATGCCGATTTTATTTGAAAGTAGTGGTAGTGCAATGTTGAAGTTCCAACAATGAAGTAACTTTGAAAAGACTTCTTAACAAAAACGCTTCCATTTATTTAAAAGAATTTAATATGCAATTATCAGAAAAGGTTGTCGTTGAAGATTCTCTCATATTATTACAGAAGTGTACAAAGATTTAGTAAGACATCTTTAAGAAATCGATTTCAAAAATCCTCAATCCATCAATGAAACATGACACAGGATTCTCATACTTAAAGATGAAGATAAATTTATATTTTAAATGAAATGAATGTAAAACTTAGGAAGTATTTAAAAAAATTTCATTTTAGAATGTGGCAATTATTTGAATTTTTTTTCGCCGAATTATGGAATTTTGAAATTGAAAATGCACTTGACATTTAATCTTTTTACAATACGCATGCGTTTCAAAATAAAATTGAATAAGATTGCCCTAAAATAATTGTTTTGGTTCCATATTCGACTCAACTCAATCCAATTGAGGAAGTGTTTTCAAAATGAGAAAATAAGCATAAGAATTTGAACAATTTCTATTAATTTTTAACTATATTTGGCAGTCCGAGGAATTAAAGTCTTTATTATAGTCGAGAGAATTATTTTTTCACATGAAAAATTTTGTATTTCTTGTTTTAGAAAGAATGGACCAAATCAAAAGTACTTGGACTTATTACAAATATATTTTAAATATTATTATTGTTGGGTTCCTACACAATGAAATGTAATTTTAATAATTAATAATCTTTAACAATACAATTTTTAAATAATAATATAGTTTTTTAACCGAAACATTCAACATAAAATAATTAATATTAAAATTATTATTTCTTTCAAAACATTCATTAAGTAACTTGAATAAAGAAATATTTATTTTTTATCACAGTGAAATAAACAAAGCGTAAGATTTATATATTATATTCATTTAGCACAACATACTGGTTTTTATATTTATTTTATTTTATTTAATCTATTTTAAATATTAAAATATTTATGTAATCTTCTATGAAAGAATTTATAATATTTTCTTCTAGTCATCTGTCATCATTTTAAATTTATAAATTTTGTTTACAATTTAATTTTTAAATCTTCATCTTTAAACATTTTTATAATCTAATATTTTTAAAAAATTCTAATATTTTCACAAGTAAGATAGGTCAACTTTTATTAAATTTTTGTTTTGTATTTCTATTTAAATCACCATAAAATCTGAAAAAATTAATTAATAAAATATTGCTTTTTTTAATAAAGTGCCATAAAATGAATCCACTAAATTCTGAGAGTTACTCAAAGTCCAAACATTTATTATAAAAGAAAATATACATCATTAACATAACATTTATAAAATGTTTGACCACCAAGGAGCACCAAATCTATGTTTTAATTTTAGTTTTTAGTCTGTGTCCATAATTAATATATTTATTAAAACTTGGCTGTTCAGTTTGCAAAAATGTTTGGTCTTTAAGCAGTGAAAAACAACAAGGTTTAAAATTAGAACATAGTTGGATAGATTTTAATATTTATCCTAATGGTCTAACAAATTCTCAAAACCAAACCTCACCGAGAAAAAAATCTTCGAACACAGAAGATCTGTCGCACATTTAAAAGGAGAAGAAGTTGTTTCTATACGGGAAAAAAATATAACGGAAGGTGTTTTGGGAGTATGCATAAAAAAGAAATCGTTGTTACAGAACGAATTTTTAGTACGTCTTATAAACAAGCCAAGTTAAACCATCCATCTTACGGGTTCGAGGAGGAGGTTAATATACAAATTCTCAATAACGCCGATGTGCTAAAGTATACGACAACAATATGGAATTTATCAAAATGTTTTTATATAATAAAATATTTCAACTGAGATTAACTGTAATTATAGTCATTAAAATTTAAATTTGTTTAAAAAATAATAAATTAACACTATTTTTCCGCGCGTTCCCATTCCTTTTTTAGAAATTTATATATATAATTTTAAAAGCGGGCCATAATTCTAGATGCAGTTTGTCCCACGAAATATCGAGCTAATGGTCTGCTAGCCTGAAATGTATAATAACGGCTTTGTGGTCATAAATTAATAAACTAACTTCAATATTTTTAGCAAAAATTACAATAATTTCCCCATCTATCGAATTCACTTAAAATTTTATCATAAATAAGACTAAATTAAAATTTTTAATAAAAATTATTGAGACAAAAGGAAGAATGATAAAATTTTCATTTAATCTTCGTTCTTTTTTATAGTCTAAAATAGAACGAAGATTAAATGAAACCAAAATAATAAAAATTGTGTGTTTAAATATTCAAATTTCTTTTAGATATAGACTAAAAATAATTTTTTTTTAGTTGAAATCTAAGTGACAATATTTGAATTTTTAAAGAAAAAAACCGATCAAAGATATTCAAAGAGAAAATGATTTTACTGATACGTGTTTTATTAAAACGTTATTGTGTAGAATTTAACTTAACACTTCAACTACTCATAATCCAACATCATAATTGCTATCTTTGTCACTTGAGATTCTGAACTCTTTTGTTATAGCAAAAGTAATATGAGAGTAAACCAGAGACTGAATTTAGCCTAATATATCCCAGCTCACCCACATTATTGTTTACTCCCACTACCAAGATAATTATACACTAGCAAAGAAATAACTGAAAGAAATGAAATTTTTTGAAATAATGGTAACAAAAGAAAACAAAATTGGAATAATATAAATTATAGTCAATAAAGCATAATTTACTTTATCACCATTGCTTTATATATATTATGGCGTACGCAGCGGGTTTATTAGGGATAATCTCCACCATAAATTTCAAAATAAAATTAAAAATTAGTTTTTGTGTTGTAAACTGTAACTTTATTTCACTCTACGAAAGTAAATTTTGAACACTTAGATGCAATTTCACTATTTGTTGAGCTATACAACATCATTTATGAATCTCTTGCCAAAATTGAAGAATTTACAGGCAGCAAAGCATCAGTCAAAGCTCTCACATTTAGATCGGTTATAAAACACCTATCTATATTGCAATGTGCATTGCTAATCACGTATTTTCTCTTTCCAACCGATTAGCTTTACTTTTGCAGTTAAAACAAAGTGAGTTAAAAACCTGCGTGCATTTGTGTGAAAGTTTAAAACAAGAAATTCAACAATTACGTTCAAAATACACTGATACTTTTAAAAATACTGAGGAAATTACACGCTCATCAGGTGCCTGCGAGCTCGAAATTTCGAGAAGAACCACAAAGCAGACACAGCGGTCAAATATATAAACCGACAGTCCATAAGGGTATTACAGGATATCACGTTTTCGTGATTTCTTCACATCTCAACAAATTAAAGATAGAATCTTACGTCACAAAAAACTTTGCAGAATATACAACACTTTCTTCCTCAACAGATTAAACAAGCAGAAGATGAAAAACTCCTCCTACTATAGAAGCCATAAATTAACAAAGGCCAAATGATATATTTTGCAGGAAAGAAGTATCTTTTGGCCAGGTAAAGATGTGGAGGTGTAATTGTATTATTCAAAAATATATTTCAATAAACTTTATTCATTGCTTGAATATTTGCAACAGTCATTTATATCCTACGATTCACAATATATTGAAGTTGTCTGCAACTTTAACTGTTACAACAGTCACTGCTGAATGATCTTTTTCTATTTTGCGTAGAATTAAATCTTACTTACGGAACATGACATCAGAAAAGAGATTGAATGGTTCAGCTATAATGAACATTCAACAGGAATTGTATGATTCCTTAGACGCCGAGGAAGTTTTAGACGTTTTAACGAAGAGCCTAAGAAGATTGATACTTTTATAATTACTCTATAAATGTATGACACTTTATTTCTGATAAATAATAATAAATGGGATCATTTTGCGGTATTTAAATTTTTTAAATTTAAAATTATAAGGAATTTTTTTTGATTTTAATCTGATTTATAGTCAAATTTTGTAGAAAATATAATGCCATTTATAAAATTTAAAATATCCAATTCAATTCCGTGTTAAAAGTTAAATAAAAATCTTAATTTTTCATATGTTTGCTGAGTTTAAATTAGCATTGTTTATAAATTAATTTATTACCTAAGGTATTATATTAGAAAACAATAATGTATTACAGGTATTACTGAAATTTGTCAATTATCACTAATAATTTATGTTTAGAAATGAGCCTTAAAATATTTTTATAGCTTATTAAATTTCACAGTAAAGTATTATAATTGTGCAGAGAATATTATTATTAAAAAACAATGTTTTATTTAAAATTTTATTTTTTTATGGAAGCAAATTTATCAAATACATCATTAATTTGGATTTTGTTACAAATATCGCTTTCAATAGCAATCACTGACAGGCTAACTAATCTTTCCTGAGAAATAGTTGACCATAAATAATTCTTAATTAGTTTAAATCTGGAAAATGACCTTTCACCACTTACTAATGAAACTGTTAGAGTTGATAGTATTCTCAAAGATATAACTATATTTGTAAATATAACAAATAAATATTTAATGGATCAAAAGAATTTGGCATGCATAAATAAGTATTAATAATCGATTATTTTCTGAAATCAAAGGGGGTATGAAATTTGAGACACATTTTAGTTTTCTAGCCCCGGTCATAAATATATATATATATTGTTTGGTTTGTAGAAAGTCAGTGCATAGGTCTGACTCCTTGGTGTCCTTATTTAATCAATTCAATTAACACAACACAATAAAATTTATTTCCAATTTTATATCACAACTTTACTCACAACCTTCACAAAAATCGATTCAATTCACAATACTCTGAGCAATTACTCAGCATAAATCCCTGTATGGTGCGCAAGACTTTAATTCGTTTAGCTGACTGATACCCCTTCTAAGATTATTACCTTCTTTGCTGAACTCCTGAAAATATTCTCTTCGACCAACTGGCAATTTTGTTGATTTGCCTTCTCCTTTTATACCCATCTCGTAATTAGGTTATTTGTAAATCAAATTGGTTTTGACATTTTTGACATCACTCTTTCTAAAACTAAATTAGAAACTTCAGGCCTTCCGGGGTTTCCATTTATTTGCAATAATTATATTGGTGCCGGATTCACCTTTTATCCCGGGTCACCCAATTTTGTTTTCCGTATATAGATAATTTTGTCGACGGCCCATGTTTCTCACACTGTTCGGGTTTTCTGTTGGCTTGTACTTCCCATTAGCTCGGGTTTTTCAATTTTTAATTTATTTTAATTTTTATTAAATATTTTCTTCAGGGACCCCTAATCGATTTAATTTTATTATATTTGAATTTGTCTCGTCATTTGGCATCCACCCATACCTGTTTCCCCCAATAAATATTTATTTTAAAATTTAATTGATTTTGGACTTTTTAATTATTATTTTGAGTATCATGTTTTTATTGATTTTCCTTTTTACTCTTGAATTTTGTTAACCCCATAAATATATATACACAAAAATTTGAATAGTGAAAACAAATTTGAAAAATGCAGTATTTTTCGGATATAATAAAGTTGAATATTACAAAAAATTGGATATTGTAAAATTAGTGTATGGTAATAGTAATCCACTAAATATGTAAGAATAGATTTTTCTGGAAAAAAGACTTTTATTACATTTCTTTTTTTGAGTAAAATTATATATAAATTAACCAGAGAGAGAGAATTTTGAGTGCTGAACTTTGAATAACTTAAACACTTGAATCTTTTAAATTTCCCGGAAGTAGAGCAAATTAACCTGTAATCAGATATTGCAGAGGTTCTCAAAGAGTGGTTTGTGATCTACTAGTGGGTTACCAACTTAGTTTAGGTGACTCGCAGAAGATTTTAAAAATATGTACATCAAGAAACGAACAATGATGATTTACTGTATTTGCACACAAACTGTTATTTTTATTTGATTACTTTGAGTTTGTTCTGATAGTTATGTAATTCTCAATTAAATATATCAGATATAAAACATAAGAAAATAAATCAACATTTTTCTTTGGTTTTCCATCCACTCTTTACTAGTCGGTTGGATTGAAAAATGATTCCACTTTTAAAAGTTTGTCTAGGTAGCCAAAAATTTGAGAAATCTTGAGAGGTTGAATGAAATAAATAATTTTATGAATTATAAACATCTTTCATCTTTAATTAACTTTTATTTATTATTTGTTATGTCAAATAGCGTTTATCAAAATATTAAAAATTATATTTGTTCTATGCATCAGATGGTTCTATGTATGATAGGTGTATCGTTTAGTGAAATAATTTTGAAACTAAGCATCTGTTGTGCGGAATTTGGTACTTTTGGTAGTTTTGAAAGCAAAATGCAAAAATAAGGAACATTAAAAAGTGATAGGTAGGATGAAAACTAAATTAAAGTTTTCTCAGTTATCTATATGGTGCTAATAAGGCCTTTAAGAGTCGATCTACAGTGGCTAAAAACTTCGAAGGGTCACACTTTATTTGAGACTGAATATTATTTTAAAAGAGATTAATTGAACGTTTCAATGGTAAAAAAGCTGAACGTTTTATAAGGATCCAAAAGTCCCAGATATTAAAATGAATAGTATTCACAAATATTTTTCACATTAAATGTAGTGCCTCGGTCATTCTAATTTAATACATATATTAATTTAATTATTAAATTAATATGTGTATTATATTGGAATATCTGAGGCACTACAATAGCCCGCCTTATCTATCAACTTTTGATATTAAGTTCGTTCAAGTCTCCGAAAAAGATAACGTAGCCGCCAACTATCTTTCTAGAAACATTTCAGCATCTATTGCGTCAACTCCCATCTTTGCTCAAGATATTTTCTGTTCGCCTCCACCAACTTCAGAGTATTTCGTCCGCTTCAAAGACTCGCACGAGATAATAGACGGTATACATTAAGATGCAATATATAAAAACATTTTCAGACCTCTTCTGTACTCGTCACCCCTGAAAGAAGGATTCCTTGCGATTCACAATCTACACAGTCCCAGTTTCGAAATCACCCTAAACACTGTCGCGCACGCTTTAGTAACCACCTGGTTATCACGTTATGAAATTTCAATCGCTATCATTACAGAACAAAGAGCACAATTCGAATCATATCTTTTTGATCATCTTACCACCAGTCTTGTCATCTAAAATTTAAGAACCTGGTTCTATCAACGACAAACAAACAGTCTCATCGGACTTTGAAATTGTCTTCCAGAATACTCTAAACGTCAATTTCATGGGTCAAAGCGTTCCTATTATGGTACAACACACCAAATCGCACAACTGGGGCCTCTCCTTCGCAAATTTTGTTTAGATCAACACTTTCATACCAAAAGAACTCATCGGCTCACTATTAAACGAGATCAATCTTACGAGCAAGACATTTTTGAGCTTAGGCGAAAATCTGTCATTCACATACTTAATGTAGTACAAACCATATTACTAGTCTCTTTCTTCAACAACCCACGCATGAATGAGCACAATCAACTATTCAAACCTGAGACCTACATACAAATGTTCATTTCTCACCATAGAGCTGTACAAAGAAACAACACCCACGTCATGATCATTTTCAAAAGTAAGCAAACGGTCACCAAGATAATGTCTGTACAAATAAACTTTGGAAATTTCTATTATTTATCGCTTGTTCGGACTGTATTATTTTATTGTGGGATTTTAATCATAATCTGAAGTCCCTACATTAAATATTTAAATTTACTTTTAAATTCTTAATTATATTTTTCGATAATATACTAATTGGAAAGCCTATATTTGCTTTGAAGTAGGAAGAACTTCTCTTCAAAATCTAAAATATAATTAATTCTTTATTATACAATAATATTACATTTTCTTATATCAGTCTTATTTGTGAATAAAATTAAAATCATTAAAATTAAATAATAAGTCAAAACCTCATTTTTTAAAAATCCTTTTAACTTTTTTCATATATTGGAAAGAAATTCAATTTAGACTTTCAATTCTCAATTTCCTTTATCTTCATTCCATTTAAGACGGTATTTTGTTTTTGGATTTTGTAAAAGAATGAAGATAACTGAAACTGAAAATGACAATATATCAATGAGGAAAAGGATCAAAGAACCTGCTGATAATATTTAAAAATATAAATAAAATTGAAGGAATATTTTTAAGATTATTCATTTTTGGACTTTTGTTAGACTTATGAAATCTTCGACATTTTGAATCACCGGACTCTATCATGATGATTAGCTTTTAATATAAGTTTTAGCAAAACTAAAATTTTACTATGTGAAGTTTCTTGACTTACCATGTTCCAATCCTCATGGTGTGATTAGTACAATTGCACACACAACTCTATCTATATGCATAAATATTTGACCATTTAAAGATTTTTGACCAATCAGAACCCGACCGCCAAAAGTTGTTATGCTTAGCACTCTAAACCATATTTATATACAAATAATTGATCAGATCTAACCAGGAAAAAAAATGTGGTTTCAAAATCATTGAGTTGATAATGTAATTTATTAGTTATTATTCATTCTCATTACTAATAATAATTATTAATTACTCCTCTCATAATTGTTCTCCTCCGATTCACATAGAGTTCCATCAGATTTTATCACTCTTCGAGAAATCATTTTTCTGGTTTATTTTTAAATCAAAAGTGTTTGTTTTATCAGATTTTCTATTTCATTAATATATATTAAAATCTCATCTTATTAAACTTGATTTATTAATTACTTTCAAAATGAATCAGTAGTCTTTGATTTGAGTTGTTTACAGTAATCTTATTTATGCTACGTGCAAAGGCTAACTCGAAGGAGTTGTAACTTATCAACTAATTATAATATTTAAGTTTTATTTAAAATTATACACAAAAAATAAAATAAACTAAAATTCTATTGACTGTCCAGTCCAATAAAGCTTCAATATTACTGATCAATGTCAGCTCCAAATTTATTACTTTTACAGGCCTTAGGAAAATTAAATTTTAGGGCCATCTAGCGAGGGAAAATTTTATGCTTAAAATTAACAAATAAGAAATTAAAAGTACACATCAATTAAAAATAATAAAGCATTCAGAATTCATTATTTTATATATTATATCTTTTTACATATTATTATAAATTATATTTTTGGTGTGTAAAAGCACCAGAATATGATTGGTTCTTTATATTATGTGTTTTTATAAACCCCTGATAGGCACCTCTTAAGATAGAAGCTTTGGTATCCGGAAGTTTCATCACCGGAAGATTCATCGACGGACTGTTCATCAGGTGGATAATTCATCAAGAGGACTGTTCATCACAGGATGGTTCATCAACGGACGATTCATAATCATCTATTAATTTGCTTTGGATATATCTTACTATACGTATTACTATGTTAAAATAAAGTAAATAAACATATTAATAGAAATTGCAAAGAAAAACCTCCGGTGATGAGACGTTTCTAAAAGATAAATCCAGAAATTTTTAAATACTCTTAGCCCAAATTAAAAGCTATGTCAGGTAATTTCTCTGGATAATATCGAGATTCTGTGAATGTTATTAACAACCGGAATTGTAAATAAATTACTACAAATGTTTTATTTATCCCGTAATTAATAAAGAAATATACAATACACATTCGACTGTAATTTTGAAATTATTCAAAATTTCTGGATTTATCTTTTTGAAATACGGTATCCGGACGTTTCATCACCGGAGGTTTTTTCTTTGCAATTTCTATTAATTTGTTTATCTACTTTATTTTAATATATCCAAAATATAGTGATATATACAAAGCAAATTAATAGATCATGATGAATCGTCCGTTTATGAACAGTCATCTTGATGAATCGTTCTGCGAGGAAATGTCCTAGAATCAGAAGCTTTGGGGTTATGAATTTTTCAAAATAGGAAATTGCTTTAATGAAAAAATCCGATAGTTTTTGATTGCCTATGACCAAGCATACAAAACCTCGCATTTATTCATAGAATAGTTCAATTACTGTTACAAGTTAAATGATTTGGATCCATCACAGTGTTGTGGCCAGAACCCTTATCTGTCATTGTTGAATCTGGATGTTGGTTGATTTCCGATAAATGATCATAATCAATATTCCATAGCAGCTATCTTCCTCGTCAAATGGGGACAAAATGGTTCCAATTAAATTGACAGGAAGAGCATCATGACCAAGATTGTCATCATAAACTATTTTATTGTTAACATCAACATTTCAAATTTCCAATTGTATTAGTAGATGATCACACTCTGACACCATTTAGTTGAGGACGGCTTTTCATAGTTTGATTTTATATTCTGATGTAATTTTTTGTCAAACTTTTTCAAGCCTTTCAACGACCTTCGGCTGATGATACTAAGCTATATTTATATTTGGAACTTGTTAATATTGACCTAAATATGAAATATTCTTATTTTTTCAAAGGTGGCGTTTCTGAATATCCTAGAACAATGAAACACTGAAACTAAACTGTGACAATGAAAATTGCTTTGAAAATATCCCAGTAGTATTATGATGAAAGTTGCTGGGACATGATCAAGAATCAAGTAGTGAGACGTGAGCCCGCCTCAACAAAGAGATTTGCATGTTAATTTAAACAGAATTGTCAAATAAATTCAAATTTTAAGAGGTTATGTGCAGAATTTTATTCTCTACAAATCTGTCAGATCAGAATTTAAGATTTGCGCAAGTGACGTACGTAAAAACGCAATAATCAGTTTTCCCTGTATATTTGATGCTCTAATAATTATTGGATCAAAATATGTGGTATATAAATATTGTAGAGAATTTAAATATCTTTCAGACTGCAATTTTGAATTTTGAGTTTGTTGCGTTTATCATACATCAAAACGCACCATAAACATTTTAATGTGTTTTCATCATGAACGAATTACCAAATTGAAACCTTGATAAAAGCAAAGATGTAGAGAGTTTTATGGTCCAAGATAGCATTTTAAAAACATTTATAAAAGTTAAAGTTACTAAACATTTCTTTGTTTAAAAATATTTTTTTTTGTTTTGGACCAATTACTCTATTTAATATACTTTGAGAAAAGATTTTTTTTTGATAATGAATCATGTTTCTTTGTTTAAATATATTGGTGGTGGTATTTCTTCGTTCTGCCACTTTCTTTATTCTCCTCAATTTATTAGTCATACGATGACTCATGTTTCTTTGTTTAAATATAAGGGGTATTTTTTTGTTCTCATCAATGTATGAGTCATACGATGACTAATGTTTCTTTGTTTAAATATAGCTGGTATTTCTTTGTTCTCCTCAATTTATGAGTCATACGGTGAATCATCATTCTTTGTTCTATGAAATTATGACTCATATGATGATTCATGCGATGACTCATAACCATTGTTCTCTGGAGTTATGACTCATGGGATGACTTTTCTAGGACCTTTCACACTTTTATGTACTAGATAGTGGCTATAGATAACCTACTTTTGGTTTTGGTGCACCTTAAATAAATTTGTTATATTTTATGATGAAACTGGATTTCAAATTTCAATGACGTTTAATAGTTTGGAAGAAAGCTAATGTTGAAGTCAATGAAAAACTCATAGTAACACTACTCATTATTAAAAAGAAAATTCACATTCGACAGTGGAAATTAAAGTAATTTACGAAGTGTAATTGTGTTAAACCTCTCATAGTTTTTCGTACCGGATCTTTATCATTCACGTTTGTCAACTCAGAGAAGGATGTTGATGCCTTGGTTCCTCTGTTACTTAAATTAGAATATTCTAAATCTTTTCTTGTCCGTGTGATAAAAGAGACTGATGATAAATTGGTGTTGAATTTTTATTATCTTTGTGCTGGTTTGTCTGGAGGTAAAGTTTTTATTGAATCTGATGTTAGTAAATCATAAAATTCGAAAGGTGAAAAACATCGATATAATCACAGAACCGAAATATTATGAAGGATTTACTGAATTAAGTCATAAGACCCTCAAACATGTAGACAAGACTGAGTCCTGCACATTTAGTAGCATGTTCACTAATAAATCTCAAACTCCATTTGGTCTATGTTTAAAATTCGTGTATCAATTTTCATGTAATGGGTGTAATGTCACATACATTGGGGAGCCTGCTCACCTTCATAGAACTCGAGTTCTTGATCATAGTCGACTGAATGGATTCACTAACATTAATGATCATTTTAAGGAGTGTACCAGTAAAAATTTAGGTATCTCTAAAATTTTGGTGTAGCTTATGAGAACGAGTAATATTTAAGGCGTTGTTAAAATTATCTTTAAACCCTATAATCAGTTATAAGGACTTTTTTGTGTTTTACCTCTGATTTCTTTTTAAGTGACATAATATTTTCTACAAACTTTGACTATGAATCAGATTTAATTAAGGTATTCACGAATTTTCCGCACAGTCTTTTTCAAGTGATATTATGTCACCTATTATCAGTGTTCAAAGTGCTCAGTCTACAGTGATTTTGAATGTATTGAAATAATTGAAAAAAGCATTTTGTATATTAGGCATTTGTTTATTACAATTTTTATTTTATTCTATAAAAATTTATTTGAGAATAATGAAAAATATTTTATGAAACATTTTAAAGATAATTATTATTTAATTTGTTCAAATATTCCTTATCTTCATTTAGTTATTATTAATGTGATTTCTAGGCTGAAGAAGACTGATAAAAACGACCGACATATAAAGCGCGATTTTATGCGATATAATTATTTGGCGTTTTTCAATTATTACAACTTTGCTATCATTCTTTGATTATTTTAAATATACGTTCCCATAAATCTCTCGTAAAAAAGATACGGTATTCATATAAAAGTAGATGATTAGTTCTACATTTGAAAAATCAACTAAAATAATGTGATTTGATATATAAACTCAAGGTTTTTATATGCTTTATAAATGTATATTAGATATGTTTAGGAAAACATAGAAATCGTAATTTAAAATACTAATTTAACAAGAAAAAATTCATAATTTAACAAAACATAACTAAAAAATTCATTTTATTGAAACAAAAAATGGAGAAATATAACAAAATATATTTTTTAATTGATATCACTGCTTGATTCAATGTGGATTCGTTTATGCATGCATACTGGAACGCCACTTTCGTCACTAGAAATATTTCCCACTACAATCTTAGTCTCAATAAGTAGTGCTGGTATTTTAGTGGTTTAAGTAAATAAATCCATTAGCGATGTCTTTGTTCCTGTTTTGATAAGACTGTTATGTAACTCTCGATAATTCCCATTAATAACTTTATGTCTCGTTGAAATTTCTCAGACATTTCTTCAATGAATTCATCATAGCCAAGTGCCTTATCTACTAACAGTTCTTCAATGTCAGCATACGACAGATCATCCAAACCTTCGCCGCCTACTTACATTGAAATACTCAACTGTATTAGATAATATCGGATCTTCATTTTCGACACATTCCGGCCAAAGATGCCTCCAATATTCATTTAATGTCGATGGTCTTAGTTCGGATAGAGCTATTCTAGCATGTTTGATGCAGTCATTAATAGAGAATTTCTTCCACGCCTCTGTTACTTTTAGTTTTTTATCATTCATTAATTAATCTCAAATGTACCGAAATGTTTGCTTACAAAATAGGTCTTAAAAGATGCAATATAAAAAATACTAATATAAAAAATATTTACAATTTTATTTTTTGAAATCATGTTAAATCAAATTCGCGTAAAGAGAATTAGGTGTATATAAAAATAAAATTTATTCAAATTATTATTTTTTAAGTCTACATTTTTAGTACACATTTTAAATTATTAAAAAATTCAATTTATTTATTTATTACCTTAGGTTTCTTATTAAATGACAATTTTATCCTAAACTTTTTAATTGAATATATATTTTAAAAAATCCAAATATTTTAATAAAATTTTTTCTTTACTCAATAATGACAAGAAAAATATTTAAATTGCATTTTTTTTAAAGTTAAACGCTGACGAAACATTGTTTTGATAAATAGCCAGGAGCTTATGAATTAAATATCATTCTTCAATAGTCTGTCACTCATATATTCTCAGAACGGAATGAAGATCGATAATCAAAACAAGCAGTGCTATATAGTATGCTAATATTAATAAAGCCTGTTGAAAATTAATTGAAAGTACTGTAAACATATGAAATTTCAAGTGTCTAATGTCTGTAGCTGTGGGATAAACTGCAAATTACCAGTATTAAATTAAGTAGAAACAATTTCAAAAGTTTCTCACAGGAAGTTTAAAATTTTTCAGTTGGTTTATTGCAATTAATAATCGCTCTAGAAACAAACTTAATTTCAATTTATTTTCTTTCACAAAAAAAATTCATTTAGAAAAATTCACATTCAATAAATATTTTATTCAACTAATAAAACGAAAATCTATTATTTAATGTTCGATTTAAATTTTATGTTATTATTAATAGTTATCATTAAATAATTAATTAAGTTAAACAAAATTGAAATTTTATAAAATATTTTAAAATTAAATTTTGAAATACAATTAATAATAATTTATAATTGGTTTGAAATGAAATTAATTTTGTTGGTGTTAATTTATTCAATATGTTTCTAAATGTGTTCTGAAGAGTTTATTAACAAAAACACTTAGAGGTTACTCTGCATATAACAAATAAGCTCAATTGATTAAATTGTTCAACATATATTTCTAGCCCGGCGAATTCAATTGTTGAAGGGGATAGTCAAAGCATAAGAATCATTAATAAACTTTATGCTTTAGTATAAATTGAGCTTACAAGTGAATCCAATGATTTAATTTTTTTAAAGAAATTAATAACAGTATTTCTCAGATGGTTCCAACCTGTGGCTCACTGCATCCTCGCGGCTACTCATTCTTTTGAAATATGAGCCATAACTGAATCTGTGTTCATATTTTTATCATTGGAATGATCTCAGTTTAATTCATACAACTTTCTTAATTATCAGTCCGTATCATTTTTTGACAGTTTTGAATTGTAGGATGTGTGTGTGAAAGAGAGAAAGCGTAGTGACATGCGGTGTGAATGACACACCTGAATTCATCAGTGAAAATAATTCCAGTATGATATGATGAAGGTTGCCCACCCCTGACTTATCCATCGCGGAATGTATTATAAGCATATTTCATTTTTATTCTATTTCAACCAAATTTCTAAAACCTTATTTGTGGCTATCATTTGTCAAAAATAAATCATGAGATTTCGAATCATGGAAACATTGTTTTCATTGTCAGACCTACACTGTCAAACATATTTCACTCACAAAAGGAAAAATTGAAACTATTTTTTTGAAAAAGTATCTACAACTTGATTCCTATTTCAATCTTCGGTTGCGTTAGGCATTGGAAAATATGGCATTAAATTTTGTTGCAGTATTTTTGTGTGTTTCAAAAGATCCCAACATTTCATCATATTGACGATCTAAAACACTAAGTGTTAGGATTGAATAATACTCTCGGCAAAATATTTCGCCCTAGAATAAAGAATAAAATTAATTAAAATATTGAATATAACACCGTGATACGTCACTTACCAAAGCCATTTGACAATAATTGTTTTTGTTAACATTACCCGAGTCATGAAGAAATGTCTAATTCATTTTTCAATTCAAATATCTCTCAAAAGTTAGAATGCCCATTTCTTCCCATAAAGCACTCAGTGGAGGAATATACGGAGGACCAAATTTAGGGGTATTTACAATTTTCACCCCCAATTATGGAAATAGCAGTGTGCTGACATGATTTAAAACACAGTATGCTTACGAAGCTCACTACTACTGTACCAATAACTAGTTCCCCATACGTGCTTATAGTAATGCATCTATTTCGTTTTATAACATAGATCAGTTTATAACAAATATAATAATATGATCGTCGATCCATAACCAAAGCATAAAAAAATAATAAAGATCTACCGTAAGAGAAACGAAAGATATCAATATTAAACTGAGTTAGCATGACGCGACGCGACATTCAACGGTAGTTAGTAAAAAAATGACCCATTATCGTAATTAAATTAATGAAATATTGAAATAAAATAAAAACAGGTTAAATTCGGACAAAAAATATTAATTATTACATAACCATGACATAATTACATTATAGTAATTAAAGTTATGCTTGACACTGTTTTTACACGTACCTGGCGCTCAGATTTCTCTGAGCGCCTCCCGGCATAGTACTGATGAGAGCCATTAGCTATAAACTAGTACACTATTGGGCAATGTACTGGATATCACTTAATGTATCGTATATTCTTTGAATATAATCAGACATAGTGATCAATGAAACTAAGTTTTTCAAGTAGTTTTGGTAGTCTGATAGCTTGTTACCAGTTTCTGTGTTGAACTTGTATTCCACAGAGGTATGATGGTATCTACCATTGTTTCAAGTGAAAGGAGATTCAAGATAAAGATTCGTCTTATTGTCTTGCCTTAAAACCAAAATTTGCAAACTTATTTGATGTCCAATGCATCAAGATAAGTGTATAACAGTGTTAACTTGACACTGTTTTTACACTTACCTGGCGCTCAGATTCTCTGAGCGCCTCCCGGCATAGTACTGATGAGAGCCATTAGCTTGAAACTAGTATACTATTGGGAAATGTACTGAATATCACTTAATGTATCGAATATTCTTTGAAAATAATCAGACATAGTGATCAATATTTCATTAATATTTTGAAAATGTGTATTATATAGTAAATGAAAAAAATTATATTTAATATTAATATAAAAATTGTAAACATATTTAAATATTGCTTGAATAACATTTATTAAAACATGTTAATAAAAAATTTAATAAAGAAACAATTTGTTAAAATATATATAATAATCCATACTATTTTAAGTTGGTTTTACGTGCCTGAAGATGACAATTAAACTGTCAAAATATATTATTTTTATACAATAATTTGAATATCCAGAAACGATTTGAACCTATAATTTTGAGTAATAATGATAAAAATGATTTGTCTCTAAATAAATTTATCGTTAACTTCAAATCTCACATGAATGCTATAAAATGTATATAATTTAGGGTATTGTAATATGTTGGTAGACCGTTTAATAATATTAAATGATATCTTGAAATCTTTGGAGAACCTTGGATATAAACTTTCAGCATTAAGGGCCTAAGGACAAAATAAACAGAGGTCTGAAGCGAGAGGTCTAAGATTGATCTTTAAGAGCAAAAATGTTAACTAGTAATAACTAATAAAGTATTAACTAATTATATTTTAAAATAAAATTTAATTGTTCTACTTGTATACATTATTTATTTCTTATTTAAATATTATTCCAAATGTAAATTGTCTGAGATTTCAGTGACAGACAGATCAAGAAACATTTGCAAAATTATACTGACAAACGAGAATTTCACTGAAAAAATAAGAACTAATTCTTGATTTAATTTAAATTCAATGAGATGGAGTTGATTGAAAATTTATGGAATTCTTCATTGAATTGGTGATGGAAATTTTTCTTAGTAATTCATTTTAAAAATTATTTTTAATTTTATATTTACGCAGTAATCTTCAAAAGTCAAATAATAAAAAAAGTTTTACAAAATTTTTTCAATAATATATTATGTAATTATTTCAATATATAAAAGTTTTTCAAATTTCAAATTATTTCAGTAAAGACATTTAAAATGATCGTGTGTTTTAATAATTGATTAGTGACACTTTATGAAATTCAAATAAATAAAACTTATTTCAGAAATTAAGTTTTAAAGGATGTCTAATGCCGAAAAGAAGAATATCAATATAGTTTCGAAAGCAACCAAATAATTATTAAAATGTTTTCCAAAATCACGCCAAAATATGCTCATACTAAGCATTCGACGAAGACCAAAAGACGCAGAATAGATCAGAGACATAGAAAAGTGACTGTTGAAAAATGAACAACGATTGACAAACACAAACGGACGCTATGGCATTAAGTTCACAATTTCAAAATCAATGACAAACAAAATTAAAGAATTAGCAGATTTGGAACAAGAAAGGATGAAAGAATTACAGGATTTGAAATTCGATTTTGAAGAGTTTTAACTGAAGTTTTGAATTCAGGACGCGAAAAAGACATTTTCAATATCTCGTTGCAAATAAAGCACAAGATGTGATATTGAGAGAAATATTACTGGCAAAAACCAGAAAAACATTTTGAAGAAATGAGAACACTGACAAAGATTTTTGAGCGTAATAAAAATGAAAGCAATAGAACAGAATAATCAATCAAAACTGTCGATAATCGGATATATGAACTGAATAATGTGACTGAGAGAGAGCATATGATAGTGCAGCAGAATACACAAACTTACATCAACACAAAGTATACTATCACAAAAGCCAATCCGTTACCTTGATCCAAGAAGAGATGGATATTATATACGCAAATCAGTACAACACGCAGAAAACCACCACCGAGAAAGGGAACAGTTCTAAATAGAACAATTCTATAGAAACAAATAATTTCAAATGATTCAGAAAAAAAACTCTCTAGAGTTTCCACAAAGAACATAGCTAAAAGACTTTATTATGAAGGTTGACAACTTACACATTAACAGTTCCAAAATTAACAGTATGTGATTGTTTCTGTTTTTTGAAAAGGGGTATGTGAGATAAATACCTACTATGTGGCAAGTAGGGACAATGGTTTCAAGACTGTTTTTCATTACAAAAAGAGGTTCCTCAACAATATCAAAGAAGAATTTTAAATCAATTTTAAATTAACATAATATTTTCTACAAAATTTGACTTTGAGTCAGATTTATTTAATGTATTCACGAAATATTGCCATTGTTGTTTTCTTTTAATTTTAAGTACGATAATAAAAATATTAATATAAGTAGGTCCTATGGATTCCAACTAGGGTAATTCCACGTTCAAATAGATCCATTGAAATATAATAACTTAATCGGTTATGTTTTGTAAGCCATTTAACTTTGTTATTTATTGCTATTATTGAATTTCTAACCCTTTGACCCGGAGCCGTCTTAGCACAGGGACTCTAGCAGAATAAGGACGTTTATAAATATATTAAATAAATCTAAAAAAATTAAAGTTAATATTATTTATTAATTTTGGTTTTTTAGTATGTAAACTTTAATAATTGAGATTATTTTGATAGGTACTAAATCTGATTTCTCGTGCTCTTTTTTTCAAATAATTGAATAAGACCTAATAGATATAATTTATTTAATTTAAAATAATTTTCACAATGTCATCAATTGCACTTTAAAATTAATTTGCTCGTTACAAAGATTATTTATTAAGGTAGGAGTCCAAAAAGGAAACCGCCATAAGATAAATTTGTTAAGTATTTTTTACCAATTTCTTTACCGATTTCTTCTACAATTTTTATCATTCTGCCTTCGGCCAAACTTGCCACTGGCTACCAGTGTCCCTGCTTTTATACAAAATACTACCCTGAAAGTTTTAAAAAAATAAAAAATAATTAAATTAAGCAATCGACCAAAGCCCAATTATCATTCCACCGCTGTCAAACATTATTAGGACTTAATTCAATCTTTGTTTCTATCTAATTTATTTATTTTCAGTTGAAGATCGACAGTTATGTGTTTCCACATACCAATTAAATTTATTTATTTTTTAAATTAATTTATATTTTTTGAATAACTTCTTCTGTGGACTCCCATTGATTTCTTGTATTCATTTTTGTCTCATCATCTGCTATCTTCCTATACCTTTTCCCTGAAATATATAAATTTTTAAATAATTTATGTATTTTATAAATTAACTTTAATTTTACAAATTTTGCTCTTTTCATCGACGTGCACTTAATTCTCCGTGTATTTCAATTTATTTTTGAACCACTCTCAACAAATCTTGACAATTTAGTGCTTTCATTTATGTTATCACAGAACTGTGTTTATTTTTCTCTTTTTTTTATTATTTATTTATTTTGATTATTTATATTACATTATTATTAATTGTTTTTTTGTAATTGAAAAAAATTTTAGTTTTAAAATGAATTAATTTTTTATTTTTGTTAATACTATTTTTTTAATAAATTTATTATATTTTCTTATTTTTCTAAATAGAAAGTCTGAAAACATTTTTAAGGTACTTAATAATTCTTAGCACAAGAGCTCCAAATTTCATAAGACGCCATTTGCTTGAATCGTTCATATTTTTTTTGAATTTTAAAACGGATGGAATATTTATGGTGATTTTAAATTACCAAACTAATATTTTTACTCTCTTTGTATTAATTTCGCTTTGTATGTATGTTTTTATGAACCACGCAAATCTTGCAACGGCAAATTAATCTACTACCAATCTAAAATTTGGCAGATAGATTCGTCGTCGAGAACAACGCATTCTTTCAAAATTTCAGATCGATGAAAGTACTATAATTAAATTTTTTAAAAATTTTCTATTCCGTCATCTATTATGAAAAATATATTAAAATGTTCTCTTCAAAGTAAATTCTTAACTAGGTGATTTTGTTTAATATTAAATATTTCAGCATTGAGCGCACACATTGAAATTTTAATTTTGAGAGAATGCAAGAGTGAGATATAAAGAGTTTTAAAAACTATGTTTTTATGGTTAGTTTTTTTCTAGTTAATAAATACCCAGATTAGTAATATCAAATGTCTATCTTTAAGTTAATAACAAAAATGGTAACATTTAATTGCTAATTTTATATTTTTTACCAAAAATGGCCAAATTTTATAAAATAAACTGTTTCCTACATATCCAAATCTTATGTGAAATTAGGTCAAAATTAAATTGCAAAATTTTATTCTAACTAAACCAAGAGTGAAGTTAAATTAAAGTTTGTGAAATAATAATAATTTTGAAATATTTTTCTTATTTATTTTTTTAAAATATTATTTTACTTTCTAAAATATAATTATACTATATTTTTTATACATCGGGAAATAATTGCAGAAAAATGTATTTCAAACTGTATTATTCGGATAAAATAGAAATTAATTACTTATTTATGATAGAAAAATAATCTAAAAAATGAATTAATTTTCATCGAAATTCACCTCAAAACAAGTCTGAAAATAAGTAAAGTTCATTCATCGTAACAAATCTAATTTTAACGAAAATTATTTTGTTCTTCAAATTTATATTTTGTGAATTTCATGACAAGAGGGGGGTGGCATTATTGTTGACTTTACATTTCCCATTTGTCTCGTAAGTGCAATTATTTTCAACCAGATTTTTTGTCTTTTTTAAAAATACAATTCACCAAACAATATTTGTCAACGATATGGGAAATAATGGTTGAAAATTATAAATATGCCTTATTCATTGTCCGATGGCGCCTTATTCATTATTACTTATTAACGGAAATGTTAATTTTATTTCTAAAAATATAATGTTTCTTTTGGTTTACCCGATCTAGCACGGACATGAATTTCAACAACTCAGACTTCCGCAACTGCATTTACGTGATCGTAAGTCACACAAAATTAAACTTCAGCAACTTTTAATTCCACGATGCATATAATTATAAAACCATACAAAGGTGGAAACATAAATATTTGTTATTTAGTCGAGCCCACTTCAAGATAATAATAATGAATTAAGAAGTCGCAAAATCGTCTCTCTCATAAGTCAGCGTCTCGGAAGACCAGGCATAAATTTCCTTAGCACCCCACAGCATCGTTTAATTGATTCATGCACGGAGTTAAAATGTTCCAAAGCATTCAATACATTAATAACTAGTATAAGGGCAATCCTTGATCGCAATGAAAAGTTTTCATTACTTTTCTTGCGGAATATACAAAACTGTGAGAATTAAAATGGAATATTATAAATTGTTAAAAATAAATTTAAAACTAATTAAATTTTCTAAAAAGTAAAATCTTTTGGGGGGGGGGTGGTAATTGGTAACAAATGAAAATTTGAAGATATATAGAATAAATAATCTTTAAATGATTGGATGCCCCTAGGAGGATTTAGAATCCAAAAACAAATTAATGAATGTCACTGTTTATTCAAGAAAACCCTAAAAATCATTGAAGAATCTCTGGAAATGCTGTTTAAGTAGGTAATAAACCATAGAGAGAAAGTAGCCACAATCTAACACGGACAATTTGGGGCAACGATACATGGGAAGAAATCCATTTATAATTTAACTTATCAAACCAAAATTGACACTTGACTGAGGAAAATTGCCGGTGTAAAAAATATTAAAACGAATATTACAAAAGGATAGTTAGATGAAAATTATATTTTGAATTGATGGTGATTTCGATTTGGTTTCTAGTCAGAAGTTGTAATTGATTGAAGGAAGTGTATTCAATTGTGGTTAAATAAAAGAGTTATTTTGCTGTGGATTCTATTGGTTTTAATCCAACACGAGGAACCAGATCGATCGTGTTTAAGAATAATAGAAGAGAATTGTTGAACCAGAACATATCCATTCAAAACCAATGCGAATAATTGTTATAAATAAATATAGCAAGTATTTAGAATTAAACCTTAAAATAGGAGTTTATTGGGAAAAGGTGTAAAAAAGAGCTTTGAATAATAAATTCCGTCATTTTCTTTGTTTATAAGATTTATGGCAGAAAAAAATAATTACAACAAATAATATATTCAATTTGTTGATGTCACCATGCCAAAAACGTTCGGATTGTATGTTGAAGAAGTGGGTGAGTCAGTTTTAGAAGTTTTCATCTTTGAAGAAGGTTAGGCCCCTCATTGGGTTCGATAAGGAGCGGAAAAGATAATAATCCGTTGGAGCAAAAACCTAACAAAACACAAAATTACGGTGGAAAATAAAATACAAAATTCGTGGGAATTTATTACACAATCCAGTATATGAAATATAAAATTATACATTGCTGAATATTCTTCCTTATATTGATAATTATTTTTGATATTATTATTGTAATTGTATATTCATTTTAGCATTGAGGCTGTCATTTCCTATGAATGGCTAATTTTTATGTTTATGTTTTTTTGTTTACATATTTCTTTAATGTTTCTGCCTTTTGTTACTTTGAAAAGAAGTATTTTTTGAAAATTTTTACTAAATATTTTCGCATTTTTAATGATTTTGTGTTTGTACACATTAACGTACACAATAAAACTACGTGGAAAATTATTTTTGACTGTCATTTATTATGGCATTTTAATAAATTAGAAGGTTTAATAAAGAAAATAGTGATACAATTGATTATTAATATGAATAATTAATTCACTAATAATCCTAGAAAGAAAACACCAAGTCACGCCTCTAACAGGTGTACTCAAACATGTACAGAGGGCGTTAATGGGCTAAGTCAGGGTTTCCCAAACCAGGGTACGCGTACCCTTGGAGGTACGCAGGTCTTTTCAATCTTCTATTATCTAAATATTAAAGCACAAATAAAAAACTTTAATTAGATTAAAATGTCTTATTAAAATTTTATTAATACAGAAAAATATAAATATAATCTTGTTTTTTATTTATTGTTAATATTTTTGAATCAATAACATATTTTTAAGATTAAAATTAACTAACAGAGAACCAAATTATGATGAATTATTATCTCAGCATAAGCAATTTCATCCTTCTCATTAATTACAATAAATTAATTATAGTATTTTTTATTTTACATTATTTATATTATAAAAATATTTAATTTTTCATTAATGCTATTAATTTAAAAGTCGAATATTTTAAAAAAGATATAATAAAAAAATTTAATCATGATACATAAAATTTTAAAGCAAAGGGGTACATTATATAATGAAAATGATCAAGGGGGTACACAGTACCAAAAGTTTGGGAAACACTGGACTAAGTAATAAACATTGATCTATAGTTGAAAACTAAATGAAAATACAAGAAATCATGCATGATATTAATTACTCAATATTACAAAAACAATAGTAATTAAAAGTGGGATAGAAATAAGTTACACATTGACTTTTATGTATAAAATAATTTATTTTATATAAAAAGTATTATTGTGAAATGTAATTTTTTTGTACTGTAGTTTCCATTTTAAAATTTCATTATTATTTTTGATATTTTATCTTTATTATATTATTTTTGTGATCCATCAAATAACTCACAAAATCTTTATAATGCAACAGAAAAAACAGTACAAGTCATTAAAGTTATTGCTATCGCTTAATATCAGGGGCCACGAACTTTTTTCCGTAATTTTTTATTTTACTTAATAATAATAATAATAATATTAATAATAATAATAATAATAATAATTATAATAATAATAATAATAATAATAATAATAATAATAATAATAATAATAATAATAATAATAATAATAATAATAATAATAATAATAATAATAATAATAATAATAATAATAATAATAATAATTAAAGAATATTAATAACAAATATATTAATAATTTGACTTCTATTTATAAAATTAAGGTTATGGACATAGTACTCCAAAAACAAACGGTGGAAAAATATTTTGTATGCTGTATGCATTACCAGGGATTCCATTATGTATTGTTATGTTCCAGAGTATTGGTGAAAGAATGAATACTATAATCACATATACCATCAAATCCTTCAAACAATTCTTCCAAATGCCGATACCCCATCAAGTATCACATACATCACTGATGCTAATCAGTTCTAATATAGTTATAGTTGTAATTATCTCTGGTGCTTTCGTTTTTCAAAACTATGAAAATTGGAGTTATCTCGACTCTTTTTATTATTGTTTTATCACTTTGACTACGATTGGTTTTGGAGATTTTGTTGCTCTTCAGCGAAACGACACATTGGCCAAGCGGCCGGATTATGTGGCGTTTAGCTTAATTTTTATATTATTTGGACTCACCGTAGTATCATCGGTTATGAATCTTTTAGTATTACGATTTCTAACCATGAATACCGAAGACGAGCGTCGAGATGAAATTCAAGCTGCAGCGGCAGCTGTTTACGCTTTCGATCAGGTGCACAGCCACAACAACAGTATCAGCAATGGTATGGTTGACTTCAATCAAAACAACAACGTCAATTATTTATTCCCAGTTTCATATGAAAATATAGAAAACAACGACGAATCGAATATTTGTCAGTTTTGTTGTTGTTATTCTATTTTTAAGCAAACACCTTTTGATGTCAACGATTCCAAAATGAATATTTACAAACGACGAAAAAGACAAAGATCCAATGAAATAGGCAGCAATTTAAGAACGTTCAATTTCCGAAATTGGTGTTGTTTCAATGGATCTGCTTCTGTTTTTCCCGCGAATTCAGTTTTGGAATTTAATCAGCCTTGTCGCAAACGAAAACGCTATACAATTATTCGCGATCCAGCCAAAGTGCACCATTTAGCACATTCCAATTGCTCAAATGCTGAAGTGATTTTGCGGAAAAACTCACGTCGTTTTCAAAATTCATCAAAGATTTGGAAAGATCCACCTGAATCTGTTGTTTTTGCTCAATGGAATTTACCAAATTATTTATGTCCACCTCAAAAGGCATTTGTTAATAATCGCTTTACGAGCCACGAATCAATCTCAAGCAACAGGCAGAACAATGAAATTGGTTCCATTGTTGACGATGATTTAAGTGATGTCCTCCTCGACCAAGCGACACTTAATTCAATCAAGAAGGTTCAAAGGGCATCTATTTAGTAGATATATTGAAGCGGGTGCCTAATATTTGCAACCTCTATTAATATTTATGTATTTAAATTTTAAGCTATCCTTATATTTAATAAATTTATCAAATGTTTATATCTGTTTCGCTCTTTTCCAGATTTTCCTTTCTATGAAAATTTTCTCAAATTGCACACATTAATTTTGGTGGATAATTTATGTGGCAAGTCAACATTGCCCGTAATGACTAGAACTCAACTATGCGTTTCATTATCCGCATGACTGATTTCGAATGGTTTCCTCATACATTGGAGCGTGCGTAGATTTCTACTAGTTTTTTCATAATCATTTTTTGGATGTGAGAATAATAACCATATGAAACTGCACACTCAAGTTTTTCGAAGAAACGTTTAATATTTTGTTTTAATCTGCGTAAGTCATTGAAATTTATCTCCAAGTAAAATAAAACCAAGCAGCGAATATAAGCAAATGTTTTTCATTCTTAGTGACATTTTTGTTCTCTATAAATAATTCACAATTTAGATGAACCTACCGTTGTTCTATGAGGAAAAGGGTATTAACGATAAATACAATACATCGGTTACGTGGGCTAAATTGACCACAGTTGGGCATTATAATTACTATACTTCTTAAAAACAGGAATATTTGACAAAGAGTTTTATATTTAATATATATTATTTTTTTGTTCCTTCTATCTTGGACAGGTGCCAAGTATATTTTTTGACAAAAACAGAGAAAATGGGGCAGTGACTTTATACAGGAAATTAAAAAGATTATTACAAAATTTATCACTAACGAATCGTTACGTATCTGGAAACTTATTTCGCACAAATTTGTTTATTAATTAAAACAAAAAAAGCTCCCTATTACATGGAAGCCAGGAGGACCACCTGGCCCGGGCCTATACTCCAAAAGAGCCTCACATTTTGTAAAAAAAATCTAATTGCCTTATTAAATATCAATTCTGGAAGACTTATAAGTAAACTTCAGTTACTTAACTAGTATTTTTAAATAATAGAATTGAATTGTAGAGTTGTACCTCTAATAATAGAGTTGTAACCCATAAACCAAAATGAAACCAATAGCACATTTAATTTTTTTCTGAAAGCGGTTTAGCTCTTTCTAGATAAAGTACAAATCGTATTCCGACTTAAAAATTGACCATTTATGTTACTATAATACTACGTACAATCGTCAGTAACTCAATATTACGTCATTTCTGTCTGTTCTGTCTTTTTTGATGACGCGTCACGTATGATGCGTACTTTAATGATTTATATGATTTTTAAAATAAAAGACGGTAAAAATAACTGGCCGAGGAAACTGCTAAGACCTCCAGGACAATATTTACATTTTAAAAACCATCAGAAAGTGCACTTGACCCAAGTAATACAACTGGCTTTGGTAACATTTCTGGGAAATAATACAGCAACTACATCTCCGCCAAGAGAACCAGTTTTAGAATTAGAACAGTTTGAACAGACTGACGTCACGGAACAGTCAACAGGAAATGACCAAAATATGAATACTGAAGGCAAGCAAGAACCTGTACCTGACGTCGCATGATACGAAGTTGAAAGTAAGGATATGGACCAACATGAGAAGAAAGTTACCGCTGATCTATTAATTGTAAGTGATATTAGAATTATTGGCATTAATAATTTTGCTCAAATGCACTTTTTTTTTAAAATTGCTGTTTCTGAGATTCCGTCTAATATTCCGAAAGCTGCCAATAATCATGCATGGAGAAATGTGCAAACAAGAATGGATGTGTTACAGTATGGAAAATCGATCTCTGTATTGTGCTCCTTGTTTTCTTTTGAACAATAACACAACAAATTTTTCAAGCTTGTCTGATTCTACAGGATGGAACATCAACAGAGGATGAAGGAAATTAAAAGATCGTATACCGTCACATGAAAATTCAGCATTTCATAAATTTAACTATGTTGCTCGGAAATCGGCAAATAAGGCAGCATTAAGTGAAACTTCAGTTGATAACTGATTTCTAGCTGAACTCAAAACCAAAACTGAATACTGGAAAAAACTTCTTTAGCGAATTTTAGATATTATCCTTTTTTGTCTGGTCCAATTCAACAAATTGGTGATCGCTCAAATGGTAATTTTGGGGGTATTATCGAGCTTCTTGGAAAATATGACTCTCTTTGATCTGAGCATGTTAAAAGAGGTAAAGAATCCCAACAATCCAAAAAAAAATACAAGTTCATTACCTTTCTACGCGTTTTCAAAATAAATTCATTGACCTATGTGGCTTACTGGTACAAAGAGAAATTCTTGGCGAGATTCTAAAGATCAAGTATCTATCAATAATAGTTGATGCCACTCCAGATTGTTCTCACAAGGAACAAACTACTTTAGTTATTCGTCATGTACAAATTTCCACTGAAGAAAGGTTTATTTTATTGACAATTTTACAAAAAAGACAGGAAGAGAAATTGCTGCTCGAACACTAGAAAATTTAGAAATTTGAAGTTAGATTTTAAGACACGCATAGGCCAGGCTTATGACAATAGTACCAACACATGACTGGGAAATATTATGGCATGCAAGCAGCATTGCGAGAGCGAAACCCTAACTGTATATTTTTTAGCTGTGGAAACCTTACACTAAATCTTGTGGCTGTCGATTGCGCTAAATCATGCAAAGAAGCAGTCACATATTTCGGGACAATTCAGCAAATATATTATCTATTCAGTAGTAGTCCTCAGAGATGTGGGATTTTAAAACTAAGTCTTCCGATTTCATTGAATAGAATGTCTGAAACCAGATAGTCAGCTTGGATTTACTGAGAAATGCTATGAATGAACTTGAGTCACTTCATTTGACAACACACACTACAACTGAACTCAGTGCAATTAAAAAATATATTTCCAAGTTTTAATTTATTGTGATGTCTTCCCTTTGGATGAAGCTACTAGAACTGATTCATGAAACAAGTTTGATCATTGAGGCATTCGATGTTACTCAGACATTAAGAATAACATTGAAAGTCTTACAAATGATATTCGCAGTTTGCTTGAAAATGGAATCAGATCGTGACGGAGTCAAAATTAGTACAACAAACATTGGGATATCAGATAAATTTTCTACCAATTGCCATTTACCAAGTGAAGCTGAAGCAGAGTTGTCTTTTAAAATCATTGTATTTTTTGTCATCATTGACACGGTCCAATTAGGGCTCATACAATGATTCCAATCATTGCAAGAAATTTCTAAGATTTTTGGATTTCTTTGACAGTTGAAAAGTCTAAGTGACGAAGATCTAGTTTCAGCTTCCAACAACTTTCACCAGCAGTATCAAAATCAAATCGCTCAAGATTTTGTAAAAAAAAGACTTTATGATGCCAATTTTAAACTCATATTGCTCAAATAATAAAACTCAAATTTCTCATATTTTCCAAATATTACAAATGCACTGCGTATTCTCAGCAGCTTCCGATGAACGTTCAATTCTATCAACATATGATTCATATGATCAAATATTTGATCATTTTCATATATCCATATGTTAATTATAACATCAAAGTTGCGTTAAATGTTTGTATATTTGCAAGAACCAAATTACTTAATAATTTTAATATATATTTTAGGCGCGGTCTTTTCTAACTTGTGAAAGGGCCAGCTTGTCACTTCCAATGTATCAAAAAATGATAAATTTTAGTTTAGTTTTTAAATTCTTTTCTTGCGAAGATTTGTCGAAATTTATTTTCTGGATCTTTTGTTTTTTTGACAACCCCCAGATGATCGAGAATCTGGTGTTTGTACTTTAATGCTATCTAGATTCATTTATCAAAGACTAATCGTCAGGTTTCAATATTGTTCTTTTTTAGAGCTGGATAAAAGTAAAGCCGAAAAACAAAAACGGATGAAATTAATTTTCTATACAGATGACAGTTATTCAAAAGACTACTTTGACATGTACAATTCTTGGCTGTGACAGTTACACGTACAAGAAATTTCTCCATAACAAATTGCCGTATAGAAATGAACGGATAGATGATGTTGCCAATCATTCAAATAATTTGAAGGCATCCAAAATGTTGCAATATTAAAAAAACGTCAGCAAAACTTAAAATTAATTTAATACCGTATTTAGTTACTTTAACTCTTTACTGGTTATACCGACTTTAGTCGGGTTGAACTATTGAATTTTATACAGTAGCCCTAATAAAAAATAAGAAATAAAGGGCGAGGTCAGCTAAAGCATTGATTCTCAAACTTTTTTTGGTCAAGGCACCCTAGCCGAGCATACAAGGTTTGAGGGTACCCCATTAGATTTTTTTTCTAAAAAGATGAAAATTTTACTTAAAAATTTTTAAACCTAAATTATTAAAATTTTGACCTCATTTAGTTAAAAAAATTTAGAAAACAAAAATTGCCAAGAATGAGCCTAATAAATTTATTAATGCGTTGAATGATACTGCTTCGAAAAATCTTCAGCAAGTTTCCATACATCAACAGGAATGCTACTTAGTTTTATTCTTAAATCTCCTGATCCGGTCAACTTGTTTCAGTACTGATTTTTAATATACGCATTGGTTGAAAATGCCGATTCGCACAAGTAAGTTGTGTTGCAAGGAAGAAGTTTCTTGATTGCAAGTGTTCCAATATGCATCTTTTCTGAATAAATCTGCATCCAAAACTTTTCTCGAGTTATTATTATTATTATTGTTATTATTGTTATTATTATTATTATTATTATTATTATTATTATTATTATTATTATTATTATTATTATTATTGTTATTATTATTATTATTATTATTATTATTATTATTATTATTATTATTATTATTATTATTATTATTATTATTATTATTATTATTATTATTATTATTATTATTATTATTATTATTATTATTATTATTATTATTATTATTATTATTATTATTATTATTATTATTATTGTTATTATTATTATTATTATTATTATTATTATTATTATTATTATTATTATTATTATTATTATTATTATTATTAGTAGTAGTAGTAGTAGTAGTAGTAGTACAAATATAAGAATTAGTATAAATAATAACATAGTGATACTTATAACCATAATCCTGGTTAGCTAGAACAATTTGTATACACGAATTGTGGAAGTGCCATTAAAAATGTAATTTGAGAATCCATATTTCTTTTGAAAGGGTTTCTCAGACCTCTATATGTCACTGCAATAAATATTTGAATTGTATCTGAAAAAGAAAATGAAATAAATTTAATAAAAATATTACTTTCTGTTAAAATGTCACCGACTTAAAGTGCAGATTTGTTAGATAAGGTTTATATATAAAACTGTCGTATCCTACATTTTTATTTCTTTCATGCTCATCGACTCAAAATGGGTTGTAAATGGGTTTCTGACAATAATGGTCATTTGGAGAATTAAGATTTATTGAAATGCAAAAGCCACATGGAAACATAAAATTTAATTATATTATATACAAATATCGTTCAGGTAGAATAACTAAATTAATAATATATTCCAAAATCCTCTACGAAATCATTTTTAATTTCGACAGAAATGACTATTTTAATAAGTTTCCAGTGAGCATTGCCCATGCGTGCAAATGCAGGGCCTTTCAGAGAAAAATCGAGGGTCAAAATATATCATTTTTATGAGACCCGTCAAAAGAGGAAACTTTGATAAAGAAAATTAAAACCACGATATTTAATTTTTATTTAATTATATTTCTTAATTTCATAACCATTTCGTCTCTTCTCGATTTTGGAAATTTTATTTTTATCATCGGAACTTTTCGTTATTAATCGTTGGAGCTATTATTTAATATCAATGAAGCTTTTATCTCTATTGGAAATTCTGATGAGTGTGATTTGACTTTGTCATTAAATAAAACGTTTTGTGTATTTGTTAGCTTTTCTTTTTCATTTACTATTATTATTATTATTATTATTATTATTATTATTATTATTATTATTATTATTATTATTATTATTATTATTATTATTATTATTATTATTATTATTATTATTATTATTATTATTATTATTATTATTATTATTATTATTATTATTATTATTATTATTATTATTATTATTATTATTATTATTATTATTATTATTGTAATTTTTATCCAACAAAATCGTAATTAAAATATCCATTTAGTCACAATGATATTTCAATGGTTATTTGAATTTTAATGATTAACAAAATCTGCACAATATTTCTGTAGCACAATATTATCCTACTCACCGCTACACCCGGATCTACAAATAGCCTCGGTAAGCTAAGCTTTTGGCTTTCGATAATTGCTATGTAAACATGTCAAAATAAGAACAAATGAATTTTGAGGGTGACTGTCATATAGCTTAAAAAGGTTCACAAACGTCCAAATGATAAATTGAAGTTAAGTAAAAATTTTATTTAGTCATAATGAATTTGATTACGAAATATATAGTAGGTTTGTGTTTGAGTGCAACTAATTCAATTATTTTACACTTTCTTTGACCCTTTTTCTTAAGGTTTTAATTTTTAATAAATGCATTTATTCTATTTGACTTATTGACTTATTGATTTTTTTGCTCATTCAGCTATTATTTTCATAATTATAGCCTTTTATTACTTTTTTTCGCCATTTCATAACTGATTGGTCCTCTTTACTTGCTGCTTGTGTCTTTTCTAACCTCTCTTTTGCGAGGTTTCAGTGGTCGTATATTTTCATAACATGTTTGTGATTGTAGCCGTTGTGCTTTTCTTAAGATGTTATTACTTTTGTGTTTTGCTTGGTGTACTGTATTGTTATTAGTGTTTACTTGATGCTATCTGTGTGCATATTTGCCGTAGTCCGATTCACTATTACGTATTGTTTTTTTTTAATTATTTACTTATCTGGTTTAATTTTAATCAATTATCATGGGTCTTACAAAGTTGGATTACAACGTTGCACCCTATCGATTAAACCATGCCCATGACAATTGGAACCGACAAGGAAGTGTAGATTGAAGGCTCCCAGACTCTTAGGCGATTTAAGGATGTCTGTGGAATTATAAACCCTTGATAAATGACTCAAAAAATATTATTCAAATCTTGTAAAAATAAATTATCTCAAATGATGAAAAACCCGTTGATATGCAAATCATACCTTTCAATCTTGAGAGCTCATCTTCATTCAAGTGTTCTTCCCGTTTCCTGTATTCATTTCAAAATTACATTCATCCAGATGGGCTAGCCATGTTTGAAATTGTGGAATGATTGGCGTTTTTGTACTGTTCATGAAACCAATGCTTTGTGATCGTTACGAATTATGAACTTTTCGAGAAAAAATATTCTCCAAAATTCATAACATATTCATCTACAGCGAGAAGTTCTTTCCTGATTTTACAGTACGCCTTTTATGTGCTGTCATATGTCTCTAACCATAAGCTATAATAGATACATCTCCATCTTCTTTAACTTGACACAAAACCGATCCAATAACTCCAAGGCTAGCGATTTAAGATATGTGTTTTAACTTTTCTTGGATAATCGAGAATTGGTGACTCACACAATCCGTTCTTTAGTGATTGAAAATTTTCCAATTATACCTTTGTCACATCTCAGAACTTCTGCGATACTGGAATAATCTTTGTTGAACCTTCTGTAGTATTTTGTTAATCCGAGAAATTATCTCTACTGTTTGAACATTTAACTGTTTTAAATATTTCTTCAAGTAGCTCATCGTGATCTTTTTTTCTTTTCCTATATATCAAAATATGATCTAAGTATACTACAACTCCTTAGAATAGTATTCCTTTGAAAACTGTGTGCATTAGTTACCAAAATGTGAAAGAAGTTGTTGCTAATAATAACTGTAGCAGTAGATGGTTATGTCAATGCTAGACCATGTCACCGCTGGACTACATACTCCACTCCCCTGGGGTAAAATTTTTTTAAAGTCTAAAATACAAATTTTTCGCGAGACAAAGACCATGACTCACCCAAAAAAATTTCAAGGTCATCTGAACAAAGACCACGACTCATTCAAGGTCATTGGATGACTCATCATATCTTTCAAAGTCATTTAAACAAAGATAATGACTCATTCAAGGCCATCAACATTTTCCCCAAGGTCATTGGATGACTCATCATATTTTCAAGGTCATTTAAACGACGACCATGGCTCATTCAAGGTCATTTAAAAGTAGGTCAAGGTCATTCAAAAAATTTCAAGGTCATTGGATGACTCATCATGTTTTCCAAAGACCATGACTAATTCAAGCTCATTTAAACAAAGACCATGACTCATTCAAGGTCATATCTATTACTTATATTATTTGGAAATATTATTTGGACGACTTCTGAAAAATTTATCTCCCTCATCGCATACATAAATAAATTGCCTGTTCATTTTATAGACAGCATGCAATTTGTTAATTCATCTTTAGCAAAAGCGATTAAGACACTTACTGATTTGCCTTTAACTGATTCTGTTTTTGATGGCGCAATTGTTAGAGCCAAGGCTATTTTCTCTTATGATTTTGCAATATCTCTAGAAGTTCTTGAATCGATGACTGAATTGCCTACTATGTGAATATATTTTTATCGATTTATTTATTTATTTTATTTTTTATGGTTGTGATTTTTTACTAATGTGATTTTATTATTAAAATAGCACATATTCTCATTAAAACTTTTCTCAGATTTTGAGCCATAACATGAATATCATATTTATTCAAATATATTGTATGTCGATTTTATTATTACACTGTACAAACTTTTTCTATTCAATATTAATTTTATAACTTTTATATACTTTGTTGAAAATTTATATAAAATAATAATGAAAATTATAATAATAAAAACTTGTAATCATAATTTTAGTGATAATAATTTTAGTAATATTTACTTGTAATAATAATAATAATAATAATAATAATAATAATAATAACAATAATAATAATAATAGAATAAAAATTAAAAAATGTTAAAACACTACTTATAAAAATAAGTAGTAAATTTAGTAGATGAATATGTCACCGCTATACCATGTCACCGCTGGACCACATACCCCCTCCCCCACCCCGCAGGAAAAAATTTTTTTCTAAGTCCAAAAGTCCAAATTTTTTAAAAGTACAAAAAATTTTTAAACAAAGACAATGACTCATTCAAGGTCATTGAAACAAAGACCATGACTCATCCAAATTTTAGAAACAAAGACCATGACTCACTCAAGGTCATTGGATGACTCATCAAAGTTTTCAAGGTCATTGAAACAAAGAACATGACTCATCAAAAAAATTTCAAGGTCATTCAAAATTTTTTTTCAAAATTTTTTCGATGTTGAAAAGTACAAATTTTTTTCAAGGTCATTTAAAAGTAGGTCAAGGTCATTCAAATTTTTTTCAAAATTTTTTCTATGTTGAAAAGTACAAATTTTTTTCAAGGTCATTTAAAAGTAGGTCAAGGTCATTCAAAAAAATTTCAAGGTCACGGAATTTTTTATCATTTTTTAATTATATTATGTCTACTTACTTTTATAAGTAGTATATATTTTGTAAATATTTTCAAAAATATTATTTTTATTATTATTTTATAAATATTATTATTTTTATATAATAAAAAACCAAGACATACAGCAAAATCTTTTATTATAAAGAGATAATTCTACTATAGTAGTATTGTCTAAGAGCTTTATTCAAAGCCCATTCCACATACTTTCGATATCGGGCGGCGCAGCAATGACATCCATCACCACAAGGGTATTCGGGTTCCATATCTTTTGACAAATTGTTTTGTTCGATATCCCATAGGAACTCATCGATTACAGTAAATATCAATATTGATGTATGATTGAATATCAAGTCTGGAATTATTGATGCCGGCTTATCCATGATTCCATGTATTTCTGGATAATAGAATTGTAGACGTTCTTTAATAACTTTAAAATAATCATCTAAAAAGCAAGTAATAATAATAATAGTAATAATAAATTACCATAATGTTTAATTTCATTCATAGCTTGAACTGCGCTCGGTACAACCATTTTAAAGATAAAAATTGAAATAACAATTACTTTTATACTAATTTAGACACATACACACAAATCTTTAGCTATAAACAATAAATATTAATTTATAATGTTTTGAAAATGATTAAAGAAATTTTAATAATATTATTAGTTTTTAATATGGCCAACTCAATTGTTGTAACCGTTCAAGGTAAAAATTCAACAAGATGTGTATGTCCTGATACAGCTGTATTGATGGATATTTTGTATATGATAGATAGGCCTAGATATTTGAAAACTCCAGTCAAAAGATTATCCGAAAGAATGAGTAATTTAGAATTCCGATTTGAACATACATATGAGACTTTAAAAAGAGCTAAAAACGAATTATATGATGATATTATATATATAAATAAGACCATTGGTATTATCCAAAATGAATTATGAAAAAATGATGAATCAAGTTCAATATAGTATAAAATTTTATTCTAATAAAACAACTGATCAGTTCAATCGTATAATAAAATTACGACAACCAGTTAACAGTGGTGGTAACAACTTGAAAGAAGTCAACAGTGCCAACAAATCATCATTGCCATTTCCATTATATATTTTTACATATTTTCTTAGTATTGCATGATTCTGATTGGTCGAATATAGTATAAATACGCTTACACTTTCAAATATTTTTATAAAATGCCAGAAACTTAATTTTTTATAACTTTGTTGAATGAGCTGGTCTCTAATAATAGAGAAGAAGATGATATCATTAAAAACATAAAATTCATGGTAAACCGTACCGAGAAAATCGTTGAAGACATCCCATTTGATTATGAAAAAATTCTCAATTTGCCAACATTGGAGAGAAAGAAGGCATTCCAATCATTATTTAGTTACATGTTTGATGAAAATAATAAATGAATGCGAATAATAGTAGGATTAATGTATATGAAACACATGATATTAAAATCTGGATCCGACTATGAAAATTATTTCCAATGGTCTATAGAGGTATATTACTTTATATTGTTATTAATTTATCATTATTTAGGGATAGAAACAAAAATTGACCCGTGGGTAGAAACAAACGGTGGATGAACAGCGATTATTCAAGTTGCCGCAGAAGCCAAACGCTCTGATATTTATATCGAAAATTGCAAATTTTTATCAAAACTATTTACTGGAGCATCTGTTTTATATTTATGTAATAAAGTTTATCGTGGATTTTAATAAATATTTCTTTGTTATTATTATTATTATTATTAATAAAAAACTACATTTTTTAAGATTTATTGATTATTACATGTACATTCTTCATCACCACAATATTCAATCATAATATTTTCTATAACATGGTCAATACAATTCTTAAATTCGGTAGGCTCATCTTTAATAATTTCGGTAGTATCTTCAGTATCATTAATATTTTCTTCAGTATCTTCAGTATCATCAATAATTTCTTCAGAATCATTAACAATTTCAGTATCTCCATCATTAACAATTTCAGTATCGTCACTCTGACATTCTGAACCCAATTCTTTACTCAATACTTCAACTAGAGTCAACATATCTCTAATTTTTACACCGGTTATTTCTTCGAGTTTATCAAACAAAAAGTTTATTAAATATTCTAAACGAAATTAATTAATTATTTTATATTTTTATATTTTACCTTTTTCAGACATCATTTTAAAACTATTTAAAACTACTTATAATTTTGTTTATAGAATAACAAAGAAACATTAATACATTTATTAAACACTATACATTAAAATAATTGTGAAAGTCTAGCAGTAACAATTGTCCAGATTGGAGAAAGCACATCATTTTGATCAGCTTTATACCCTTGGATTGCTATTGTTATATACCAGTTTTCCTGTTCTTTGAAACCTATTTCTGTAAATGCATCATAATATTTGGTATATTGACTGGTGAAGAAAGCATTTTCATTGCATTTTAAATTTGAATTGATCTTTTTGAACGTATTATCAATATCCTTGATATCTAACATTGAGAGAGTCCCAGCGAGAGATTGAAATTGAGTTTTATTGAGTTTGACTGGATTTGCCAATTGCATATTGATAGGCTCCTTTAAAAAATACATTTTATAATTGTGGAACATCTGAACTGGTTGGACACTTATTTTCTTGGTCATGTTTGATTTATGATTTTTATAAGGTGGTGACGCGCTTTTATACCCTTGACAGATACTGATTAACCAATCAGAATCATGCATGATCACAAAGACAATGCATGATAAGTGCATGATAATTGCAAGATAAGTGCGTGACTGGAAAACTGTATGTAAATTAACCCGTTGAGTTTACATATATGATTTTACACATATCATCTATATAAAATGTATTATTAATATCACGTGTTTTATTATCATTATTATTATTATTATTGTTATTATTATTTTAATTATCATGATTTTTATTATTATTATTATTATTATTATTACTATTATTACTATACTAATAAAATTACTATTTTTATTATTGCTACCACCATCAAAATAAAACTATTACTATCAAAAACATTTATTATTATTATTATTACCAAAATAAAACTAACAAAACAACAAAAATAAAATACAAAAACATTTATTACCAACACTAAAACTATCAAAACAAACAAAAATAAATACAACTATTTTCTTAAAAGTTTCATTTTTTGAAAATTTCGTATTGAATTTGTAAGATTCCATTCCACATAGCGTTGATATCGGAAATCACAGCAGCTACACCCCAGAATGCAGGGGTATTCAGTTTCCATCTCCTTGACCATTCAGTTTATTTCATTGTCCCAAAGAGCTTGCTTAATCAGATTGGAAATATCGATTCTTGTTTCATTGTATATTAGCTGTTGATGCATTGACGGTTCTTGATTCTTCAAAATCTCCTTTATTTGAGGATAGTAATAAATAATACGATCGATTATCATTGGGGCATATTTTTCTAAATAAAATATAAAAAATGAAATAAAAAAGATAAATTTACCGTATTCAGCGATATTTTTCTTTGGCATAGCATACATAATGATATAATATTTTAAAAATGAAATCAAATGAATAAGCAAGTTGTTTTAATCAATCATTAGCCAATCAGATATCGACCAATCCAATGATTTAATTTTGTATGTCACAAACAATATTTTTGTACTCTAGATTTCGCACCCCTAATATGACTATTTTGCCACTAGCAAACACGTTAACACACATTGGGTTGTATTTTAAAAGCCTCAGTGCAGGAAATAATTCTGGCTCAAACATACAAAGACATTTTGTTGACATGTTGTATAGATTGATAGATTGTCCCATATCCATGATAACTGTAATTGACTGTATTTTAATATCCTTTATTCTATATTGCAATTTATTGACATCTAAAGATTTCTTGCATCCCATGATTCTGCATTTGCCGTTTTTGAAAAATATTATAGGATATTTTCCACTCCTATCTACAATTTGCTGGGGTTTACCATTTGGAAACGTCATTTTTGATACATCGAAAGTTCCTTTATAATTTATATTTGATAACATAATTAAACAATAATGAAATATTAATCTATATATATGATTTTTAGAAAGAGTTCATTAAATTATATAATATAAACAAAAACCTATAATTATACAAATTAATAATGGACTTAAGAAATAATGCGGTGTATCAAATCGTTGGCCCCAGTGGTAGTGGTAAAACTATGTTTGTGTGTAAATTACTGAAATCTAATTTATTTCAAACAAAATTCAACAAGATTTATTGGCATAGGGGTGCAGATGAAGAACATGGATTAACTCAAGATAATTTCTGAAAAAATTGAAAAACATGAAAATAGTAAAGGGTTTCGATAAAAACTGGTCAAGTCGATTAAGGAAAGGTGATGTCATCATTATTGATGATTTGTATCAGGAAGCTAATAAAGAAAAGGATTTTAATAATTTATTCACAAAAATCAGTAGACATGTTGGTGTTACTGGGATCTTTATTACTCAAAATCTATTTCATCAGGGTGGCGCAATCGAACAAGGAATTTAAATGTTAAATATTTAGTTATTTTCAAGAATCCTAGAGATGCAACAGTTATTGATTTTCTTGCTCGACAAGCATACCACAATAATCGTAATTTTCTCATCAGTGCATTTCAAGATGCTACAAAATCACCACATGGATATATATTTCTAGATTTCACACAACAACGCAATGATGATTTACGGGTAAAAACAGATATTTTCAATAATGAAGGTGCCATGGTTTATAAACAAAGTTAAAAACATTAACATGTAAAAAGGTTTATGAAATACAGACTTTAAAACGTCCGAAAACTTAGACAAAGTATTAAAAAGAAAATAAAGACTGAAAAAGTTCCACCAAAAACTAGTTATACACCATATAAAAAACTAATAACCGAGAATTTCCCCGCAATGAATTTAATTTCGAAAAACCCTATTAAAAGGAGTAATAAAAAAGTTGTAAAAATTGTAAAAAATCATAGGAGTTTCCAATATTTTAATGCATTGTTAAAGGCATCTAGTATGAAAAGAATGTCTATTTTACAATCCTTTCCAAATGTTGTTGTCGATGATTTACTCAAAATTCTACTAAAAGTAGTCAGAGGTAAAATTAAAATCAGTAAATCTAAGAAACTAGTGTTGAATAAACATCGAAAACCTTTGTTATCGATAGTAAATAATAAAAATCGTAAGCAAATGAGAAAAATCATATATAAACAACAAGGCGGTTTTATCGGCGCTATATTACCATTAGCAATATCATTATTAGGTGGATTACAATAAACGACGGGGCAATCATTACCTAATGTCAAATTAAAATTTAAATCATCTTGTTGTAATGGAGAAGATTTGGACGAACCCAGAAGACGAAGCAGGTTTCGGTGGAGTGGCAAAGTTAAAGAAAAGAGTTCCAAATTCGAAAAAGGAAACGCAAAAGTGGTTGTCAGATCAGCTTGCGTACAGTTTAAACAAACCGATGCGGAAAAGATTTCCAACAAGAGCTTATAAGACATTCGGTATTAATGATTTATGGCAAATGGATTTGATCGAGATGATACCGTATTCGAAGATTAACAAGGGTTATAAATATATTTTAACGTGTATTGATGTTTTCAGTCGTTTTGCTCGCAGTGTACCAACAAAGACAAAATCTGTAGAGGAAATATCTAAAGCAATTAATATTTTATTTAAAAATGGGAATCCTGACAATTTGCAAACCGATTTAGTTATTTTTATTATTACAAGTTATTAATATTATTATTATAGGCAAGGAGTGGTCCAAATAATATTTAATTCTTAAGAAGAAAAATTATTTAAACCATACTTTAAAATATGATGGAGATTGTATCCCCTCAAATTGTGAAAAACCACAGGTAATTGTTTCTGGATTCGTCGAGAAAATTTACACTTCCTACAAGCAGCTCCTAAATACTTACCTGAGAAATAACAATGATCCTTAACTTTATCCCTAATAAACTTTTTACACAAGTAACAAGTGCGACATTCCTTGAACTTCCGTTCCTCATTGAAAGAAATATATATAGTTTTTGACAATGAACCTCGTAATATGGTAAGACAGTCAAAAGAGCGATTTCATCAATCTTTTTCAAAAACTCCAAAACGCTATCATCGCCAAAAAAATTATAATATTGTTTTGCATTAGTATAGTTATTAATTAATAGTAGACCTGCTGCTATCGGCATGTGTATTTGATGATGCCTTATATCCAGTGGTAAAATTGACTCAAAATCCACATAAATTACGAATGGCGGGGTAATAGTTTTTGCATAATTAGAAAATTTTAAATATTTATTTTTAAGCAACGTATAAAAGGTAGTGCCAGTTTGATTTTTAATGCACAAGGAAACATGAGTGTCAAATGCCGGTTTTAATCTAAAGCCATTAAGACAATAAGGACACAAATGTACAGAAATTTAGATATTGCAAGATGTAGTCACAAGACAGTTCATTAATTTATCCAAAGCAAAAACAGCCGTATAGTGATAATTATCGCGGTCCTCCAAAAGAAGTAAATAAATAGAGTACCATCAGTAACCTTGGAGCGGTTAATTATATCTAAATGTGGATGATTGGGGATATAATTTATATCATCATTTTGAGGAATTTTAGACGGTTTTACGTTATACGTCAAGACATTTATAGCTAGGTTTAAGTCCTTGTTCTTTCTCTCGAACTTGGGAATATTACAGAGTCTCATATGACAATCTTCAATGGAGTCAAAATTCAATTTGTTCAAATAATTCTCGTAAGAAGTAACTCTGTTTGTATGTGTGCGAACTACAGTACGTTTTAAAAGCGCTAATATACTATATATAAAACAATGATGGTCATTGTTTTGAACATTAACTATAGCTTTTTTGCCAGATAAAGATCTTTGTGTGGGGATATAACTATGGCCAGCTAATCTATTTATGGGATAATATTTAGTTAATATAAAATTAATTTCTTTGATTTTAACAACGCGCCATCCACTCCCTAAATATGTGAAACGTTCTATTTTATTATTTAATTTAGTAATCCCATCAAGCAGAAAATTATCAGAAAAAAGTTCTGCCTTATTACTAAAAAAGTTATCTTTAATTTCACCATCTTTTTCGAATTGTTTAAGAATGGTGAATTGTATTTTAACTGACCCTATTTGGTTTATTTCAGATTTTAATTTATTAATTATTTTATTTGTTATGGAGATTTGAATTAGATTTTCGTGTTCAACATCGAATCTAATACTTTTATGGGTTCAATTTAAATCTAGTCTTATTTCAGGTTCATTATCAATATTAATTGAACCCCTTATTTGATTATTAATATTATCATCATCATCATCGCTAATTTTGATTTCAACCCTTTTAATTTTAGAGGGAACACACTGAATATTTGCAGCAGGTCGTTTATTATTATTATTATTATTATTATTATTATTATGTCTCTATGTATTATTTCGTTTATTATTATTATTATTTCGTTTATTTATTTTTCGAAAAAGAGATTTTTTATTTAAAGTAAATTGATTTAAGTGGGTAGAGTGCCCCTTATAAAACTCTAAATATTTTATATCTGGGCAGTCTCGCATTTGGGGCATATAAAAAAATTGATACCAAAGAATTTATGGCCGTAGTATCGCTTCATTTCACGATGACATTTTACCGAATGACATGTTGACGCGATGCAATATTTCGGATATAATTGGCCTGATAAAATATATATTATTTTAAATATCGATAAAATAACTTTTCAATAACACATATTTAAATAAATATAAATTTTCAATATCACAAATTTAGGTTTTCAATAATTTTTCAATAAATATCACAAGTTTAAATAAATTTTTCAATCAATATAAATTTTTCAATAAGTTTTCAATATCACAAATTACGGATATAATCGGCATGATAAAATATATGTTATTAAAATTTAAATATCGATAAATATAACTTTTCAATAATTTTTCAATAAATATCACAATTATTAGGTTTTCAATATTTATCATAAATTTAAATAAATTTTTCCATCAATATAAATTTTCAATAAATTATTAATATTTGTTTTTATTTAATCCAAATGGATTAAATAATAATAAATATTAATAATAATATTAAAATAATAAATGTTAATAAAATAAATGTTAAAATAAAATATAATAACAATAATAAAAAAGCTAACATTTATCATCAGCATTCTTCCCCGAAAAATCATCATCCACAGAAATGTGGGCATTATTCCCCGAAAAACCTTCATAATCCAAATCTACTAAAATGTTTTTATTATAAAGAAAAATAAAATTAAAATTTACCATCATTGATAATAATATCATCATCTTCGCTATCATTGATTATAATTATATAATTTTCTAAAATAAACCTTAATAAGCCGAAGTTAATTTAAAATTTACCACTTTCAAATTCATTGACTCCGTCAATCTGATTCTGCATTGTTGAAAACCAGTCGAAAATAATAAATAATAAAAGAAAAATAAAATTAAAAATCCTTACCGGTTTCGGAAGTCAGAAGACTTCTTAAAATATTATTTCAACCTGTCATTTTGAAATTTTTGAATTAATTGTGACAAAATTGTCAATGTTTATAAAGAGAATCAAATTTTCAGAATTAAGCCAATCAGATTTAGGTAGGTGAGAGATTTTGATGTATGTGTTCTTTGTAAATCACATACAAACAAAAGTATGTATGTGTTTTCTTTATACATTACATACAGTCTTGAGTGTGTATGCTTGTTACTAATCACGTACTTATCATGCACTGGCTTTGTGAATACACACATATAAGTAAAAGATTTTTACGCATGCAGCCTATACTGTGTAGGTATGTTTTCTTTGTAAATCACATACCAACAAAAGTATGTATGTGATTTCTTGCAGTCTTGAGTGAGTTCCTCGTTACTAATCACGCATTTATCATGCACTGTTTTTGTAAATCATGTGATGATCATTCAGTGTAAATCAAGTGATGATCATGCAGTGCCTTTGTAAATCACGCACTTATCATGCACTGTCTTTGTTAAAATTAATTAAATATTAATTAAACACATAACATTAATAATAATAATAATAATAATATTAATTAAACACATAATATTAATAATAATAATAATATTAATATTATTAATAATAATAATAATAAAGATAATAATAATAAAACATAACAAAACATTAATAAATTTAGTAAACATCAAATCGCTTGGATTATAACCAAACTAAACAATGTTGACCACATGTTAAGATCAATGGTTTTTGAAACATAGTTTTATTATACACAATAGGTTTACCCATTGTTTGCAGTTTTGAAACCATTAAAGCCGGATAATAGAAACCCATAGGATCAAATACTAATATCTTGCTAGGCTTCATATATATTGCTAACCAATGTTCGCCACCAAGATGAGACAATTGAGTATTGACGATTATGGCTTGATTATTACTTAAATATGGAATTTTATCAAGAGGAAATACCCCTAAAAATTCATGTCATAGTATTTGTTTTCCAATTCGATAGATCTGAACAGAACTACATCAATAATATTAATAATACATGAAAAACTTACTCCATGACAAATTATCATAAATTATCTATACATTTATACATTCGTTCAAACTAGTATGGTTCTGTTTGTAGTTATTTTAACCTCATTTTCAAATACTCCATATATTACAACATGCACCGGTTCAATCGTAGCTTTAGCAAACTTTATATCTAATCGTAAATTTCCATTTTGAGAAAATTGACTCTGATTTAAATCAAAATCGGGTGCCAAAACAAATGTAAAGAATGGATATTTGCTTTTAAAATCATCAAGAGCTATACCACAATTAAGGTTTTTATCCAAATAACCCATATTTCTCACTATACTCTGCATATATGTAGCACAATAATTATCATTATCGAAATCTTGAGTATATGTTTCTATGTAATCACTATTTTTCGATAAAGTTAGCGATGTTACACCAAAGTTTTTGAAAATTGAGCTCGATGTTAAGTATGATTCATTATATTGAGATTCACTTTGAAATGTTACCAATATAAAGTTGGACATTCTTCTATATCCAAATATTTGTTCCTTAGCTATATCAAATTGAACAATTTCCTTTGTTTTCAATGGATATATTGCATGCTTAGAATTAAGCCCCAGTTGATGATCTGCTAGTACAGAGGGCTTAACATGAACTCTTCTCATCAATAATTTTGCATCAACTAATTGAAGAATTGGTGCTGTGGTAGCACTTGTTAGTGATAATGCCGACTCAGATCTTTTCAATCTAATGTGTACATTAACACCTGGGAGTAAATATTTCGGTTGATCCATAAAACCCTTAATCCACTTTGTTCTATCGTCATCACTACCATAACCCATAGGAGTTAAACATGTATTTTTAGTATCGCTATTGTAATTTACAATAGTTTCTATTAGAGCTTTGTGAATATATGTACTATTACCACCCTCAATCTTGATATTATTAAATCCGAGAACTGCATCTTTAAAAAGTGTATGAAGCAAGAAATTATTTGGTATTACTTCGCATGGTTCACCCAATGGTTTTCTATCTTTATCTACAACTTTGATCTGAAAAGTTAACAATGTATCGTTCAAATCTAGATATTCAGTTTGGGAACCATTAATATAAAATTCAATATCAGTTCTACTATCCATAATAGAATTCATCGGGAATACATCTTTAAAGGACCCCATTTCAATTACCGCCTGGGGGAGATCGTCTATCAAATAAACACAATTCAGATTTACCGCAAATCATTTTTGAAATATAGTTCCATGTCCTTCCATTCGTTTGTTTATATGTTTATGATGTCTTTTAAGTTTTGGAGCTGGTGCCGGTGCTGGTTCCTGTTTTTGAAACATACCTGCAACACTTGGTAGAACTTTCCCTAACTCGGATAATGCATTTGATTTCAGAGATGATAATATTTTCTGCTCATTCATTATCACATCTTTAGCGGTTTTCATACAAAAACTACCAAGGCGTTTAAGAATAGGAAGTGCAAATCTACCAATAGTTTTCAACCATCCAGATCCATACTGTTTACCAATAAAATATGGTAATTCGCCACCACTTTGGCTACCACTATACATACTAATAATATCATTATTGGCCATCTAATTTACGAAAATGTAATGTCAAAGGAGTTTTTGTATCTTTACTAAATTCAATAAATTTACCGCTATCATCACGAATATTTATTTCTATATTGTTTATACATGATGTTGATACCGGTAAGTGCATTGGATTATCGATATTTATATTGACAACTTCATCCTGGTCATGTTTATCAACCCAAACAGATTTCAATAGAGGAACCAAAGAATCACCAACAGTTATAGGATCGATGATGTTAGTATATATGAACATTTGTCTATGACGTTTTATTATTTTTGGATTGTGTACACCAAAAGCACTTGCCCGATATGTTTGCTTATCTAATCCCAATGTATTAGAAAATTTTTTATCAAATGTAACTTCACAAATGTTATTATTCAGACTGAATTTACATAATCCATCTTTAACAAATTCAATAGTTTCAAATATATGTAACAATTGAATGAAATATATTTATGTAACTCTTCAAGTGTTTCATTATACAAATTATTAGTAAATGTAAATGTATCTTTCACCTCATTGACATATGATACAGTTATTTTGATGTGTTCATTCACAGGGCCGACATCAATAAAAGTTTTGAAACGTATTAAGTATTCAGTACCATGAACAACAATGTTAAGCTTATCACTACCCATTCGCTTGGCATCCTCAATACTTTCAAACTTTATTGTAAATGGACTAAAATCACAACTAACATTCAATCCATCTTTGAAAAACATGCCACTATTTTCATCTAAAATCTGATTCGGAATATGACAATATCGTTCAAAATTATTGATTGTGAAAATACCACTACAGGTTTTGGGAACACGCTTCTTGTAATTGATTTTACAATGACTATAAAATGGGAATGTATTGTACACAAATGTAAAGTTTTGCAAAGTAACTTCCAACTTCCATGTAAATAAATGGGATTTTGAAGATCAACCATAAATTTACTTGCTTGATTTTCCGGATGGATTAGTATTGTTTATCCTTACCCACCATTTTAGTTTTCAATATTTTCTGAATTCTGAACACTGTAGGTTTGGAAATAAATTGTAATTCCTGTTCATAGAATTTCCCTTGTATTACATTGTTATCACTATCTTTAATAACATACATTACAGGACTCTGTTTAGTATTAATTTTAGTAATTTGAAATACCTCATCACTCCAATTACTATCGAAAATTTTGATGAAAGGTGAAGCAGATATTTTACTAATTCTAACGTGATCACCAACTTTATATTTTGGTTTTGTAATAGTAACTTTTTTAGACTGTACTCGTGTTTTCGAGCTGATATCAACGGGTCTCAAACCATTCAGACCTCGATGTGATGAATTATTATAACTAACAAGTATTTTCGGTAATACATTTATCCATATTTTATTACCTTGATGCACGAAATATTTCTTCAATCTATCCCTCAATGTCCGGTTAAATCTTTCAACATGTGCGGCTTTGTATTGAGAATGTACAGAATAATGATTTATTTTGAGCCGATCCAGGATTTGCTTAACTTTACTATATTAAAACTCCTTGCCTATAATAATAATAATAATAATAATAATAATAATAATAATAATAATAATAATAATAATAATAATAATAATAATAATAATAATAATAATAATAATAATAATAATAATAATAATAATAATAATAATAATAATAAATATAATAATAATAATAATAATAATTATATAATAATAATAATAATAATACCTAAATCGGTTTGCAAATTGTCTGGATGTCCATTTTTAAACATTGAGTTAATTGCTTTAGATATTTCCTCTGCAGATTTTGTCTTTGTTGGTACACCGCGGGCAAAACGACTGAAAACATCGATACACGTTAAAATATATTTATAACCCTTGTTAATCTTCGAACACGGTATCATCTCGATCAAATCCATTTGCCATAAATCATTAATACCGAATATCTTATAAGCTCTTGTTGGAAATCTTTTCCGCATCGGTTTGTTTAAACTGTACGCAAGCTGATCTGACAACCACTTTTGCGTTTCCTTTTTCGAATTTGGAACTCTTTTCTTTAAACTTTGCCACTCCACCGAAACCTGCTTCGTCTTCTGGGTTCGTCCAAATCTTCTCCATTACAACAAGATGATTTAAATTCGTTTATTGTAATCCACCTAATAATGATATTGCTAATAGTAACATTGCTCCGATAAAACCGCCTTGTTGTTTATATATGATTTTTCTCATTTGCTTACGATTTTTATTATTTACTATCGATAACAAAGGTTTTCGATGTTTATTCAACACTAGTTTCTTAGATTTACTAATTTTAATTTTACCTCTGACTACGTTTAATAGAATTTTGAGTAAATCATCGACAACAAAAGTTGGAAATGATTGTAAAATAGACATTCTTTTCATACTCGAAGCCTTTAACAATGCATTAAAATATGAGAAACTCCTATGATTTTTAACAATTTTAACTGTTTTCTTACTCTTTTTAATAATGTTTTTCGAAATTAGATTCATTGCAGGGTAATTCTCAGTTATTAGCTTTTTATATGGTGTATAACTGGTTTTTGGTGGAACACGCTTCTTTATAGTCTTTTTAATACTTTGTCTAAGTTTTCGGATATTTTTAAGCCTGGATTTCATAAACCTTTTTACATGTTAAAGTTTTCAACTTTGTTTATATACCATGGCACCTTCTTTATTGAAAATATCGGTAAACCTGAAATAAGACTAGATTTAAATTGAACCTATAAAAGTATTAGATTCGATGTTGAACATGAAAATCTAATTCAAATCTCCATAACAAATAAAATAATTAATAAATTAAAATCTGAAATAAACAAAATAGGGTCAGTTAAAATACAATTCACCATTCTTAAACAATTCGAAAAAGATGGTGAAATTAAAGATAACTTTTTTAGTAATAAGGCAGAACTTTTTTCTGATAATTTTCTGCTTGATGGGATTACTAAATTAAATAATAAAATAGAACGTTTCACATATTTAGGGAGTGGATGGCGCGTTGTTAAAATCAAAGAAATTAATTTTATATTAACTAAATATTATCCCATAAATAGACTAGCTGGCCATAGTTATATCCCAACACCGAGATCTTTATCTGGCAAAAAAGCTATAGTTAATCGTTCAAAACGATGACCATCATTGTTTTATATATAGTATATTAGCCCTTTTAAAACGTAGTGTAGTTCGCACACATAGAAACAGAGTTACTTCTTACGAGAATTATTTGATGAATTGAATTTTGACTCCATTGACGATTGTCATATGAGACTCTATAATATTCCCAAGTTCGAAAGAAAGAACAAGGACTTAAACCTGGCTATAAATGTTTTGACTTTTAACGTAAAACCGTCTAGAACTCCTCAGATGATATAAACTACATCCCCAATCATCCGCATTTAGATATAATTAACCGCTCCAAGGTTACTGACGGTACTCTATTTATTTACTTCTTTTGGAGGACGGTGATAATTATCACTATACAGCTGTTTTTGCTTTAATAAATTAATGAACTGTCATTGCGACTACATCTTGCAATGTCAAATTTCTGTTCATTTGGTGCCTCCATTGTCTTAACGGCTTTAGATAAAAACCTGCATTTGACGCCCATGTTGCCTTGTGCAGTAAAAATCAAACAGGCACTACCTTTATACGTTGCTTAAAAATAAATATTTAAAATTTTACAAATTTCGCAAAATCTATTACCCCGCCATTCGTAATTTATGCGGATTTTGAGTCAATTTTACCACTGGATATAAGGCATCATCAAATACATATGCCGATAGCAGCAGGTCTATTATTAATTAACAACTACACAAACACAAAACAATATTTTAATTTTATTGGCGATGATTGCGTTTTGGCGTTTTTAAAAAAGATTGATGAAATCGCTCTTTCGATTGTCTTGCCATATTATGAGGTTCATTGTCAAAAACCTATAGGACCACTATCTTTCAAGGAGGAACGAGAGTTCAAGGATTGTCGCACTTGTTATTTGTGTAAAAAGTTTATTAGGGATAAAGTTAAGGATCATTGTTATTTCTCAGGTAAGTATTTAGGAGCTGCTTGTAGGAAGTGTAAATTTTCTCGACGAATACAGAAACAATTACCTGTGGTTTTTCACAATTTGAGGGGATACAATCTCCATCATATTTTAAATTATGGTTTAAATAATTTTTCTTCTTAAGAATTAAATATTATTTGGACCACTCCTTGCCTATAATAATAATATTAATAACTTGTAATAATAAAAATAACTAAATCGGTTTGCAAATTGTCAGGATTCCCATTTTTAAATAAAATATTAATTGCTTTAGATATTTCCTCTACAGATTTTGTCTTTGTTGGTACATCGCGAGCAAAACGACTGAAAACATCGATACACGTTAAAATATATTTATAACCCTTGTTAATTTTCGAATACGGTATCATCTCGATCAAATCCATTTGCCATAAATCATTAATACCGAATGTCTTATAAGCTCTTGTTGGAAATCTTTTCCGCATCGGTTTGTTTAAACTGTACGCAAGCTGATCTGACAACCACTTTTGCATTTCCTTTTTCGAATTTGGGACTCTTTTCTTTAACTTTGCCACTCCACCGAAACCTGCTTCGTCTTCTGGGTTCGTCCAAATCTTCTCCATTACAACAAGATGATTTAAATTTTAATTTGACATTAGGTAATGATTGCCCCGTCGTTTATTGTAATCCACCTAATAATGATATTGCTAATGGTAATATAGCGCCGATAAAACCGCCTTGTTGTTTATATATGATTTTTCTTATTTGCTTACGATTTTTATTATTTACTATCGATAACAAAGGTTTTCGATGTTTATTCAACACTAGTTTCTTAGATTTACTAATTTTAATTTTACCTCTGACTACTTTTAGTAGAATTTTGAGTAAATCATCGACAACAAAATTTGGAAAGGATTGTAAAATAGACATTCTTTTCATACTCGAAGCCTTTAACAATGCATTAAAATATGGGAAACTCCTATGATTTTTAACAATTTTAACTGTTTTCTTACTCTTTTTAATAGTGTTTTTCGAAATTAGATTCATTGCAGGGTAATTCTCAGTTATTAGCTTTTTAGATGGTGTATAACTGGTTTTTGGTGGAACACGCTTCTTTATAGTCTTTTTAATACTTTGTCTAAGTTTTCGGACGTTTTAAAGTCTGTATTTCATAAACCTTTTTACATGTTAATGTTTTTAACTTTGTTTATAAACCATGGCACCTTCGTTATTGAAAATATCGGTTTTTTACCCGTAAATCATCATTGCGTTGTTGTGTGAAATCTAGAAATATATATATCCATGTGGTGACTTTGTAGCATCTTGAAATGCACTGATAAGAAAATTACGATTATTGTGGTATGCTTGTCGAGCATGAAAATCAATAACTGTTGCATCTCTAGGATTCTTGAAAATAACTAAATATTGAACATTTAAATTCCTTGTTCGATTGCGCCACCCTGATGAAATAGATTTTGAGTAATAAAGATCCCAGTAACACCAACATGTCAACGGATCTTTGTGAATAAATTATTAAAATCCTTTTCTTTATTAGCTTCCTGATACAAATCATCAATAATGATGACATCACCTTTCCTTAAACGACTTGACCAGTTTTTATCGAAACCCTTTACTATTTTCATGTTTTTCAATTTACAGAAATTATCTTGAGTTAATCCATGTTCTTCATCTGCATCCCTATGCCAATAAATCTTGTTGAATTTTGTTTGAAATAAATTAGATTTCAGTAATTTACACACAAACATAGTTTTACCACTACCACTGGGGCCAACGATTTGATACACCGCATCATTTCTTAATTCCATTATTAATTTGTATAATTATAGGTTTTTGTTTATATTATATAATTTAATGAACTCTTTCTAAAAATCATATATATAGATTAATATTTCATTATTGTTTAATTATGTTATCAAATATAAATTATAAAGGAACTTTAGATGTATCAAAAATGACGTTTCCAAATGGTAAACCCCAGCAAATTGTAGATAGGAGTGGAAAATATCCTATAATATTTTTCAAATCAGGCAAATGCAGAATCATGGGATGCAAGAAACCTTTAGATGTCAATAAATTGCAATATAGAATAAAGGATATTAAAATACAGTCAATTACGGTCACCATGGATATTGGACAATCTATCAATCTATACAACATGTCAACAAAATGTCTTTGTATGTTTGAGCCAGAATTATTTCCTGCACTGAGGCTTTTAAAATACAACCCAATGTGTGTTAACGTGTTTGCTAGTGGCAAAATAGTCATATTAGGGTGCGAAATCTAGAGTACAAAAATATTGTTTGTGACATACACAATTAAATCACTGGATTGGTCGATATCTGATTGGCTAATGATTGATTAAAACAACTTGCTTATTCATTTTATTTCATTTTTTAAAATGGAAAATACTACGCCGATGACAAGTTCAGTAGGATCAAAGAACGAAATTGAAAACTATGGTAAATTTTTATTTATTATTATTATTATCATTGTTTACAGATAAATATCAAGAAGTAATTTTAGAACGTTTGTTTTTCTTTTACCCTCTAATGCGAACAATTTTGAAAGAACAACCAGCATCAATGATTCCAGATCTCGTATACACCGACACAAATATCTGGATATTCAATATAATCGATCAAACTTTATGAGATGTTAAGTTAAATCGAAAATGAAGGATATGGAACCCAAATACCCGTGTATTCTGGATTGCAGCTGTTGCGATTTCAGATACCAGAGATATTTGGAATGGTGCCTCGTCAAATTTGTTCAAAATGTTTTTAAATTTAAACTTTTTAGAAAATAAATGTTTTATTGTTTATTTGGTTGTTTTGGTTTGATTAGTAATATTTTTAATACTCTGATTTTATTAGTAGAAATCTTTTAAATAGTAATAATATTAGTATTTGTTTGGTTTTAATAGTATTAATTTTTTAAATAGTTATAATATTAGTGATTACAATAATATAGTAATAACAATAACAATTTGGCACATTAAAACATATATAGAAATAATCGAGGCACACATAAAATGCAATAGCCATGCAATATTCATGCATGATTCTGATTGGTTAATCAGTATCTAGCAAGGGTATAAAAGCTCGTCACCACCTTATAAATAACATAAATCAAACATGACCAAGAAAATCAATGCTATCAATGTCCAACCAGTTCAGATGTTCCACAATTATAAAATGTATTTTTTAACGGAGCCTATCATATGCAATTGGTAAATCCAGTCAAACTCAATAGAACTCAATTTCAATCTTTCGCTGGACACTCTCAATGATAGATATCAAGGATATTGATACGGTTTTCAATAAGATCAATTCGAATTTAAAATGCAACGAAAATGCATTCTTCACCAGTCATAATACCAGATATTATGATGCATTTACAGAAATAGGTTTCAAAGAACAGGAAAACTGGTATTTAACAATATCAATACAAGAATATAAAGCTGATCAAAATGATGTGCTTTCTCCAATATGGAAAATTGTTACTGCTAGACTTTCACAACTATTTAAATGTATATTTTAGTGTTTAATGTGAATGTTAATAAATGTATTTAAACAGATTTCGTTTGGTTTCTTTACAACATATTCTATAAACAAAATTGTAATTAGTTTTAAAATTGTTTAAGAATGATGTCTGAAAAAGGTAAAATATAAAATATAAAATAATTAATTAATTTTCGTTTAGAATATTTAACTTTTTGTTTGATAAACTTGAAGAAATAACCGGTGTAAAAATTAGAGATATGTTGACTCTAGCTGAAGCACTGGGTAAAGAAGATTCATGTTGTGATTCAGAATGTCAGAGTGATGATGAAGAAATTGTTAATAATTTAGAAATTATTAATGATGAAGATACTGAAATTATTATAAATGAAGATACTCAAATTATTAATAATGAAAATACTGAAATTATTAACGATGAAGAAACCCCTACTGAAAATTTAGTTAAGCCTAACGAATTAAAGACTTGTGTTGACCATGTCATAGAAAATATAACGATAGAATATTGTGTGATGAAGCATATACCTGTAATAATCAATAAATCTTTAAAAATGTAGTTTTTTATTAATAATTCAGTAAATAACAAAAAAATATTTATTAAAATTTATGGTAAACTTTATTACAGATATATATGACCGATGCTCCAGTTAATAGTTTTAATAAAAATTTGCAAATTGAAATATAAATATCTGAATGTTTGGCTTCTGCAGTAACTTGAATAATTGTTACCCATCCACCGTTTGTTTCTACCCATCGATCAATTTTTGTTTCTATTACCTAGATAATGATAAAAATAAAATAATAATATCAAGTAAAATACCTCTATAGACCATTGGAAATAATTTTCATAGTCGGATCCAGATTACAATATCATGTGTTTCATATACATTAATTCTACTATTATTCGCATCCATTTATTATTTTCATCAAACATGTAACTAAATATCGATTGGAATGAATTTTTCTTTTCTCTAATGTTGCCAAATTGAGAATTGTTTCATAATCAAATGGGATGTCTTCTACGATTTTCTCAGTACGGTTTACAATGAATTTTAAGTTTTTAATGATATCATTTTCTTCTCCATTATTAGCAACCAGCTCATTCAACAAAAGTTATAAAAACTTTAGTTTCTGGCATTTTATAAAAAATATTTGGAAGTGTAAGTTTATTTATACTATATTGAACCAATCAGAATCATGCATGAACATTGCATTTAAGTTGCAATGTCTTTATTTAAGAAAATATGTAAAAATATATAATGGAAATGACAATGATGATTTGTTGCCACTGTTAACCGGGTGTTGAACTTCTTTCAATTTGTTAACCGGGTGTTGAACTTCTTTCACTATACGATTGAACTGATCAGTTGTTTTATTAGAATAAAATTTTATACTATATTTAACTTGATTCATCATTTTTTCATTAACTTTACGATTTTCATTCAATTCTAATATTGATTTTCTTAATTCATTTTTGATAATACCTATGGTCTGATTTAGATATAGAAGTTCATCATATATTGTGTTCCGAGCTCTTTTTAAAGTCTCATATGTGAGTTCAAATCTGATTTCTAAATTACTCATTCTTTCGGATAATCTTTGACTGGAGTTTTCAAATATCTAGGCCTATCTATCATATACAAAATATCCATCAACACAGCGGTATCAGGACATACACATCTTGTTGAATTTTTACCTTGAACGGTTACAATAATTGAGTTAGCCATTTTAAAAACACTAAAAACTAATATTATTTTTAAAATTTCTTTAATCATTTTCAAATCTATATAAATTAATATTTATTGTTTATATCTAAAGGTTTGTGTGTGTTTAACTTCTCATTGGCTTAAATAAGTATAAAAGTAATTGTTATTTCAATTTTTATCATTAAAATGGATGTACCAAGCGCAGTTCAAGATAAAATCGAACATTATAGTAATTTATTATAATTATTAATATTTATATAAGTTTTGTAGATGATTATTTTAAAGTTTCAAAGAACGTCTGGAATTCTATTATCCAAATATACATGAAATATTGAAGGATAAGCCAGCATCAATAATTCCAGACTTGGTCTTTAATTATAGATCTATATGGATATTTTCTGTAATCGACGAGTTCCTATGGGATATCGAACAAAACAAAATGTTAAAGGATATGGAACCAGAATATCCATGTGGTGAATGATGTCATTGCTGCGCTGCCCGACATCGAAAGTATGTAGAATGGGCTTTGAATAAAGCAGTTCGACAATATTATTATAGTTGAATTATTTCTTTATAATAAAAGTTTTATGTAGTTGTTTTGTTTTTATTATATATTAATAATAACTTGTAATAATAATAATAATAATAATAATAATAATAATAATAATAATAATAATAAATAATAATAGTAATAATAATAATAATATATTAAAATATAAATATAATAAAAATAATAATAATAAAATGAATAGTAATAATAATAATAATAGAATAAAAATTAAAAAATATTAAAACACTACCTATAAAAATAAGTAGTAAATTTAAATTTAAAAAATGTTTAAAAATACTATGACCTTGAAAAAAATTTGAATGACCTTGAAAAAAATATGATGACTCATCCAATGACCTTGACCTACTTTTAAATAATCTTGAATTTTTAGGTGAGTCATGGTCTTTGTTTAAATGACCTTGAGAAAATTTGAGTGACCTTGAAAATTATTATGACTCATCAAATGACCTTGACCTATCTTTAAATGACCTTGAATGAGTCATGGTCTTTGTTTAAATGGCCTTGGAAAATATGATGAACCATCCAACGACCTTGAAATTCTTTAAATGTCCTTAAATGAGTCATAGGCTTTGTTTAAATGACCTTGAAAACATGATGAGTCATCCAGTGACCTTGAAGAATTTTAAATGTCCTTGAATGAGTCATGGTCTTCGTAAATGACCTTGAAAAATATTTAAATGACCTTGAATGAGTCATGGGCTTTGTTTAAGTAGCCTTGGAAAATGTGATGAGTTATCCAATGACCTTGAAATTTTTGTAAATGACCTTGAATGAGTCATGTGCTTTGTTTAAATAACCTTGGAAAATATGATAAATCATCGGGCTATTTAATCTTTTAGAATAACTACTGTTGGACGTACAGGAGTTTTAAACTAAGGTATTATTCATCTCACTGATCTCCACTTGCAGGTTCTAGGGATAATTTACCTGATACGTCGCACGATTTTAATAACCATTGCGCACCCATGACCGAAATCATGTTGGAACTGTGCACAATAGCCGAATGCCATTCGAGCAGGTGAGCGTTGCTACCAACACTGGTCCTCGAAGGACCTTCGTCTTCCAGGATCATTAGCTGCCGTTAGAAGGACTTACGCTCCTACCTATTATCCCATATCTAATCCCTACCCTTCGCCGTGATTATGCGGAGGAAATCATGGGGAATGGTTATATTTCAATTTTATCCGCAAAGTTTTCCGATGCCCACTGTTGTCCGATACCTCACCTCTCGTAAGATGAAATTGGGTAGTGAAATTCTTAACAAGAAAAACAAAACCAAAAAAAATAAACTAAGATAGATTACGAATAAATTATATTGAGCGTCACACATATTTACATCGTTTTACAGCACAACCAACAAGGAACATCAAAATCACAAGGCTACTAGTGTACATTTTTGTCTGCCAGCGGGAGTCACACTTTTCATCTCAGTCTTTATCGGCGTCAATGTCCGTCGGCAGACGCCTTCTTTTCGCCGGCCGATACGGCGGAGGATTCACTTGGTAGTTACCCCCAGCACTCGTGGAGGGTCCCGCGATTTCACATGGAGATACCATATGGGACGCTTCGCCTGTAAGAATGGCTATCTCGTCAGAATCCAACCCCAGTCGATCAAGGGCTCGCACTACCTGAGGCGATTCAAGATCCTCATCCACCAGATTGATGTGGATGGATCTGGGAGGAGACGCGAAGATGACTCGAGGGGCGTAGCAGATGTCTGGGTCGAGCCCCGGAATCTCGAACTCCCGATAAAGGGGCGGCAAATCGTCGATCTGGTAAGAGTCGTCAACGGGCTCTGCTTCTCGAAAGAGCTCTTCTTCTCGGCGCCGACGATCCCGGCGTCGCCTATTCCGATTTGTCGGTGGCGAGCTGTGGTAGCAACAGAGTTCGCCGTGGTTTCTGCTGGCAGAGGATTTAGAGTGCGTGGAGAAAAGATAGCTGATGAAGCTGGGAGGTCTTCGGTGTTGGGGAGATGATGGGCCGGAATGATGTTGAGTTGGCTGGCCCGGACGCTCTCTGGGACGTGAGCCCGGAGCTCCACGTCCGTGAAGGCTCATCGGAGCGCCGTTGATTGTTCGCGTATCAGCAGCCGTTGACTACGCGACTCGGCGATTAGTTCGTCACGCGCTTGGGTGAGCCGGATGATCTTTTGTCTTAATTCTCTCACGGTTTCTGGTGGGCCCAAGTACCTTTTATTCTTTCATATTTAATTCTGAGCTCGTTGTGCTGCTGCTTCAAGTCTTCATATTGGTGTCGAACGGCCACTATGGATTGGGGAAGTCGGGGAATCCTCGGGAGGTGTTCAATCCTGGATTATTATTGCTGCTCATTCTAAAGGAGAAAAAGAAAAAGGAAATTAAAAATTGGAAATTATTGAGAGGTGGGGTATGCAGACAGAGTATTACGGGAAGGGACTTTGAACATTTATTGAGTAAGTTGTCTCCTATTCTTAATAGCTTCCCACCCTGACCTCCATTTTCTAATGACAAAGATGTCGGATATTCAAAATTAGTGTATGGTAAGTATTTTAGGCTAATGTTATTGTAACCCGAAAGGTACTCGAAATTCACTAAAATATCGTATGGTGTACATTTTAATTAAAATATTTTATAGTAGGTTAGTCGGATTTTATATAGTAAGTACTGGAATTAATAATTTATAATACTGAAATTATTTAAATGTAACTAAAACCCTGTATAATATACATTTTTAACTAAAAAAATTTTTATGGTAGGTTGATCGGATTTTAGTATTTGGATTAATAGAAATTTTTTATGCTAAGATTATCTAAAGGTGACTGAAGCCCCGTATAATGGGTGTTTTAACTAACAATTCTATAATAAGCGAGTCGAGTTCCTTGTGGATCGAACATTTGAAATTATAACTTTTTGACATTAACAATATTTAGGATTGAATGAAGTGTCAAGTAATATATATTTTAATTAACACTTCTATTTACCAGTAAATCGAAATTATTGTGCATTAGCAATTCGGGATAATAGTTTTATACCACCAAAACAAACTAGTTCAGAATTAAGTAAAACGTTATATATTAAATGTGTTAATTAAAGATTTTAGGATAATTCAAATGTAAGTAGAAGTGAAGGTGAACATTAAATCATTAATGATATTTATCAAAACTGGTAGGTAAAGGTAACCAGATAGTAATCTTTACTACATTTATTCTGAAGGTAATTAATAAGTATTTAATAAAAGCCATCTTAATAAGTTAAAATTACTTACAGTGGTTTCTAGTAACTCGAGAAGATTCCGATAAGTTTGATTGCAGATTTTTGGTGATATTATCAGAAAATTTTATCGATTGGTGTATTGTGCTAACAAATTGGTAATTAACGATTTAGCACTTCATGCATGGGTAGGTACACTTTTATTGATTGCTATTTTATATTGTCGGATTTAGTCAACCTTGATTCTTCGTTGTCAATCTACTGGATTTTCATTTTTGCTAAATCACTAGAAGATCGTTATCCTCCTCCTCCATTTGCTAGGATCTACGCGGAATTTATATCTATGACATCGACAATACTTATAAACGATCTTTGACCCCTGTCCTTGCTCCATCTGTGTCAGTTAATGTTTTTAAGCCTATTCTATTGCGGAATTTCTCTCTCATGGTGTCCGGTCAGATTCAAATGGAATGCTATTGTTTGTTAAATCTATGTCAGTTATTTTTTGAACCTATGCTATCGTGGAATTTCTCTCTCATTGAGTTGCATCAGTTTCAAGAAAAATTGGAATGTTATTGCTGCACTTCCCTACTGCAGAATATCTTGCCAATGATGAGAAAGTTTTTAAATTGATTCTTATTCATTTTGACATTTATTTAAATAAATTTTTATGCTTTTGTCTAATTTTCTACATTAATTTAGTTTTGATACAAATCTTTACTATTACTGTCTAAAACCTATCCCTGCTACCCGTTTCTTATTCATTAATTAGTCCGAAACAAAAAAAAATTCTTTGATCAACCTGTGATCCTTCTTAATCTCCCCTTAACTAAAATTTCTCGCACTTCCCTAGATTTTAAAACGACTCGCTCCGGCCACTTTTCAGCAGCCGCCTCGAGTATACAACGGCGCCCTGCGTAGCGGTCCTGTGCACAAGGCCAGACCCGACTGCGGACCCACGAGCTCAACTAAGGGTTTTCACCCACTAGCCGGCACGAGATCCGTCCCATGAACCGTCTATTGCAATACTATATATATATAATTTAACGGGTTCGGACTATAAATGTAGATATGATATTATCGAATAATTTAACGAAACATTACACATCATAAAGTTTTAATTAAGCATAAAATTTACATTAACCTAATAAGCAGAAAACATAAACAAAAATCCTTACGTTCTATTTGAAATCAATAATATCGTAGAATTCAAAATTTTTGGTTAAAAGCATAAGTTAAAAATAATGAAATTCATCACTGTATATATACTAATTTCATGCGTGTGTGCGACCAATAGGCGATTTTTCGCCATTTTTATTATTTTTTGTATATTTTTCTTTATTTTTTGATATATACTATATATTATATTTGAATTTTACTTTTATCATTATTTTCTTGTAATATTATTTTTAGCCCTTTTTATTTGTTTTCTGGCCGCCACTTCTGCCTGTGTTTTTTCTAAACCTTATTTTGCAAGGTTTTGGCAGTTTATTTTATTTCTTTGTATGTCTCTTTTTGCTTCTGTAGGCATTTTCCGAACTTTAATTAATTATTTGTTTATTTAATTTTTGTTATATTTTTAATTTGTTTTTAATTAATATGTTTTTCATTGATTTTTGGTATCTTTGTGCGGTGCATGTTTATGTACAGTGATTCGTTCCATTACTTCCACTCTTTGACTTTAATTTTTAATTTTATTTTTTGTTTAAATTGTGGCTCTGAGCCCAACACTACTTCAATAATTGTGGTCACCTGATTACATGTAACTGGTATAGTCATACATCCCATTGATTATTATCCTGTTGAAAATACTTGGCATAATAGTAAAGTACTGCTTTGAAGATATGGTTTGTTTATTTTTCTCTTAAATTCTTGTTAATGACTATTACTGACAATCCAAAATGCCATAATATCTCTACCTCTGATTTACTCAAAGTAATCTTACTCCAACTCCTTCCATTTTTTGTATGAATTATCTTTTACTCTGCTTCTTCATTTCGTTACTCATCTTATTTCACAATTTATTGTCTTGACTCTACCGATGAAATAAAACCCATTGAGTCACTGATGTTTTATTTTTCTTCAATAATTTTACTATATTTCCCAGGAACATTCTATTTTTCCGTGATTTATCCTGAAATCTTGATTGTTCTCAGTATAATCTTGTCGTCTAGATTTTGATTCTTCTTCTATGCATGATATTCTTTGAAATTCTATCGTTTCTTAAATATTGTTGCCTTTCAAATTGTTCTCGCGTCCGTGGTAGTTTTCTGCGTGTCGTAGTAATAATGCTTATATGATATTCATCTCTTCTTGATTTACTGTAATTTATCAGTTCTTCTGATAATCTTCTTTGTGCTAGTGTGCATCTGGAATGTTGAGTATTCTTTTGCGCTATCATCTGCCCTCTCTTTGCCATGTTAGCATGGATTTTTTGAAAGATTGCTTTATTATATTGTTTTATTACTTCCATTTTTATTATATCGAAAATCTTTACTAGTGATCTTGTTTCATCAATATTATTTTTTGCCTTTGTCAGTAGTATTTATCTAAATCTCGCATTGCTTGCGTTATTTGTAATGTTGAGCCAACACAATTTTGTTTAAATGAATCGGTAACAGCACGCAAATACAACACGCAGATTCAAAATCAGACACATAAAACATCAATTAACCATGCTAAAATATGAGAAAGAAATAATTAAAATATAAAATTAAAGACATAAAAATAAATAAAAATAATAACAGAACGCAACAAAATCCGCACGAAACAAACACAGAAATAACACGAAAACACGAAAAATTTGACCAAAAATCGACAATTTACTTAAAGAAACAAGAGTTCATGAAAATTAGAACTAAAATCAAATGATTTGAATTGGAAACAATTCAATTATTTGTTAAAAGAATAAATTGTCAAAGTAAGAAAATTAAAGTTAGAAAATACAAAGAAATTCCCAAGGTCAAATTTTGTCTTACTACATCAAATTTAACACGCAAGGTTAGGGTCACAAAATAGGTATATATACCGATTCATTTTCACATAATTTTAACCAAAACCAAAAAATCATTCAGTTTTAATAACTCGAATCAGTTGAACCAGCTTTTAATGGACGAATCATTTCTTAAACTAGTTTTGCGAAATTCGACAACGACACTCACAACATTTTATTACTGAATCGAACAAAAGGACCTAAAGAAGATAAGACGAGCATAGACCTTCCATCGGTAGCTCGCTGAACCAGCTGTAGACCGGGTCTTAGCAGTTTTGAAAACAAAGCTCACCTTTGACGGTCACAGAACCATTGGTTACAGTACCAACGTTGCCTAGCAACGGGTAATCAGTGGCAGTCAGGTATAATTATATGATTGGGGGTCAAGGTCACAACAACTACCTATAACCCCACAGTAATGAGATCTTGAACAATGTCTTCTTCTTCTCGCCCTGAATTCACAACTTCAGTTAAACATTTTCTTACTTGATTTTTATATGCTCCAAATCTTTCATCATCTTTTTTCTCCAAATCTGCCAATTCTCTGATTTTCTCAGTCATTAATTTAGTAATTGTAAACCACGTTTTGGTTTTGGCATCTGTATTTTCTGATTCTATGACGTTTCTTACAATGTCTTAGCTTGTACTACTAATAACACATGAAATGCGCAAGTCAGCTGCACATTTGTCAAAAAGCCATTCTTCTGCATCTTTTGATCCTCGTCCATCATATCGTCGGATTTTTAGTGTGAGCATATCTGGACATGATTTTGGTAAACATTCCCTTTATGATTTCATTTTTTTGAAATTCCGTTGATATTATTTTTTGTGGCTTAGTTATCAGTTACACTGAACTCATTTTAAGGCAAATTAACTTCCATCAAGATTTTTTCAAAAATAGATCAAAATAATTAATTATTGATTAAAAAATAAAATAATAAAAATCTTAATAAAAATTCGAACTTTAATTAAGAAGTGCAATTCGTCATTGAGCAATGACTAATCAAATATTATCTTTTAAATAAATAACTTTTATAAAATTAACCTTTTTTAAACTTAACAATTTGTTCAAATAAACCAATATTAATAAATAGAATTCATTGATTTTTAATTCTTATTGTAAACAATCATTTTAATTTTATCAATGGTGTTCTGATTTTATATTAATGACTTCACCAAAACCATCAAGATATTTATTAACTTCTCCTCCCGTTGTATGAAGTCTATTTGATAAAGTTCATAAATTAATTCTCCTTTAGAGCAATAGTGCTCGATTTCGAAGTCCTGGTATTGTTAGAAGGAATATATCTGGCGACAATGGCTTTCAGTCTGCTCAAGTGGCAAAGAAATCTCGAAGATCTAAGTCTTCGGTAATTATTTTAAAATTAGCTTTTTATAAACATTTTGCTTTATAAATGTTATTTTGTCAAAGCTTTATTGCGTAACATTTTATAAATTAAATGATTTGAAACACAATTATACGAAACAATACTAGTAAATGTTTCAATGCTTATGATTAAATTAATAATTAAAGAAATGTATATAAATTCGATAAATGTTATTTAAAATTTACGGTTTTTTGAATAAGTTCAATTGTAGATATTTTATTTTAAATTTTTTATAGTTTCTGAATAGTTTTTCAGCTTTTTATATTTAAATTTTGACATGATGTTAATATCGTGAATTCTGTTTACAAGATTAATTTCACATGTGATACCAACACGAGTTTAATGAAAATCTGCTAATCAGTTATTTGAGCAGATATTTAAATATTTGATAGACATGTTTTTAATTTACTAGTAAATGTTTAATTAATTGCTCCAATCTTAACTATTTTTGGGCACAATTGTGAATCTACAATGTATATTTACTAATATCATCCATCTAACAAAATTAATCTCAGTAATTAATGTTTTCATAACGAGTGTTGATATGTTTAATTCAATTTAATTAAAGTAATCTCCCACGTTTTTTAACATTAGTTATGTTTGATAATAAAGTTTTGGGCACTATGCACCTTGCATTAAATATCCTTGTATATCTTTATTTGCGCGTGTTGCATGTGTCTACTGAGTACTAAATCGACAATCCCGGTACATCTGAAGTTTTATGCTAGTATCAATCTGTTTATAAGTTGTATTGCGTAGTATAAAGTATATATATGGTTTTATGATAGCCTACTATTTAGTAATTTTTAATTCCCGCTGCACTTGAAGTCAAATTAAACATTTGCTTTGTGAATTTTATAATAGTAAGCGAATATCTGAGGTATAATATTTTAAAAATCATTTTCATTTTAAAAGTTTTTTTATTAAAATTTTTATATGTAAGTCAAATTACAAATTTTGCCATTCGAAAGACACTGTTGTATGTCAACTATCCAAAGTGTGGTTTTCAATATTTTCTTGAGCATGCAACAGGGATTGAAATCTTTCAAATTCACTGGTTAATTATTATATTGTGTTTCTTAAATTGAATTCAATTAAGTGTCTTTGAGTTATACTGCCATAATATTTATTATTTAGGGTCCCATATATATATTAAAAACTTTATATGATACATGGACTATAACAATAAGATTTTTAAGTAATTCATTTTTATTCTAAATTTTCTACCAACTCAAAATTGTTATAGCCTGTGTCAAATACATTAAATCCATTCAAGTAAGCTATTTGCAACATTCTCACTTAGAAATGCGTTATTTCCATTTACTTCATAAACAATAAAAAATACAAAACCTCTGAATTTCCCACGCTAATGTTAATACTTCAAAAGAAAAATATTGAATGTTCAAAAATGTCAAGAATCGTAATTTAAAAACTTTACAAATTGGAAATTCAAATTCAGCGATTATAAAATCCCAAATATCAGAATTTGTTGTTGGATTTGTTGTTTTAACTTGAATTATGATTGTTTCGAGATGTTTTTATATTTTCTCCGTTATATATATAAAGCTTATAACGGAGTTTATGAGACCTCGAATGCCCATTTCATATTAATTACTCAATTATATTTAATCAAATTTGATTAAAACGGTGTCCGAATAATATGATTTATTTTTCTACAATAAGAAATGAAATTATTATTGGTTTAGGAAACAAGTAATCGTGATGTCAGTTCGAATAATTTGTCAGGTAAACGAAGATTATCCAAAGTATATTATTAAAATTAGTGTAAATATTCACAAATAAATCTTTAGCAAGATGAAGGAACTGTGGAACAGCATTTAGAAGCCTTAAATAACCGGTGGCGTTTAATGGCAAAAAACCAAGAAAAAGTATTTATAAAGTTTACTTAACAATTAATATTTAATATATTTTTCTAGATGACGAAAGAAGAAATAATGAACAATTATAAATTGTTGTTAACCGATCATATAAAATTGGAGAAATTTATGTCATTAATATCTCGTGAAAACGAATTGGTAAGAATTTTGCCGGTGATCATTAAATATTTATTGACATAAATAGAAATTGAGTAAATAAATTTTTTTTAGACTCGTACCAGATTAGAATCAGATTTATTAGATTCAATGATGCTAGTTGAAGATTTAAAACAATCCTTGCAATCAAGGCAGCTAAATAGAGTATATATTCTTATTCTTCTAATTAATAAATAATAATAATAATAATAATAATAATAATAATAATAATAATAATAATAATAATAATAATATATTAAATGATAATAACATAATAAATAGAAAAATAAAAAATACTAATTAATAGTGAATAAATAATTTAATAATAATTAATCATAAAATAATAATAATAATAATAATAATAATAATAATAATATAATAATAATAATAATAATAATATTAATAATAATAATATTAATAATAATCATATTAATAATAATCATATTAATAATAATCATAATAATAATAATATAATATAAACTTAAAAATCCTTAAAAAATATATTTGAACCCTTTAATGATTTTTCAATTTCAGAGATCAAAAAATGTAAGTTATAAAAGTGAACAGTACTGCATGTAAAATTTTGCAATTTGATGTTGTTTTGCAAATTTCGTTTAGCATGCACATGATTTTCATTCAGTCATACTGTTTAGTGACGATTTGCTGAATTGTTATTAAAATAAAGTTAGTGTTAAAAGTATTTGGTTAAATCTATAATATCTTATCACTACTCGTGAATATGCTTTTTCCTATCTAATAACCTTCCAATATTTAGGATCCAAGAGAATCGGAAGAGAGACGAGAACTAATCAAGCAAAATAAAAAACTTTTAAATGAGGTAATTTTATTTTTATTTCTCAACAAAAACGTAAATATGTGAGTCAAATGGTGTGCAAAAAACAACGGTTCTTAAAGCGTGGGTTGTATGAATATTTAAAAAATAATTTGCATCACAAAACCCACAAAAAGCCTTTTTCATTTTTATAAAAATGACCATTTCTACTCAGTTACTTTCTATTGATTTTCTATAAGTTTGGACATAAATATCTAAATATAAACTGTAAATGAAAGGTGATAGAATGCCAAAAAAACGAAATTATGATCACCAGCTTGCCATTATAATATATGTCAAATGCTATATGCTAAAAAAATAATGATGTAATAGTTATGATTTGATTTAATTAAATAATCTCAACAAATGCATTGGTAATTGAATGTTTATTGGAGGGGATGATGATTTAATTGCCAATGCCCCTAATAAAATCCTTTCTTATTTCTTATTAAAGTTTTATATAAAATTTTCAAATCTTTTAAATCAGTTATTCCTTTGCACACATGCCTCCTAATCAGCTGTGTTCCTGAATCCGTCTGCGAAGATGACGGGAAGTCTCTCAAATGTATTTGGCGTTGCTCCATAACATGAAAGCTTACGCACTAGATCAGACACTAAACTTTTGGGGTCTGAGATTTATTACAAAATTGATTTATTTCGATGCTATTTTAAATGCATTTGAATTGCCTAATGATTTTGTAACAGAAAACCTAGAATTTGTAAAACATTCCGTGTGTGGAATTAGTATGTAGATTACCTAGTTTTTGATAAAGCTGCTATCATCCAAGCATTTTTATTTGCTCGCCAGTGAAATGGTAATCTATTCTTTGAATGGCTTTTTGTAGCTCTAGGATTTATTGATTAAAACAAATTTAAAATTATCAGAGGCATTTCCATCGAGAAAAATATTAATTCTATCTTTGCTGGATTTAAACCCCCTAAGCAGTTTTTTCAACTTTTAATATAAAAATTCTAGATAGTAAACATTTCCAGGACAAACCAGTCTCATCAACTTGTTTCGGAGACTATCTACCTTCATTAATTAAAGCTTTCAATCCTGTCGCATAAACCACAGTAGCAACGCTATCGGCGATAAAAGCAATGCTGTGTAAATTTCTACGAACTCTAAATCTCTCAATCCAACCGTTGCTAGCTTCAAATTTTTCATTATGATTTAATTTCATTTTTATATCTTCGACTAAGTTTTTGACCTGCGTTTGAATTTTAATTTTGGTTAAAGACATTTTTAATGCTACCAGATTTTAAATCCATATGAAAATCAGAGATTCCATTTTTATCATAAGAGAACTTCTTACATGATTCACGGTGACTCAGTCACTGTTTTTCCATCTAAAGATGTAACAGATTTAGCAGCATCTCTGATTTAGCTTGATCTCGTTTAGTTCTGACAGTTCTCAAAAACTTTTTCTCCATTCCCGAATCGTCATATAATGTTTAATTTCATTTCTAAAATAATGGTTTTTTGGTTTTTGATAATTTTACCCGCCTGATATGTTTTTACCTCTCATGTTTATGGTCTAAACCAGTGTTTCCCAACCTGTGTGATATCGCCACTATTTGGGGTAAAAACTACTGGAAGGGGGTGGGTTGTCTAAATTTGGTTTTTGAGATTCAATTTTTTAAATAATAAAATAAAATTGAATAAAACGATTAGGGAAAAGGTATGAAACAAAAGATGTGTTGCTATACAATTTGGAAAAGTAATAGTGAATGAAAAAAGTGAGAACAAAGAAATGGCAAAAAATTGAGAAAATCAAAAAATGAAAGACGATAAGGTCATTTTTAATTAAACAGAAATAAGTCCAAATTAATTTGACATATCTATATAGCCAATAGAATAACGACTTAAAAATATTATGTATCTCGACAGATGTCAGATATAGTGAAAGAATTGAAGTGTATCAAACAAAATGTGCTGGAAAATGTGTCAAACTGTCGTCAAAGTCGTTATAATTAAGTGTCATTAGATTATAAGCCATAAAAGGAAATACAACGAAAAAGAAAAGACAGAATTTGTTAAAGAAGTTATAAATAGAATTTGTTAAAGACAGCATTTCTAATAGAGACAGGATTTGTAAAGTATAAAGGAAACTGAAGTTGAAAAAGAAGAAACAATTCAAACGAAACTCAACTTATCAACTAAATTTAAGTCAGAGCTAAGAAAGCAACTAGATCAAATTTATAGATTATTAAAACCAGAAATAGTAGTCTAGTTGTCATGAATTTCAAGTGTCTTGTAAGCGTGCTATTCCACCGGAAGAGTTGTAATATATACTCAATTTACCGTTATAACAGATTATTCCTTGTGCCACTGGAAATTGGTAACAATTAAAGTTTATATTGCCTTGAGTTTGTTGATTATACTTTAAAATTTAATAAAAATGGGGTGACGGAGAAAAAATGCTTATAAAGAGTCGACGGCCTGAAAATATCGGGAGTCACTGGTCTAAACGATTATAAATTACAATTAAGATATTATGTAAATATTTAAAATATTTAAACTGACACTAATAAAATGTAATAAAAAACAAATATTTTAAACAGAAATTATAAATAAAACAAAAAAGAATAACGATATCTACATTTAATGGAGGAAACATCAGGAAAAATGGTGAATGCAGATTATTGTCAAATGGTCCGTCGTAAAAAATATTTTACACAATAAAAAGAAAAACATTTTAAAATTAAAAAAATCTATGAGGCAGAAAGAAAATTGGAGTATTTTTAGGAGCGACACAAGTTCAAAAGAAAGCAAAGCGAAACGGTGTATAGTAAATCGAAATTTTGAACTTTAGTTTCGCCGGAACGAAATTTGGCTGATTTTTCAAATAAAGTATAGTTGTAACTAAAACATCTAAATATCGATTAATATACCTTCGTTGAGTTGATTAATTTGAAGTCCATTAGACACATTTTAGCAGTGATTGGACCGTAAAAATGAATAAGAATTTCAGTTAGCTTATTATTATTTTATGATTAATTAATTGCCAATATATTAAATAAATTTCTAGAGATTTGCCAATTTATTATTGGACAAGATTTAATGTGGACTTATTGATAAAAACGTGATAGGTTTTTAATATAATTTAACGATTTTTTAGGTTTCTACATAATTAGCACATTTAAAGATTGTACAATAGTAGGAATTTACCGATTAATAATGAGATTGTAAAAGCACAATTCTTATAATATGGAGGCTTTCAGTTTTTCAGAAAAATTTAAATATATTTAAGACCTTTAAGACCTTTTATCGAATATAACAGATTTTCAAGGCAAAAAATTTGTCAAATAATATATTAATAAATGTTTAATTTTGATTAAATTAGTAAGCAAATATTTTATAAATAATTCTTTATCTGAATTCTAATTTTTAGTCTCAATACTTTAACTATTTAGTTACATGAATCAGCAAAGAAGATAGAAAAGTTTGAGCTCACGATTTTTGATTTACAAGAACAAGTAGAGTTAATGGATTTTCAGATGATGGAAGCTCAAAATCAGAAAACAATTGTAAGTATTTATTGAAATATATTTGCGGGATAGATAAATATATTTGCCATAATTATGCGGTGTGGATGAGACAGGTGAACAATTTGTATTAATCGTTATAAATAAACTAAACGGAAGAAATTTGAAATTACAGAATTTTGTTGAGTAAATAAACATCATTTTACTCAATCTTCTTATTTAGTTGCTGTGAGCTTTTAAATGGTGTCAGGAATTGGATTTTGACTGTTCACGTGCTTATTCCACGTGATTAAATTACTAAAATTTGTCTAATATTTCCTGGTTTGATGAATATTGATTTGCTTTTCGGAATTGTTGTTATTGAAATTAGAAGGTGGTTTCATGTCATCATCAGATTCAGTGACGAAGACCATGTGAACCATGAATAGAGCTTTGTCTAACATAATTTCCGCTAGAATGCATCCGGCGCCCCAGAGATCAACAGATTTAGTGTACTTAGTAGAACCAAGAAGTATTTCAGTTGCTCGATACCATCGAGTAGTAACGTATTCCGCTAATGTTGGATTGGTATTGAAGTCACCTAATCCCATTGTTTCTTTGTTGGCCTTTGGGTGAAGTGATTCTATTTGATGCAGTGATCGAGTTAATCCGAAATTACATAATTTCACTGTGCAATTACTATCCAACAGAACGTTGGACGGCATTTAAATCTCTATGAATGACATTTCCAGAATGAATATATTTCACTGCATTTAAAATTTGATAAATAATATACTCTTTATGTACGGATTTCAATAAATCCCCTCATTTGATAACATTATGCAAATCGGAATCCATGAATTCAAATACTAAATAAATGTCGTGATCATTGTCAGCTTTTCTGACGTTAATCAATATGATAATATGGGGATTGCCTGGAAAGTCTTGTAAGAAAGCTATTTCTCCGAAAGTTCGTTGAACATCTGTTTCATTTTTTACAACAGCAAATATCTTTTTGAAAGCAACATTTTCTCCAAATTTTTATCTTTTGCTTTTTAAACAATACCATATGCTCCAACACCAATTCTGTTTTTAATATCGTATCGTTTAATTATATTTGATTCTACTTCATTGATCATTTTAAATTAACTTTAAATGTCCAAAACTAATTTTAAGATATATTCTTTAATATCTCTTTTAAATTACAGTTAAATTTCAAACTTTTAATTACATTTTTAAACATACCCAATAATTTACATAACGTATTAAAATACAAAAACTATACATAAAATTTTCAACCCACAAATTTTTTCCTTAGAAAACAAAAATAAAATTTACTATTTTTAAAAGTTATAAATCTGGAATATTACACAAAATGTAGAAAAATTAACTCAATTTTGCATGTACTGAGGAAATGGTTAATTCATCAAGATTCTTTATTATATTGTCAAAAATGGTGTTATGCATCGAAGTAGTGTATCTAGGTAAAATTAATCCAAGCCATAGGTTGTGTAACATTGATGAAGTTCTGCATTGGAAGTCCTTGTAAATTTGAAAGATGTTGGCTGGAAAAGGACATAGCTGATAGAGTGGCAGTGCGTTGTTGATTAGTAAGCTGAGACTGCTGTACTGATTTGGCACTGAACGATCGCCTTGACTGATGTAGAAATTGACTAAAGGAGATTAATTCTATATATAAAACCCCCTGCGCCCGTCCCCTAACAAATAATTAATTATTTTTAATTTACTTAAAACGGTACCAGAACAATATTATTACTAGTATCATGTAAAAAAGATTTAATCAGCTTAGTGTAGGGGTGGTAAATCTTTTGTATACCATGCGCTATTTTTTACGGAGACGTTGAGATGCGCCATACAACTCAAGAACTTTATTATCTTACTGTCATTGTCAAATCTTCACAACTTACTTTAACAAATATATTTTGTCTTTTTCTGATTTTTCCTTTTCCTTAGTTACATATTCTTTACATAACTCAGACCCAAAGACAAGCTTTAAATTCTCTTCTATATTAGTATGACGCTGTTTTATAGTGTCTCTGAAGATCATGCCTTCTATTATGTGAAAAAGTACTTTCACAAACATTGCAAAACGGTTATTTTGATGAATTTGCTTTAAATTCATTTTTCCACTATCCATTGAAATCGCATTTAATATCACTATCTTGGGTTCTTTTCCTCATTTTCTTTTGCACTATAATAGATATCAGTGTATGATAAAAGTTCAACGATAAAATGATGCAATTAAAACATTTGATGAATAATAAAAATTCTAAAACTTTTACCAATTTTCGATGTAAGTAAACTTGTAGTAACTGATGTTCGATTAAATTTTGAATATAATTGTAGGCACTTTGAGAAATGTGAATACTTTGAAGTATAAAAAAAGTATAAAAAGTGCCAATATTTAAACAAAAAATTAATTGTGTTATTTTTAATAACGAATTTATAATTTAATTAAAATTTAATAAAATTAATTAAAAATAAAATGTTGCGAGCACTACAAACAGTAATTAAAAACATAAAAATATAGAAACGCATGTCGTTTCACAAAGAATATTGTTATATGTAAATTTAGATTAGACTTTTGAAATTGAAATACGCGTTTGATCGGTTAAGATGTCCTTTAAATCAAATAAAATTGGTAATATATAAAAATATAAAATGAAGCAGGTCAAGTATAAGAAATTTCCATTGAAATCAATGTTGAAATCGATATATACTTTCACAATTTCTGTGGTAACCACACGATTATTGAGACCTTTAAGGGAGGTTGCCTAACCTAGATTTACTTTAGTAGTCCCTTCGTTCGCTGGGGTTTTATTTATTAAACGGTTATGGAATATTTTCTAATTTCTTATGAATCCAATAACTTTAAAATTTTCAAGTTTAAATTTCGTTAAAAAGAAATAATAACATAGTGGTATCATATTAACGATAACATGTCTTAAGTTTTTTCTGCTTACAGTTGGATTTTTTTTCTCTAACGTAATTTTAATTATTTAAACTTATTAAAATTCTGAAATTATTCCCATTTAATCGGTTTAGATCGAAGAACAGTTGGAAATTAAAGGTGAAACCAAGGCAAAATCAAGTCAAACTTCAGTTTGTATTTGATTATTTTCATCACAATTATCGATATCATAATAGGAAAATTGTGCCGAACAAGAACTTGAAAAATGGCTTGAAGAATATAAACACCTGAAAGTTGAACTCGAAAGTGTTACAATGGATTACAATCAACTCATCTTGGAAATGAAATCAATGCAAACTGATAATGAAGTTTTAAAAATATCGGAGGAAAATTTACAGGTATTATTTTAGCCTCCTAGCAAGAATTGATTTTGTTAAAAAATATCGATTATTAACAATGTAGATTTAAAATAAATAAAAATAAATATAATTTATTTTCAAACTTTAAGAACAAAATATGATTGAAATTTTAAAATCTTAGATAAAATATCGATAATTAAATTCCTTTTTGTCAAAAACTATTTAAGGAAATAAATTTCATCAAAATTTATTGTTGTTAAAGGTGACAACAAATAGAAAGTAAAGTGACAATATATTAAATAGTTGAATATCAAATACTAAATTGCGATCTAAATCACATTTTTAGTGAGTTTGTTTTTATTATATAACAGTCTTTCTCAAAGTTGGCGATAACGCCCCCTGGTGGACGTTTGAGACCTAGGGGGGGGCGTTAAAGGGCCCAGAAAAAATGGAAGCGTTGACGTGGGTTAAGAGGGCAATGGTAGATTTGTAATTTCATTTACTTTATATTTTAAATTTCACTAAAATTAAAACCTACCTACTACACAATAACGAATAATTAGTTTATATTTCTACTCTGTATGATGGTATAAAAACTTAAAATACTTAACATAGATTTCGTAGGATAGCCCGCAACGCCGTACGCGATCAAGTTGTAACAAGTTTCTGTTAAATAACGCTATTGGAGTAATCCGGTAGCAATTCTTCTGTACCATGAAATTTATTTACATGTAATACATTTTGTATATTATACAATTAAACAATATTTAGTGGGTGGTGGCAAATCAAATTGTGTTAAGGAGGCGATGTTTAAAAAAGCTTGAAATACACTGTTATATAAGGGCATAATGTGCCGATATTTATAAGTACCTTAAGGTGAAAAGGCGTATCTGCAATCTTGGAATCTTACTACAAATAACACAGGCGCCTCTGTAGGACCTTACATATTATAGTTAAAGGTCTCTAAATCTAAATCCTCTCGACATTGCGGGACTTATCAATACATCCATGGCCTCAGTAAATAATGAACATTTTTATTTCTGATCGCGATTGTTTGCTGCAACACGATTAATGATAGGTGAGAGAATTGAATTTCCAAACGCTTCTCAAATTTAATCGAATTAAAAATAGATTAATTGAAGTTATCAATGTAGATTTTCATGATTCTGTGGCCCAGTTTCACGACGACTGGTTGCAGTTAAATAGTGATGAGAATACATGCATTTATCACTGTAAAAAGGTGGTTGTAATCAACTTTAGCAACGATAACAAATGCTAATTCTCTATCTAGAACTATGGCAGAAAATACAGCTGTTGTAATTGCAATTTAGTATTGTAACAAATTTTTACAAACAAATAAGTAATTTCGATATTTCTAGGAGAAGAGATGAGATGTGAGACTTTTCTTACTCATCTGAAGTCTAACATCAAGCATTAAAACATCGATTATAGAGGTTACTTTAAGTACAATTTTGGTTCAATTGTCATGTTATGTCATGTGTAAAAAATGGATTTAAATTGTGTTTGGTTAATTTGCTTTTGCAATTATTTACAAGATGAGAATTAGGTTTTAGAAATGTGTAAGGTCCTTGATTTACAACAGTTGAGTAACATAGCATATAGACAAATGAGGCGAATCACCTATAGTTACTTTCAATAGCTGATTTCATTCGAAATGAAAGTCATGCTCTGCGTTTAGCAGGATTGGAATAAAATGATTTTTACGAGCTCCTCAGAAGGAAACTATATATTGATGTGAATATGATATATTGATATTTTATATTTAATTTGCAAAAGTTACAATGTATTCGCCATGGTAATACTGGTCTATATTATGATTAATATCTTGTTTATCAGTCATTTTAATTAGTGTACCACTTTATTTAATCATTTAATATTATATATCAATAAACAATAGGTGCAACTATTTTAATATTAGTTATTATCAAAGTTTTATGATAATTTTCCTTTCTAAAACGTTATAAATCAAATCTTTTTAAACGATTTTAAAATTTTCTACTTAATTTTTATATAATATTTTTAACACATTATATTAGCCTCAAATAAATAAGAGCTACGTTAATGTTTCCATGGGGTATGTGGAGCGCAGAGTAAGTAACTTCTTTTTTTCTAATTATTATATAAAATAATAGTAATTTATAGACCCCATGGTAGATGGTAAAATAATTTTCTCTAAGAATGAAGACATTAGATTCTACCAATTATTGTAATTGCGTTAAAAACTTTTTTTATATATTTCGTTATATTGATTTTTATAAAGTTAAAATGCTGGCATTCAAGGAATTCAAATTGTCACCAATGGGTTTGAATACCGTAAAATATTGGGAATCCTTGAGCAACACGAAGAATTATATACAAACATTTAATTTTCCTGAAATCTAACATTTTAAACAATCATTTTTAAATTTCAACCCGGTACTTATTATTTTTTGACAGGTCTTGTGGTTTAACTATGCAATTTGTCGATCGAACGAGTAACCATTACCGCCTTTTTGTAAGACAGACTATCTCTTCTTAATCCATTTGTATCAGACTGAAAAGATAATAATTGATACTTATCACTAGAGCTCGACAGATTAATCTGTAACATTCACAATCGGGCCGATTATATGAGCAAAATGTCGCAATCGGAAATCGGTTGACCATCCAGAGCCGATTGTTCAAGATAAATAATTAATTCACAGATAACGGGGAATTACTCTGACTTACAAAAAAACAGAAGTCAAAAGACAACAAACTTCTGGATAAATATAGATTAGCGACGAAACAAGACGTACATCACTTAATTATATTATAATACCCAATGCAAACATTAAGCGTATTTAGAGGAACCAAGTAAAAAATCCAATTATGGCAAGTCGCGTTTAAAAAGTCGAATAGTTAACAAAAATTAAAATTTATACACAATCGGTATCGGAATTACAATAGGTACTTCTCACAATCGGAAATCGGGACAATCGAAGAATAATGCAATCGGTCAAGCTCTACTTATCACCAAAAATATACACTTATTTTGTACCACAACTTAAATTCGCACAATACTTCCGCAGTGATTTCATCCGGTCATCAGATTATAATTCATGAAACATCTTAAATCGATTTAGAATGAAAGAAGTTTTGAATGCTATAACCCATAACTAAATTGTATATAACTAAGTTATGCATATCATATATGACATTGTGGTAACAAAGTAGTTTCTAATATTAAAAAAATAGAAAAATCAATTCAATAAATGAAAAACTAATTCTCAATTAATTCTGTGCAATTACAAATAATTTTTTGCGAGACAATAAGGAGTTAAAAACTTTAAAATTAAAACTAAATTAAATTTATAAAAAATAACTATTTAGATCTATATTTTACATGTTCTAGTAAAATCAATTAAAATAATTGTATCTAATATCTACAATATTGCCAGAATTACAAATGACTTAGCTGTTTATATATTGAAAAAGACAAATCAAATGAATTTTGGAATTTTTATTAAATTGTTATGGAAGAAGACTAAATTATGTCTTACCACTGTTCGAAGTTTAAAAAATATAAGCGTAATTGTATTTTGGGTGAGCATATTAAATTAACAACTCCCAGGGAGCAGATGGTCACATTGAAAAATGAATCTTTGCGTTTATCTATATAGTTGACTTATTGTAAATACATATCTTCATTGTAGTACGATTAATATTTATATATGAATTCAAGAACTTTATATTACATGCCGCACATTATGGGTTTTATTCAAAATGTTATTGGTAATGATAATTTTCAAATTAATCTTTAAGTTTTATTTTAAGAATATTTAAGGCATAACACATTTCCCACCAAATAAAATGGATAAATTCAAGTGTGAGACCACTTCGGATTCTAATTTATAAGAAAACACTTGAAAAAAATCAAAATTATACAGTTAAGAAATTTCACATGGTAAAAAATGTGATTGACAGATGAAATTAACTAATATATATTTCCAGATTTTTATATTTTTAGACAAAATTGAATTATCTCAAATTTATTTGAATATTCTATATATATATCCCCTATAGATATTTGAAATCGTATAATTTTTCATATAATTTTAAGGAAAAAAAATCAGTGAATTAATTTTATTATTAGGAAGACCTTGTCGTGAAAATTAATGAAATAAAATTGTTAAAAAAAGATATTGAGGTGCTTGAAGACCGAGTGAAGAATTCTTTAGATGAAGCTCCTGTAAGTGTCGGAGATCATGCTTATGTTCGTTGCCCTACAAGTCGAGATGATGATACAATAATATCTAATTCTGAAGATTTTGATGATTTAAGTGTTGCTACTGATTCTGGTTTTGAAATAACAGATAATGGTACAAAAAAGTCCAACACTTTAACGGTCATATTAAATTAGTCGATAAAGATGTTGGCTTATTGGGCGACACTGTTAAAATGCTTTTATCTATGTTAAAAGAAAAGGAGGATGAAACTCTTAAGAGTAAAACTGACGCATTAGACACACCGACGTTCTATAAGTCGATTTATGACGAGGAAGATCCAAATTTCGGATCAATGTAAGCTTTTATATTATTTTTATATTTTCGGTAATGTATAATATTTTTTGATAAAATAAGATGATATTTGAAGATGATATAGTTTAAAAATAAATTAAAAATTATTATTTTCAATTTAAATGATTTTTGTATTCATAACTTTACTTTTCATTTCATAAATACTATATATAATTCCAATACAAAATATTAAATTATGCTAAAATTATTTTCGTTAAATATTGTGATATGACGTAGCTAAACTTAGGATCTTTTTATCTATAAACAATCAGACTAAAATAAGTGGAGTTTACTTTCCTTATAAATATGTTCACTTTTAGTCGAATGCAATCTGGCCCATTTAAAAGACGAATGTGAGAACACAAGACAAAATTTACAAATTGCGCTAATTAATTTACAATCTAAACATAAATTTATGGAAAATTTTGTAGATATCAATTTGCTTAAAATTAATTCTTGAAAAATAATAAATAATCTCAATTAAGAACAATCGTTTGGTTTGGCAACACAAACTTATGTGAGCAATTTATTCGTCTATTAAAATTAATGAATAAAATAATATAAACCGATTGACTAACGTGTACCAAGAAAAAATTTGCAATAAAATACATCTCAAACGACTATCTACACAACCGCTTAAGCACTAGTAGACACAGTAACAAACCTAAAATATATCTAAATTTTCCTTTCTTAAAAAGCACTGCGCCCAATAAAAAAATCTTTGTAACAAATTTATGTTCCTTCTTACTCCAAACTTTCATTATTTACTTCTATTGTTAAATTTATCAGTGTCAAAAATTCAAATGCCCTTAAAAATGTCAGTGGGTCCGTCACACACATTTTGATTATGTTACCGTCATTCAACGGACTTTGTGTACTTGTTTGAATAAAAATTAATATATTCCAGTTAATATATATTGCAATTATTATTCTTCATAATTTAAAACATTTTATATGGCTTGGAATACTGAAAAATGTAATATAGTTAATTCAAACAATCTTAATGCAATTACCGTATTTTTCAGACCATAAGGCGCACTTAAAATCCTTTCATTTTTTCAAAAATCGCCAGTGCTCCTTATAATGTATGGTTGTGCTTTCTGGCTTTCTGACCTAGAACCGATTTTATGTGGTACACGGCGCTCAAAAATCTGTCAACATGTTTTAGCATGGCCTTGGTAAGCTACAAAGACCATTACAAACATCGTAGTCAGCAGGTGTGTACATTCAAACATTAATTTTCTATACCCGCTGTCCCAAAAATGGCTCCTATTAAGAGACATGCTTATGAAGCGGATTTTAAACTCAACGCTATCAGTCACGCAGTACAACATGGAAATATAGCAGCTGTGAGAGAATTCAAAATTAATGAATCAATGGTTCGGAAGTGGAGGAAGCGAGAAAATGCTCTGCGCCAGGTAAAGAAGACCAAACTGAGTTTCCGAGGGAACAAAGCGAGATGGCCACAGTTGAAGGACAAAATTGAACACTGAGTTATTGAACAGATAACCGCAGGTAGAAGCGTCTCTACGGTCTCTATTCGAATAAAAGCAACAGTGATAGCACGCGACATAGAGATCAACGTTTTTCGAGGAAGCCCTTTTTGGTGCTTCCGTTTTATGAAAAGTCGTAATCTCTCCATCCGCACAAAAATTACTATCCCACAGCAACTGCCAAAGGATTACGAAGAAAAGCTGGCCATTTTCCGCACCTACTGCAAGAACAAGATCAATGAAAAGAAGATCCGCCCAGAAAACATCACCAACATGAACGATGTACCCCTTACCTTTGATATCCCCGTAAATCGTACTGTTGAGAAAACGGGGACCAGTACGGCATCTATACGCACTACAGGAAACGAGAAGTCATCCTTCACTGTAGTTCTCGGTCGCCAGGCTAATGGCCAAAAACTACCACCCATGGTAATTTTCAAGAGGAAGATTTTGCCAAAAGAAAAGTTTTTGATTGGCGTCATTTTAAAGGCTAACTCAAAAGGCTGGATGAACGAGAAGATGAGTGAGTGGCTGAGCGAGGTTTACGTCAGGAGACCAGATGACTTTTTCCACAAATCTCCGTCCTTATTAATCTGTGACTCCATGCGCGCCAATCTGACCGATACTGTCAAAGCCCAAATGAAGAAAACTAATTCTGTGCTTGCCATCATTCCATCACCAAAGAACTCCAGCCGCTAGATATTGGTGTCAACAGGTCGTTTAAAGTTAAATTGCGAGCTGCGTGGGAGCATTGGATGACAGAAGGTGAACTCACACTCACCAAGACAGGAAGGCAACACCGGGCAAGTTACGTCACTATCTGCCAGTGGATCGTGGATGCCTGGGCGAAGGTATCAGTCTGCAGTGTCATCCGAGCTTTCAGGAAGGCCGAAATCATTACTGAACAACTAAGTAACAGCACGAGACTGACTTTCATAATGATGATGATTATAATGAGAGGGATCCGGGCATGCTTGATGCCGAAATCGCCCAACTGTTAAACTCAGACACTGAAAATGAAGAATTTGATGGATTTTTGGTAGAGGAATTGAATAAACTAAAAAAGTCAGTGTATTGTTTTGTATTTTATGTGTGTAACACTGAACAATGTTGAGAGTTATTGTGAAAGTGTTGAATAGCGTTGAATAAAGTTTGACTTATCAGAGTTTTGTGTCATTTAATGTGTGTGCCTTATAACCCGGTGCGCCTTATATATGAAAATAAAACCGTTAGCAATCGATAAATGATATTGCGCCTTATGGTCCGAAAATTACGGTAAATAACTATATGGAAATTAAAATTTTTCTTTTAATATTTAATATTTTGGTTTTGATTTGAAAATATTTTAGATATTCGAAATCTTTTAATCTTGGATTATCAAAAATCAGTGATTTCGATGTAAGATGGTATTTATTTTACATGATATAATAATATTAGGTAGCATATTAATTGTTAATATCTGTCAATTTTGATTACATTGATCTGTGATTTGTTTATTTGTGTTTAATTAGTGAATATTATTTATAAACAAATTGTTTTTGATTCATGAAATTTTATATAACATTGACTTTTTAAATTTTTAGTCTTCTAAATATCAGTATTCATATATAAATCAACTTAATTCATAAAGCATCCTTATTCAACGCATGAACATTATGATATATTCTGAAGAAATATATTTTAAAAAAATGGTTGAAGTTTATTTCAAATTATTGTTAAATTGTAAATTATAAAAATTTAAAATTGTAAATTTAAATTTGTATAAAATGAAGAGGTAAATAAAATGTGTTTAACTATAAAATTTAATATTTTAAAATAAACTTTAAGATCTTTTGTCGAGGCGGAATCATTTATAAATAAACTTTAAATCAATAACAATGTTAGCCAATTTCCGCAATGTTTATTCATAAAATATGAAATATTTCGACCAATAAACGGTCTTGATCACTCAGAACCAAAAGTTAAATTTTGGTTATGAGTGATCAGAACCGTTTATCGGTCGAAATATTTCATATTTTATGATTAAACATTGCGAAAATTGGCTAACATTGTTATTTATTTAAATTTTATTTATATTTTAAAATAGTTTAACAATTCAAAATTCGGCCACTTTACCAGTATTTAATAAAAATTATGGAAATATCAAAAAAAGATTATATATTTAAACAATATTAATTTTACATATAAAACATTCTTTCAAACATGAACCTCAGAAGAAAAGGCAATTGAGTTTTACATAGATTTTGATTTGTTGGCTCTTACAATTATGCGGACCAAAATCTGAAAAACTGGGAAAATGTTAGTATCGTATTTTTGGTACGACAAAAAACTACAAAGCGGAAATTTCAATCAGAATTGAAAATTTATTTTTCTGAAAGTTAACTTCCCATTGCAAAAATTAAAATTTTTAAAGTTTTAAAATTTGAAATTATAAAATCGTCTAATAAACAAAATGTTTTTAAAAATTAGAAAAATCAAATAGGAGGGATACTGGACGAGTTTCAACATTCGCATGAATCATAGTCTCAGCAAAAGTATTTATTGGGTTTCTTTAAACACATCTTATTACTACCATTTTGATTTGAGCAAAGAACAAATTGAGTGCAATTTTATTTCAACTAACAATAATAAAAAGTCATAATTCTCTTGATCCTTTGTCACATGTACATTATGATGCACATCAAAATAAAATACCACTATCAAACGAAATACGAATGCATACGTTATATGATTTTTACATTTTAAATAATATGTCTGTATCAAAAGTATCTGCTTTTTACCATTTTTTCAAATTTCGGTATTGTTGGCGAAAAGTTTATATTTTCGAATTTAAATACCAGAATTGGCTACTGAGTTGTTATCTAATCTTACCTACATACTACATGACTATTAAACTATCCTTCTTATGCATCCATGGTGTCGACCATGTTGGTATTGTGCATAGTGGTCGAAAATTCGTTAGCAAATGAGTTCTATTTCTAAAACTACTCCTCATGACATCTTCTCCTTCGAGTCCTGGAATATTGTTAGAAGTTCTTACGTTTTTACTCTTCCTATAGCTGTACTCATCCTCGCCCAGTGTAACATTTTAATAGCTGAGCCAATATATACTGGTCTAACTGCGATCAAAAATCTATTTACCAAAAAAATCTTCTTATCACATTTCCCTATCATATATTACTTATGCTAACCAGTTTATTACTTGTAGTAAGGTTTACTATTACCCTATAGAATAAATACTCGTTAGTGGTCATGAGTTGAGGTTTCCAATTGGGTTGCAGGAACATGTGTAGATGGTATCATTGGAAACAGAGCTCGAATTTGACGACGCAGGTTCTATTATCGGTAAATCTATTAGAGCGTTTTCCGTTCGACGCTGCATCCTGTGCATTTATTCTTCCCAGGCTTGACGAACGCTGAAATTAATGGTTCTTGGACCGTGATTAAATTTATTTTCTGGGTTAAATTCCGTCCAAGCATTCGAGCCTTTATCTCCGAATCGACAAAATATTCCATTAGCGTGCTACTCTGTTCCGCGATGTCTATTTTCGATGATGAGATTATCTCTGCTATGTGACAAGTGTTAGATCCTTTGATTTATGATTTTTACCTTATCGGGTGCGAACGAGGTTCCTTTCAGCTTATCATACTTAAACCTATATCTGCATTTGGAGTTGGTTATCTTCATAAAATAATGGAAACGGTATGGGTTCACACTCTTTTCTTTTCAGTTGATTTTGTGATTCTCGACATCTAGTAAGTTTATATCTAAATAAGAGACGTTATTTAGGCATATTTATAATACGAGCATTTGATTGATGTCGTGAATGAATATATATTCATACATAAATCCATTAAAGATTGTGGTTGCTGTAGATGCATCGAGAGAAAAAACGAATGGGAAAAGGTATTCAGCGGTGTTATATAACTTAGATGAGTTCAAGTAGACTATTAACTCATGTGAGAAGTCGTCTTTGTATGCAGTCAACTTTGATACTCAAACACATTAAAATTTCGCGATAGCAAACTATTTCGTGGGAGGTCTAATTATTCAGCTTGATGAGTAAATGAGTAATTACTATGTCGGTTATCAGTAATACGTGTATTCGATTTAATGCCTCATGTTCGGTTGGTCTCCTACTGTACGTCTTTGTGATCTCTACCCTGAATCGTCTTTATACTATAGAATTTGTGTTATGTGATTTACTTATGTGGTTAATCTCAATATATGTACTCCTCATGATCAGCTCTATCTTTTGTACCAGCAAATGTCATTTGATGAAGCTGGTTTGAGCGATTTGGTCAACGTGAAAACGTTTGTGAAGTGCGTGGAATTATGATATTTTTTCAGTCAGCTCGGTTGAAGTAAAAACAAAGATAATAATTAACGCCTCTTGATATCAATTCAGTCACCACATCAAATTAACTATCGAGTTTTAATACACTATTTTTTGAATTCGCTGTTATGACTAAGGTCTTTCTGATTATCCGGGTTAATGGTAATTACAGGCGGCACGGATAATAGAAAAGCACGGTTAATCAGAACTAAAGTTCTTTATTTCTTAAATACGACATATTACACATTTACAAAGCAAAAAATTATTTCAACATGTTTAATAGTCATTATGTATTATCAAAATCTGTGATTTTGGTTTGCTTGCGGGAATCATTTAATGATTTTCTAATATCAGTTCGAATTATTCGAAGAGCTATTATATCGTTATATTCGAATTCACATTGGCCGATGTATTCCAACAAAGTCTCAAAATAATTCAGGGCAATTCTGTGACATAATCGATTGATAAGTTCTTCCTCCTATCCACTTTCAGCTTCATTTTCTCTCTCTTCAAGTTGAATGAGATTAGAAATAATATCCGTGTCACTCATTACTTGAAAACATCCATCACATGAATCATGTTCTAACCACTTCTGAATATTTTCAAAGCCATGTAAATTTCCCATTAGCTCACATATTTCAGATAGTATTTCACTTGTCTCTGGCTCAATAGAACCAAAAGAATCACGTTCCACATTTGTTAGAATTTTCATCCAGGATCGAGCGAATGTTATTGGCTTTATTTTGTTCCAAGATTGAATTACACCATGTATCGCATCCAGCAGTATCATTTTTTCCATAATTTAATCAAATCATCGTCTTCGTTACAAAGGCTCTTAAGAAGGTTAGTAATGAGATAACCTCTCGATCCATCAGTTGAATTAAATATGTAACATTAGATGGTAAAGAAATTGCAATCATAAGGCCGTCGTTCGTTTTCAATAGGGTTTCATTTGGATGAGAAAGAGCATTATCTAGTAATAGCACCACTTCAAACATCTTAATACGAGCACGTGAACTTATAGGCATAAATGCCAGAAGCAATATTTCACGCACCAAGCTAAAACACCAATCAACAAATAATTATTTTTTCTGAAATAATTTCATGCACGGATAATCCACACACGGATAATCCGGAGTCTACTGTATTTATATTTTGATTTTACCTGGATATAATTTATAATATTTAATGAACTATGTTTTATTAATTTCGTCGAATTTCAATAACGCATTTTATTATTTTAACACTATAATGGCGGGACACGCAACATATGTGTTTTAGATAGTCCTAACGGTTGTGGCGGGTCACAATACTTGTGTTATAATTTAATTAATTGTTAGTGGCATGTTACATAGCTGACGTGTCATTTTATATTTTGACTACCATACATAGGTCCTCAATCTTTTTAGTAAAGGGCCACATTCAATTTTATTGGCAGATGTCGAGTTGATAGCGTATGCTAGCGGCCGTTATAGTGTTAATGTAATTAAAAGTTTAGAAATTTATATAGTATCCAAACAAAGATAATTTTCAGTTTTCGTTAACAAATTTACTATCATTTTATCGATAATTTAGTGAATTTTATTACATGCGTTTTTGCAGAGAAGTGGAGAACTTTCTGGTCGACACAGTCCTATTGGCGCATGTTGTTCAAGCTCTTATAAACTTCAAATGCTCGAAAAAGAAAATAGAAGGCACGGATTGAAAGCTCCTTTTTCAATATTAATTATTTCTGTAGATGGAAAAATTTTGTTGAACACATTGGTAAATCTGAAAATGAACTTCTTCAGGTCATTGCTGATTTGGAAGAAAACATGAGAAGTAATAAAATTGAAATCGAATCACTTCGTGAACAGGTTTTGATTAAAGGTTCACCTCAAAGTAAATATGATTTTAATTCGATTATATAATTTACTTTATTATTATTTTTTAAAATTTTTTACTTACTCCTGTGTATTGATTTTATTTTACATGTTTTGCTACTTGTTAATTTTAGGTTTAGTTCAATTTTATTTTATACTAAAGCTTTATAAGAATTATTTGGTTAAATTGTATAAATCACAATTCATTCAATCGAAAAATTTCGATTTTTAGATGGTATCGGAATAATAAAAATGTCATTGTTGGGTGGAACTAAAACTTTAATTTTCTATTTAGAATAACTACATAATTATATCTACGCTTTGTTATAGGAAAATGGAATACATTGGCTTTTCTAAAAATATTGGTTATATAATTTGTATTTGTGGCATTTTTTTGAATCCCTAATCGGCAGATAATATCCGTTGACATTTTTTTTACTTTTCGGGTGTTTTTTCAAGAAAAAAACTTGTCAACACCTAAAGAAACGCAAAATATTTATTATTATTATTATTATTATTATTATTATTATTATTATCAAGAAAAAAACTTGTCAACACCTAAAGAAACGCAAAATATTTATTATTATTATTATTATTATTATTATTATTATTATTATTATTATTATTATTATTATTATTATTATTATTATTATTATTATTATTATTATTATTATTATTATTATTATTATTATTATTATTATTATTATTATTATTATTATTATTATTATTATTATTATTATTATTATTATTATTATTATTATTATTATTATTATTATTATTATTATAGGCAAGGAGTTTTACAATAGTAAAGTTAAGCAAATCCTGGATCGTCTCAATAAATCATTAATCTGTACATTCTCAATACAAAGCTGCCCATGTTGAAAGATTTAACCGGACATTGAGGGATAGCTTGAAGAAATATTTTTTTAAAAAATATTATTATTATTATTTTTATTATAGATATCTATCCTTATGTATATTTTTTATACAAATTCTGAAAGTCATGTTAAAATTAGCCGAATTATTAAAATAAATTAGAACATTTTATGATTTTTTAAATTAATTTTTTATGCATATTGCATATCTATTTTTTGAATGGTTTTTGGCGACTTCGGTATATTTTGATAACCTCCTGCGTTTAATAGCACTCATAAATTTTCAAATGTACAGAACTTGTTGAAAGGAATGCTATCTTTTGCAATCATTCTAGTGAGTACAGCTTCAAGTGATTCGTCTTTTTTTTAAATAAGGTGATTTTTGCTCTTTTAGTCGCTGGTTCTTTTATGCATTCTTAGTTAGTTCATTTTAATATACTAATTTTATGTTGACTCTTTAGATGGCTATGTAAACCAGTAGTACTTCCGCATTCAGTTTTTATTCTTTTATTGTACAGTTTAAATACAGCTACATCTTTTGTTTCTTAACGATTAAAAAGCACCAAATTGAATTTTTATCCATGGTGTCTAAAAAAAAGTAATAGTAAGACATAATAGTAATAGATTTTCAACAAAAATTACAATATTCTAAAATTCAAACTCGTATATTTATGAGAATATGATATTAAAATGTATTAATAAGGATTTTGGTGGACAATCAATCTCGTATTAATTTCAATTGAACTAACAAGAAATTCTGTTTGATAATATTAGACTCTCGTAATTATTACTTCTAATTATTTTAAACAGTTTTTAGAAGTAAAAATAAATTATGTATATTTTTTTGATGGAATTTTTAAAATTATATGAGATAGATTTGGAGAATCGGCAATTGCCGACGGAATAAAAATATAGTTCATTTTAGATTTGTAAGAAGTTGCTCACACCCATCATGAACTCCAGTAGCTCCGAGAGGATGCTTTAATCCCTTCTGTGAAACACTCGTATAGAGTATTATAATAGTACAAACTTATTCGTTATTGTAGCACAAATAAGCCAGTATATTATAAAAGATGTTACGCGTATTCTATGCTACACAAATTTTTACAATATACACAATATTTTCTGTCGGTTATTACTTTCACAAAGAACACAAGGATCTTGTGTTTTCTAGAGAAGAATTTGTTTATATATCGTAGATCAGGAATCGCGTGTGTCTCTTATTTCATTTGCAGAAACTTTTCATTTTTCAATCTAATATAATAATTTTTTTATTAGTTATTCTAATAACTGAAGAATCAACTTTCACTGGGAATCCTTATTGTTTATGTAATTAATAATTTGTATCCACTAACTTACGATTTTTTAAAAAAATCTGCCCTCCTACATGTATTACTACAGCGTGATGCTGAAATTTCAATATATATCTTCAAGTTTAAAAGTTAATAATGTTTTGAAATATTTTATCCTTTACAATTCCTGTTAAATCTCCTACCCTTTTTTATGTTATTTTAGAATCAACTAATCTAATAAATAATGAAAGATCAGCTGAATATTACAGTAGGAAACTTGAAGAAATTCAATTAGATCACACTGAAGATCAAATGAATGCTTTGCTTTCTGATGCAGAACGTGCCAAAGAAGAAACCGTACGCCACTGTGCCAGACTGGAAGAGGAATTAGATGCTTCAAATAGATATGTTGAAAAACTTGATACTGAATTGACGACTGAGAAAAAAAATTGAACTAACCTTACGACGCCGGATTGAAACATTGGAACAGAGGTTGATGAATGGAAACTTGAATTCTAATGCTTCTATTTCTAAATCAATTACGGAACTAGAAACGAAGGTTTATATATTTATTTATGAAATGTTACAGTACGTCAGGTTGTGTGCTAAAATTTCATTAGTATTTTCATGTTTAATATATGATTCAATATGTGAATTTTTTTTAAATTTATAAAGGGTTTATTTTTAGATTTTATGTTCTTGGAATTATTTTCCGTTCAGACAAGTTATTGAAATTAAACATTTGCATAATAATTAGTTCCATAACATATCCAAATAATTGTTCTCTATTTTTTCCGTAAATGTTTGGTTACTTTCTCTTTTTTTGGGAGCGATATAATTTCATTGTATTTGGATACAGTATTTCTAGCTGTATTACAGGTAATTGGCTAGTGAATATATTGAAGTTTTTCCAAATTTTTTTATAACAGAATTGATGATTTATTGTTTGTCTTGTGGGAACAGATCTTTGACGACTAGTGACAAAAGAGAGGGCTTCTTAATTAGTTGATTATTCACATCTCAAATTTTAATCATTCTGATCACTGAGCGCAACAGTATATTAGATAATCTCGTTGATTTAATAGCCAGTTAGTATTGTGTTTAATATTGTACATTTTATATTTTTTATAGGGGTATGTAGAAATTTGAGGTGTAATATTTGAATTTTCAAGTGTAACATTTTAACGGGTCTAGGAAATCTACTTGGACAATTCCACCCCCTTAAATCTCCCCTGGATATTACCCCTCCGCAAACTAGGAATTTCCCCTCTAAGAAATACAAAGCAAACAAAAAGAAAACACAATGAAGTTGAAAAATAATATTTTGTTAACATACAAAATTTAATATTAAAAAAACTAGAAAATATAAAGCATACAAAATGAAATCGAACAAATTTTTAATTAAAGGCATAAAATACATGCAATATAAATTGCAATATTTAAAAAAATACCAAATAAATTCGACAAACTATAAATACAAGGCATACAACGTGTAATATTTTAAAAGCGTATGTTAAAAATTTATATTCTGAGCTATTCTTTTGAGATAGTCAAAAATGTTCCGCTTTGAAAAATCTGCGACGATGGTGTAGGTGCTCCCATTGTAATCTTTATTTCTTTCATGAAGGCTGAGACAAGTGACCTCCAAGCAGCTGCTCGATTGCAACATTATTCAGGCTTTGATCTTTTTTGAGGACTTACTACCTACTTACTACCAATTTACTATCTACTTTTAATACAATGTAATATGATTATGTTGGTGTGGGGGAAATATCCTAGTTTGCGATGGGGAATATTTCGGGGTGGGTTGTCCGGTGAGATTTCCTGATACCATTTTAACAGAGCCGAATCGTCTGATATACTTATATTCCTATACTTTGAATATTTTAAAATTTATTATTTAATGACTGCAAATTTTTTAATTGAATATCCTATTGCGTCATTTTATTATAAAAAGTGAGTTGTTGTGACACGCTGTGCCTGTGTTTTTCAATGACCTAGTTTATATTTCTATCATAATAAATTTTTCGAATTTAATTTTTCTTCATACCTTAGTGATTTAAAAGGATAAAACTATACTAGCAAGTTTGCTTGTTTTTTATTGGATTAATTTTTCTTATAATATCGGATTTTTCACAGTACCTAAATGATTGAAAAAGTTATTTTACTCATTTTAGTTCAAATTTAATTAAAATTATTTTTGATTTTGGGAAATATACATCGATTTTCAGTGACTTCATATTGAACATTTTTTATGTTTGTTTTCAGCTAAGTTATACAAAATTAATTTGTTTAATCAAAGACTAGTAATCTGTAAATTTTTGGTGACACGATAGATAAATTAATGGGTGACGAATAATCTTTCTTTTCGAGGAAAGTCATTTTTAAAACACCATATGACCCGACTAAATAACATAGGGAATATTAATTGTAATATGCTTTTGGAGATTGTCCTGTTTAAAATTCCATAAACTTCGGTTAATCGAATCTGCTTAATCTGGATATTTACTTAATACGAACTAAATTTCTTAACAACAGGCGATGCGGATTAACCGATTCATACTGTCAAATAATAGATTTAATCAAATATAAAAAAGGTTTTTTCCAAAAATTGAATAACTAAATTGTCATTGAATTTTGTGTTATGAAAATTCTAATAAAGATTTTTTATCCAATATTAATTGGTTTTATTATATCTTCATTTGTATAACTGTTCATTTATTCTCAGAAATACATTCAGAAATACATTCAGAAATTACTTAAATAATTATTTATTAAAAAATTATTTATACTTATATTTATGGTAATTATATCGATTTAGATTGCTCAATTGGAAACTGTCAATTCTAGTCTAATGGAAGTGAATGCATTGGAGAAACGCAGAATGGAGGAACAAAGAATTCGACTCAAAGATTATGAACAAATTAATAAATCATTAAATGAAAAACTTAATAATATTCAAACTAAAGAATTATTTTCTCAGAAAAAAATTAATCGACTTCAGGTTAAAATTATTTTTGTAAAAAAACCGCTATTTAAGACATTTCACGAATTAGAATAATTAATATTAAGATTGCTTAAATTCTTATTTTATTCATTGAAAACTATTTAAAAGATTTTCCAAACAATGTATTATTCAAACATAATTGTTAAATAAAAACTTGGAGAATTTAATTATGCCTTTTCATGTTCTGAGCGATGTCAACATACTATAATCATACACAAACTATTTAATATATAACATAAGAAAATTAATATGAATATTTATAAAGATAAATTAATTATTAGATTTATCTTACCATTAAAATTGCAGTATGCTATTACTATTATTATTATATAACAGTGATTTCTGGGTAGCAGCATAAATTAAGATTTAAACGAGTAAATAATACGATAAGCCCTTGCTGGAAAGTATATTTATTAAATGAATAAATTTATCCTTATCAATTTCTGAAGGATTATTTTATAATCTTTTATTTTGTATACTTTGCATCTTATTATTTTCTTAAAAATATTTTTATTATTAATGTGAGAATATAATTAAATTAATTCATAAAATAAATATTTATTATGGACATTATTAATACTAAAAGTAACGTATCTAACATGGTGACCACGATGGCGAATTTTATTAAGCCTCCAGAAAATTACGAAATTGGAGCCGACATAGAAGATTTTATACAAGTATGTGAAAGATTTTTCGATCTTATGGGTATCTCTGAAGAATACAGAGGGAAATTTGTCAAAGAATTTTTACGAGGAAATGCTACAAAGAAATATGAAGCAACTCCTGAGGACATCAACTATTTGGATCGTCTCAAAGAAGCTTTCAAAAAGCCAATGAAATATATAGATGATCTTCAAGAAGCTCTCAAATATCGCCAAGGAAATGATTCAGCCAATGAATTTTGCACAAAAATAGAAAAGCTCGCAAAACAAATCTTGCGACACAAACTCAATGAAGAGGAACTGCAGAAATTTCTAATTTTCCATGCAGTAGAAGATAATGAAAGGAAGAAAGATCTTAGAATGAACGAATTTAAGACTGGAAGAAATGAAAGAAAGAATCAAGAAACATGAAAAATAAATAATGAAATTTACCAGATCAACAATCAAGTTGTAGCAATGAAAACAAATATTAAATATGCAGATGTGGTAAAAAATTCGAGGAACTTTCAGATGAAACCAATTAGAAGAAATGAAGCTCCAGTTAAGAGAAGTCAATGATCCAAGATCCAATAATTTCTATCAAAGATCTCGACCAAGATTTAATGATTTTAAATTCCAGGCAAATAATAGACTAATTTTAAAATGTTGAGGTTGTCCAGAAGAAGAGTATAAGAGATCTGAATGCCCAAATGTAAAATGCAATCATTGCTATAAATCAGGACACTTTCGTCACCAGTACTTTGAACTTCGATCAAACCAAAAATGACAATATCGAGAAAAAGTGGCAGCAATCAAGCAAGCTGATGATGAAAATGAAAGTCAATGCCCAAACGGATATGCTCCACCACAAGAGGAGGTGATCGGAGCTCTAGAGTAAATGTAAGTAATGTATTGCATAAGGAATGTACGAATGGTATAATTGATGATGGTTTGTATGCTGTGAATGATAAAAAAATTAAACCTTTAGATAATAATTGTGATTGTTGGTTAGACTCGAACGCGTATAGTGATTGGTGTATTGATAAATGGAGAATGGATGATTTAGGATGTTATAATGAGGAAAATTTAAATTTCGATTAATATTTTTGTATAATTAATGATAATAATAATTTAAATAATAAAATTATTAAATACGATAAATTAAATGGGAGACCTAGTGTTTCTATTTTTATTAATAATGATTTTCGATGTTTATTAGACACGCTCGCCAAAATAAGTGACTTAAGAATATGTCTAGATTTTCGGGCGCTGAAAAATATATAACAAAAAGACCAATATTTCCAATTCCGAACATTAATAAACTATTGGGTACATTAAATGGAGCAAAATATTTGAGTGTGATTGACCTGGGAAATGCATATTACCAAGTTGAGCTAGAAGAAACATCAAAATTGAAAACTGCATTTTTAACCGAATGCCATTTGGAATAGCAGCAGCTCCAGCGACTTTCCAAAAATTAATGAATACCAAGGAGAACTTAATTGGAAATTTGCAATTGTTTACTTAGATGATATTTTAATATTTTCGAAGGAATTAAATGAGCATTACAAAAATATAGCAAGTGTACTAGATAAGATAAGACTTGCTGGATTAAAAATTAGTCCATCAATATGCCAATTTTTAAAAGACGAAGTAAAGTTTTTGGGACACACAATAAATAAAAGTAGTGTAAAGACAGATGAAAATAAAATACAAGCAATTAAACAATTTGAAAGTGTATAAAGCAATTAAGGAGTTTTTTAGGACTAACCAACTATTATAGGAAATTCATAAAATAGTATACAAAGAATTCCAAAAACTTAGAAAAATTATGTGGAAGCAAAGGAAAAAATTAATTGGACTGAAGACTGCGAGAAAGCATTTATTGAACTTAAAAATAAATTAATAAACGCACCTTTTTGGAAGTTTCCCGATTTCTCAAGGCCATTTATTTTAGATACCGATGATAGTTTTGATCGTATTGGTGCGGTTTTATCTCAAATTGGCGATTCTGGGCGAGAAAATGTTATTGCATATGGATCACACGCTATGTCTCAACACGAAGTTGGTTACTGTATAACAAGGAAAGAACTTCTGTCAATAAATTTTTTACAGAGCACTTTAAGCATTATTTATATGGTAAAAAGTTCACACTTCGTACTGATCATAAAGCATTAACTTATATGATGAAAACAACGAAAGCCATTATCTCACAATTCCAGACATGAATCAATTACTTAAGCAGCCTAGAAATAGATTTTCAGTATAGAAAAGAAGAAGATCATTCAAATTCAGATGCATTATCAAGGAGTGAATGTGCCAAATGCATTCAATGTCAAACAATTCATAATGATCCAAAAATTGGGAAATTAAAGACTAAATTTTTAGTGATTATGACAGAAAACCCAGAAAATGAATGGCAAAATAATTCGACTGAAATTCAAGAGATTATACAAAGTTTAAGTTTGAAAGACAAAACGAAATTCAAAATAAAAGATGGAGTGATTCTAACCAATGGTAATAACATATGGATTCCCGATAGTCGAAGAATAGATTTTTTTTACAAAATACCATATAAAACTATGTCATGCGGGACCGATGAAAGTAGAGAAATATGTATCAAATAATTTTGAAATGAGAAATATTAGAAAAACAATGCAAGATGTGATTCAAAGTAGTGAAAATTGTCAGAAGCGCAAAGTTACAACAACTCCAACAAAAGAAATAATTTGTAAAATCCCGGAACCAAGATTATTTGAAACTATATTTATTGATTTTTGTGGCCCATTGAAACAAACACTATTTGGAAAAAATATATTTTTGTAATCATCGACCAGCATAGTAAATATGTATCCCTTCATGCCGTTAAATCGCAAAGCAAAGATACCGTTGTTACAATTTAAAAAAATAGTAGATATTAAGATATGGTGCTCCAGAGGTTGTACACTGATAAAGGGAAATCATTTGAAAGTAAATGCATGGAAAATTTATAGAAAGCTCATAATATTAAAGTAATTTATTCAAGTCCTTACCATTTTTCTGGAAACGGACAGATCGAAAAACAATTTAGGACAATCAGAGACGCTATTCATATTTCATTAAAGGATAAAAACTATAAAAACTGGGCTGAGTTGTTACAAGAAATTGAGTTTATGATAAACTCTACCTACCAAAAAACGATTGGTTAAGCACCTTGTAAAAGAGTATTTAAAAAGCGTATTTACAAAGAATGGTTATTGAATATGCCAGAGAGAAGCAAGACAATTGATTCAATTACGAAAAGGAAATTTGAAATTGGAGAAAGCAATACGAATAACAAAGAAGATGACAAATATTTTGGACCAGCAGAAGTCGTGAAACAAATGCATGAAAAGGAGCTATGAAATAAGGCTTGAAAATAGAAACCGATTGATAAGAAACGTTGAGTGGCTAAAGCCATTTAAACGAGGGGGGATGTGAGAATATAATTAAATTAATTCATAAATATTTATTATGGACGTTATTAATACTAAAAGTAACGCATTTAGTCAATTTAGTTTTAGAGATATGTCAAAAAATGATAAAATCAATTTGATTTACAAATAATTTAGTGAGATGGGTATAAAAGGAGAAAGCAAATCAATAAAATTGCCAGTTTGGTCGAAGAGAATATTTTATCAAAAGTTTAACGAAGGTAATAACTTGAAAAGGGATATCAGAAAGTATCATTTAGTGTCAGCCAAACAAATTAAAGTCTTGCACACCAGACAGGGACATTTCTCTTGGGAAGACGCATTGATTTGTGTGAATTTGTGCAGAGTAAAGTATTGTGAACGAAATCTATATTTTTGAAGGTATTGAATAAAAGTTTCAAATGCAATATATATATTGTGTTTATTGTGTTTGGTTAATTGAATTGATTAAATTAGGGCACCAAAGAATCAGACCTAAGCACTGACTTTCGACAATAACCCAACAATTGTATAGAAGAAAGACGAACTTCCTAATCCAATGTTTTGAATTATCTTTTTGATTCTGATCAAATAAGGAAGATTATGGCATTTTTAATAAAACCAGCAAAGCTACAATTACAAAGATGACTGTAGAATTAATAGAACGCGTGAATTTTGAAAACTAAATAGATACTATTAACATATCAGATAAAATAAGCGATTCCAATAATGAAAATTTGAAATTGTTAGTATTTTCTTCGACGTCTACTACTATTACATCAATGAAAGAAAAACCTAAATTATTAATAAAAGCAAAAACCGAAGTATCCAATAAGAAAAAGACTACTATCAAATAAACTTCCGGGCGGGTTGGTCGCATATGTAATTTGTACACCGATGTTTTAAGTCATTATTGCAATCTAAATATTGGGTAATAAATTGAATTTATCCATATTTTAGGCTGTCTATGAAGATTTATTGAGGGAGTATGCAGCAGCAAAATTGCCAATTCCAGATAAATCAAAAATTGGCAATTCGTTTTCTCAACAGCGTTGCAGTATATCAGAAGAAAATCTGAGATTGAGGCAACAAGTAAGATTGTGTTTAAAAATTATTGTTTTTTCTATGATTTTGAGTAATTTGAACTATTTTGATTACAGTTACTTTTGCATTATAGTTCTTATTAATTGCATAACAGATATGTAAAAGGAGCTTTTATAATTTCTGCTGTTGTGCCATTCTTGTTAATGATTCTTAAATCCAATGGCCTACATGATTTTTTTGAATTTATAATTATGATATTAAACATCTTAAGTTCCTCATTATCACCTGAAACAACGCTGACGGGATAAATGCATGGTCATTCGTTGGGTCATGACTTGGTGGCCCAGTAGAGATAACAAATAAAATTAGTAATTGCCAAATAACGTTTCTGGTCAAAATGACCCCGAAACCCTAACAAGGTCAAGTAAATGCATATTGAAAGTTTCGAACAATGTTATTGTGTTCATTTGATCATCAGTCTCGACTGTTCGTATATTCCAAATTTATTTGGTCTAACTCTCCCTTTTCAGAAAAAATATTACTTAGCGCCCCCTTGAAATTAATTTTTTAAAATTTTAATAGCAATTAAACAAAAAGATATACGTAAAATATAGTAAAGAAAAGTGTTAATTAGAAACATTGAATTTTGAATTTATGAAACTATTTATTGAAACTCAGAATAAAAAGATAATACAAAAAAAATTAAAGCATTCAAAATCATCTTAATGAGAAGGATGAATCTTGTATGCTGCAACAAATTTAATAATTCTCAGCTCTATTTTCGTCAGCTGTTATCTTAAATCACCTTGTTTGACTATTTGCAATCGGTTTCTTTTTTTGTTAATAAATTAGTTACCGCGCTGAATCTAAGTACCACTAAATACGATGAAGCAAATGCAATTAAGAACAATATTTTAGAAAAAGCCGTAGAAAAGATCCTTTTGCAGGCAAATTGTTGGTAGTCGCTTTTGAATTTAAATTTCAATTCATCATTTGTAGTTATTTCATTTAGTTCTTCTTTTAACTGTGAAGATTCTTCTTTGTTTGCACTTGAAAAAGTATCCAAAATCCAATCCAGTATGTTCATTTTCAAAATATCAAATCGTTTATTAAGGATCTGAATGGATAGCATCCAAGTGCTTGCAATAAGAAAGTATGTCTTTATCTTTTTTCTGATTCTGAGAAATTTGGGAACTAGCTAACCCAAGTGTATCTGTAGCCATCACCACCCCCATTAATCGCTGCAACGCTTACTTTGGGAATCACTGGTATATTGCCTTATAATTGATTCCAGGAAAATCCCGAGAGAATAAAATACATTATTTGAATTAAAGTATTCAAATATTGATAGAGTTTTTATCTTCATGAAGATTACAATTTCTAATTCTTCACTAATATTATGATTTGACGATGAATTTTTTTTAAAACCAAAAAATTAATTAATAATGTTTGAATCAAAACGTGGAGCAACACTTTAGTTATTAATAACATACAGTAAAAGTCGCTAATGAAGTCCAAAAAAGTTGTCAAATTATAAAAAGATTGATTATCCCCAAAAAATAGTCTACACACAGTAATTCCAGAAAGATAATACAATAATTATTGAAACTATATTAAGAATGTGATTATTATCTGTGCTGTATTGATTATGTTTATTAATATCAGTTTTTTGTTAATAATATAATTACTTAAGAATATTGTTAATTGTATTATTCCTTTTTAATACTCCCCAAACAAGACCAAAAAAGTGATGTCTTAGAAATAACCTGTGGACTTTGACAACCATCAATTGAATACTATGTGCGCCGGTTAATTTCATCGAACAATTTTTTGACTTTTACCGTGACCACTAAACCGTCTGTCGTAATTGAATATTTCCGTATATCTTTTAGAGACATAATTCCGTACTAATCAAAATTACTATTTAAATAAGGTTTAATTAAGGCGGATATCCTATCATCTCTTTCTTATCAGAAACGTCAACCTATTAATAATGTTTGGTCGAATATAATCAAATGATTAATATTATTTAAATATCACAATATCATGTAGATATTTTTAAATTAAAATAAATATAATTTCTTATTATTTCCGTTAAGCAGAAACAACATTTTAAATAAAAAATGCAATATAGTATTATTTGAGAATTTGTATAATAAAACATGGAAGCCTGAAATAAGAATAGCAATGAAAAAAAATACAATCGCATACATAAAGGAAAAATTTTTATCCAGTACAAAGTTCTTTTTTATTTTCTAAAATAAAATGAGTTAATTAGTTTATTCACATATCTAACATAACTAATAAGTTATATTTTTCTGAACTATTAGTTATGTAAATACATGACAAGCCATATTGGAAAACATCAAGTTTTTGATAATCTAAGAAAGGTAAGGATAACACGCAAGTAAGCATTATTGTACATATTCATTTGAATTTATTAAAAATAGAGTTTGTTTTTTTCAAAAATTAGACATGCCGGATAAAATGTTCATCAGCACATTAATTATGAGTCGTTTATTTTTAAAGTGTATAGGAAACTTTTTATTCATTACGGGTATCTTTAATATGTAACTACAAAAGACACAAAGTTGGCTTCTAGACCTTAATTATATTTTTTAATTTATTGAAACACAAATATTTTAATATACTGATATGACAAAACACTTAGTGGTCCACTTTTAAAATAAGTAGCATATAAAAAAAAATTTTCGATCTAAATATTTTCTACAAATTGTTTTAATTGAATTCAGTTCTGAATATTCAACTGAAGAATAAATTTTTGCATTAACGAAATCTTTATTTTTAATTTATATTCAGCTCAATGAAATGAAAGCCAAATATGATGAACTCAAATCCTTACTAGTCCGCTACCAAATGTGTATGTTCTCAGACTCTAAACATTCTGCTTCAAATAAAATGTCCAATTCACTTAATAAAAAATCTTTTAACTCTCATCTTCGAGATTTCGAATTGAAAATGAATGAATTGACAAAGGTAAAATGATGTTTGTATTACACTTTAAACTTTTTCTTCTAATTTCCCACCTAATTTTCGTTGTAGTCCACTTTTTTGTTACCATTTAATAATCCACTTTTATAAACAATATTTGTTATTTATTATTTTGTTAGAGCTCTATAAATTTTACGTTGTAATGTTGGGGATATATAAAATATTAATATTAAAAATACTTTGCACATTAATCTTTGTATCCAATGGCCTTATCAGCAAAGCTTCACATATCACACGTTCCCAATAATTATTAAAACTTTTCAACAAAATTCTATAATCAGATATTCCTATTTCACTTTTACAGACTCTGTTGGGCTCACTAATATTGGTCAATCTCTTCAATCGACAATTGTCTATATGTCAGGCTCAATGCGTCAAAATTGAGGCGTCAAACTTGATATAACGTGTGATATGTGAAGCTTTGCTGATAAGGTCAAAAATGAAAAATATTTGTTAAAGTCGTCCAGAATATGAAAGAAAGCGTTATCATTGATCACTGGAAAGTAAAATAAGAAGTAAAAAAGGGAAATCGGATGGCGAAATTTTTTTAAAAATTAAAACTTTATTATTGGTTTTTTAAAAGTATTACTTTTTAAAAGAAATCGGAAAAATGTGAAAATAAAATGTTATTTTGATTTTGAAACTTTTTATACACGCTACCAGAACAAAAGTGTTTATGCATAAGAGCGTTGAGACCCAACACCGGGCCCTGTGATATTATTTTTTGCCCCCAAAAAATAAACAAATCAATACTGTTTACTTTTATTTTATAAAGAAATAATTAAATAAATTTGGCAACGATTTAATTAAAAGATAACGCCAATAAAAATCTCTTTGTACGATATATTTCGACAGCATAACTGTCATCTTCAGGTACAAAAAACCAACTAAAAATATTATGAATTAATTTATAATTTAAACAAATTTTTTTTTAATATTAATTTAATTTTCTAATAAATAAACACTTAAAAAATATTCAAATACTTTTAACTAATTTTAAAATATTTTAATTTATTAATAAAATTTTAATTAATTTATTAATAATTTAAAATTTTTAAAACCAATACATAAACATGATTTAACATACTTAAACTCTTTAAAAACACTTTGCACATTATAATATTTATATAAATAACATTTTAAAATTAGTTAAAAGTATTTAAATATTTTTTTAAGTGTTTATTTATTAGAAAATTAAATATAAAAAAAATATTTTGTTTAAATTATAAGTTAATTTTATACATACATTATTAGTATTACAAGAGCTCGATCCCCTTAATACATCGCGTTCAGGGAATTCTACCCCACTCCCCCCTGTCGCCGGGCCTGTTTATGCATCCAAAATATTACTCTTGAAGATGCTTGCATTCATTTAATGATTTAATTTATAAATAGAGCTATTAAATAAATATCAAAAGTCAGTTAAATTACTGAAGTAAGTCTATTTATTTTAATAATATAAGAACTTATTTTAATTTTCTACTACTGATTCCTTCTCATTTTCAAACGACGCATTTATTAAAAATATTTGACTATGAATCAGTAATGATATCGATGTTTTTTGATATTCATGAATTTTCGTCACAACATTTTTCAAGTTATTAAGGCTGTGTCGAAAATTTGTGAATGACGAAAATTTGTCTGTCAGCGATAAAGTTGACACCGAAAGATGATAGTGTGAGCAAATGGAGATAATTTATTGATTCTAATTCTAGTGTTCACATGTGGTAATAAGCAGCACAAATGATAAGATTTTGTAATTAATTACGCATTTGTAATAAATAAAATGGATTCTAGATTTTAATTGATTAACTGATCAATATTCTTAATGCTTTTGTTGTTACTATGGTGGACGATTTCAATCAGATCAATTATTACTAATATCCCAATTCACCGACTGCGCCATAATATAATAATGCCTATGTAATAATGATTTACCTCACATGCTTTGTTATTAAAGCATCAAGATTGCATTACAGTAAAATATATTGCGACACACAAAGTACATACACCTGTTAGAAAAGGTATTGCAACGTGCTATTGGCCTGCGTAAATATATGGGGATTGATAATGGTGCTTATTTGTAAAAGGTAGTATATAATGAAAACTAACTCACTGCTTAGAAAAACATTTTTGAAAAAAATTATGATTTTTTACTGTAGTTTGGGGTCCGTGACTTGCAAGGCCCGAGGCGCTAGCCTTCTGCGCCTGTGCAGAAATCTGCCACTATTTATATTAGAAAAAAGTATGCTAAATGTTTAAAGGAAAACTAATAAACAGATAAACACATTAATGAGAACATTAAATAATTATCTTATAAGGATTTATTGCCAAAATTATAAAAGACCAAATTTGAAAAATGGTATTTATATTCCTTAATTTTTCTATCATTAGTGTTTAAAATTTTGCTTTACTTATCCAGGAAGCCTTGTGTGATTTTATTTTATTTCAGAGAACAACTTAGCAAACGATAATTGGATTACATGTTTTAGCAGACTCCAACATATTTAGTCATAATTGAGTTCATTTTATTTGTTTGATTAATTAATTTTTCTGTAGTATCCTATGTTTTTTCCCTATCATCGACAACAAATCTTTGTTGACAAGCTTCTTATATTTGACTGATAATAATGACTTAGTGTTTTGTTGTGAGGTTTGCTGAAATTTACCTTCATTATAAATCATAATTGTGATAACTTTCATGATTTGCATTATATATTATTATATATTCTAAATAATTGAAATGTTATTATTGATAGATAGATTTTGGAATTTGGAAATTTTTTTATGAATTTGCTTTATTCAGACATTGTATTTTAATTGAAACTAAATAAAATTTTGAAATATAATAAAATAAAATTTTTGTTAATTTTTGAATTTGGATCACTTGAGATTATTAACGAGCATCCGTTTTTGTAAAACCACCAAAAATTACTCAAACGGGTTTCACCTTTGTAGGGTCAGAATTTTAAGTTGTATTTTGTGACAGTATGAATTAAATAGTTATAATGAGAATCTGACATTCTGAATTCTTTAAAAGTTTTGTCATCAGCCATTTAACTATAAATATTAGGCGCCATTGTATTTAAATGAATGAATGAAACTCGTTACAAAATTATTAGAGCCAGTTTTTAACGAAACAATTTCGTCGTAGGGGTAAACGTAGTTGTATGTGGGGTTCTGTAAGGTTATAGGATGTTCTAAAACTTTATGTATTGCGCGTGTGTTGGGTCAACAAATGAGTGATATCATAAGCATGGCATGGCTTAATGATTGCAAACAGGTGTGTACGCTTGGCATAAGCGTGTTAAAAGCGGTTTTCAGGTAACAACTGTGGATGTATGTCAGGTCAATGGTCAGTTATTACTTAATGTTATATAAGATTAAGGAAAAGGTTTCCAAGTGCTTAGGACATCCCCAGCAGATTCAGTTACAGTAATTTACACTTTCATTAAAATCTGCATTGTTTAACAAATGCTTCAATATTATTTATAAATTTTTGGCCCGCGTTATTTTCTAGTATAAAAATTAATTTCAATTTTTGATATTATTAGTAGTTGAAGAAAGAGCGATGAGAGCCGTTTTAAAACCCTTGACCCGATACTAGTCGTTATCAGGGTAAAAACTGTAAATAATATTACTATTATTTTCGTTAATAAAAAAATCTTTCAAAAACCTCAATAATTTGTAAAAGATTTTTTTTCCATTTTAAAATGTATCTATTAAAATAGAAAACACCAAAAATACGAAACTAATTTTAGTTGGGTCAGGAAACGTATCTCATCGCTCTTTCTTTAACTACTCTAGAAACGTATCTTAACTATTTCGCGTGACTTTGAATCGAGTAAAATAAGTAAATTGAGTAAATTGAAATAATGAAAAATATCTAATAAAAATTGAATATGAAATTAAATCGAACATATTGTAAAACATGTAATGTATACATGCATACACTTTCTATAAATAGACATGTTAAAACTATAAAAAATCTAAGAAATCTAAAAAAGGAGATTTACAATAATTAACTTCTAAATTACCTGATTTTCCATGGTTTAAATATCCAGAAGAACATTATTTTGGGTCAATTAGGCTCAAGTGTGTTTTAAAAAAGAACAAGGTAGTCTTAGCTAAATTCATAATAAAATAATGTTTAATAAAAATGTCTTTGAAAAGATGCACTATATGTTTTTTAGAGAATGATATAAATGATTTTCGTGATCGTATTAAAAGAAGTAAATATGTTTATAATTCCCAATGCAAGGAGTGTGAAAACGAGTGGGGTAAAACATATTATAAAAACTTTTATGATATAATTAAAGATAGAAAAAATTATATGAGGAGAGAATATAATAAGAATAATATTGAAGTTCAAGAAAAGAGAATAAGACATGAGAAAATTTAGAGAAAATTAAATTGAGGTTTAATATTAGAACGACAGAAAAATATTACCATAATATATTAAAACATAATTATCAATATAAGTTAAAAAGACATTTATATTTTGGTATTAGAAGAGTATTAATACAAAATAAAGAAAGTCAAACACTAATGAAATATTTAGGATGTTCAATATATTATTTTTATCAATGGATTGAGTTTCAATTTTATGATGGAATGACTTAGGAAAATCAAGGATCTTATTGGCATATTGATTACACATTACCAATTTCTAGTTTTAATTTTAAAGATGAAGGGCAAATAAAAAGATGTTTTAATTGGATAAATTTAAGATCTTTTAAGAACATAAAAGATTTTATCAAAATGGAATAAAAGAATTTTAAAAGAATATTTATTTCAAGAAATTAAATCTCATTATTTTATGAATTTAGTAAATGCAACACCTTCAAATTGGGGGAAACTCCTAAAGTCTTCATCCACCACTTCGTTAGAGAAAGTTAATGAAGGAACTCGGGTAATGAACGATCTCAATGATAAAAGCGATGAAGAATATATGGACAATCCGCAGCATGTATCCTATGTTCGTTATGATTAGAATATGGAGATTGTTCAAAGACTAAATGTTGGTGGGGATGAAAAGTCTAATCAGCTTTTATGATTTCTTAAGATTAAGTCCGGTTCTCTAGGAAACTAGAGAGATATTCCGCCAGGAAAAAATTTAGATATAAGATTCGATGAAAATGATAATCCAAGACCTGGTGAAGAACCAATAAATCGAGTTGATGAAGCTGCTTTAAAACACGATATTGCATATCGTCAAGAAGAAATAAAAGAAAGACCAAAAGCAGACATTGATTAAATCCAAGATTTGAATGAAATATCATCATCAACATTAGGAGAAAAATTTTCAAGAGCTATTGCAAAAGGAGCAGTGAAAGCTAAAATTCTGTTAGGTGGAGAAATACCAACAAACCCAGACAATCAAAATACTACTATAGCAAATAAACTACATAAAGAATATCGAAACAATAAAAAATATTTAAAAGTCAAAGTCTTTGATAAAGATGATATTTGGTCAGCAGATTTAATTGAAACTGTTAATTTTAAAAATAATAACAACTTTAGATATATATTGACTATTATAGATTAATATACTAGATATGTTTGGGCTATTCCATTATTAAATGAAAAAGTGAAACAATTAAAGAGGCTTTCCATACTTTTTTTGAATCAAATCCGAATAGAATCTCTAATAAATTATATGTTGATAATGGTAAATAATTCTACAATAAATAATTCCAAGAGTTTATAGATGAAAATGATATAAAAATCTATTCGACATTCAATCAACCAGATGAAAGAACACAAGGTCCATCATATAATCCTATTATCAAACGATTCAATAGAACACTTAAAAACCTAATGTATAAAAAATTTAGAGAAAGAGGAAATAGAATTTGGATAGTCTAATTGGATAGTCTTGATAGTCTAATTTATTTTTATAATAATAAAATCCACCGAACGATAAAAACAACTCCAACGAAAGCAAGTAATAATCCAGATTCAATTATAGAAATTATAAATGAAAATAATAATGCAAATGATAATTTAATTGACAAACAAAAATTCAATATTGGAGATCGAGTAAGAATATTCAAATACAAAAACAAGTTTGAAAAAGGAATAACGCATTCATGGAGTAAAGAAATCTTTGTAATAAAAAAAATCTATGATACTAAACCTATTACCTACAAGATAAATGATTTAAAAGGAGAAGAAATCCTAGGGTGTATCAAAGAGAATTACAGAAAACTAGTTTTTAATTAATAGGTTTTGTATTTATAGCTCTTAGAAATAAACTCCTATCAGCCTCTGGTTTATTTAATAAACTATCAACAACTCCTTCTCCTTCATATTCATCTTCACTATCGTAATAATCGCTATTGTAATATATTTTCGCACCTTTTGGATAAAGAAAAAATCCATTTCCAGAAAATTTCTTTTTCTCTTTATTTTCAAATTCAGATTTTCAAATAAAATTAAAATTTATTATTGATTCAAATAAACCAATAGCTGTTAGATATAAAGATATAAAAGTATTTGTTACAAAAGAAAAAATAAACTAAATAAAAGATTTAGAATCTAAACAAGGAGGAATTCTTCCTTTAACTGCATTATTACCATTATTTTCGGAGGATTAACTGAAGCTGCATGAACCTCTGCTGGAATTTCAGCTACAAATTAGACGCGAAAGAAACTCAAAAAGTAGATTAAGAAAAAGAGAAAGTAAAAGCAGAAACTGAATTCATTAAATCAAAAACAGGTTCAAGTTTGGACAAAATTCAATTGAAAGCTCTTACGAAATATTTCTCCTGAATTGAATGATAATTTGAAACTGATGGGGAAACAATATATTAATATTGAAAAATCTGGAAATGGAATATTCTTAAATCCTCGTGAGAAAAATGGATGATATTTTTCCTATTTGGAATAATAATCTAACGAAATTCAATCATAATTCTATACTTCCAAGATCATTTCGAATGTTGATTATTGGTGCGTCTGGATGTGGGAAAAGTGTTTTGTTATTGAAAATGTTATTATATCCGAATTATTTAGATTATAATAATTTTATAATATTTAGTAAAACTATTCATCAACCAGAATTTCAATTAGTATATCATGGATTTAAAAATCATTTAAGTAAAGAAACTATTTTAAATATTTTCAAGAATCAAGAAAAAATCCCTGAAGAATTATCACTATCGGATTTATGTGAATCTTATCGTCGTGATACTTAAAATGAAATAAATGTAACAATGAGTAATAAATTCTCAGATATAATTCCATGTGAATATCTTAATAAATCTCAAAAGAATTTAATTGTATTTGATGATTGTGTTAATGATAAAAACCAAAAAATTATGGAGTCTTAACAAGAGAAAGACATACGAATTGTTGTTGCATTTATTTATCACAAAATTATTATGAGCTTGATAGACGATCGATTCGTGGAAACTCTAATTTCTTTGTTTTTTTCGAATTGAATAAAAAAGATCAAGATAATGTTTACAACTATCAATTCTCAAATATTATAGATAAATAAGATTTTAATAATTACAAGAAACATTGGAATAATCGATATAATTATATTGCTTTGAATTCAGACACAAAGGAAATACACTCTAAAAAAATTTAAGTAATAAATGGATCAATATTCTAAAGTTATTGTTTCCGATCCTCATGAATCATGGACTTCAACTAAATATTTGAAAAAAATTAGAGAAAGCAAATGAATTATGGAATGAAAATATTATACCTAAGAATAAGGTATTGAGTTTCTTGGTGAATCAAAGACAATTATTAGATTCAACGAATCTTCCTGCTGTTAAAATCCAGAGTTTCGCATTGAATTTAAATAGAAACGCATGTAGTTTAAAAAAGCCAACCGATTCTAGCTGAAATTTTTATTCCTGAAGGAGATAAGATTTGGAAGGAAATTACTTGTTGGTGATGGTATATGTATTATTACATGTGAAGACAACAAGTTTTATACTTTCAATCCAACAACTTCCAAGAAATATGAAATAACTCAGAATCTTAAAATGTATTGAAGGTAATGCTTTCGGGGTTGGAAGAGTTAAGGAGGAATTTAAAAAAGAAATCTAATTGTGGATATGAGTGATGTAAAAAAATTTCTGGATTTAATGTCTAACGTTATAAGTCCACAACTTGATTATTATAAAGAATTGAAATATATATCTCAAGATTTAGTTCCTATAAAAAAAAGATATTCAGACTCTGGAATCTCAGGATCTGGAATAATTTACTTGCCTGAAAATCCAGTTGTATTATTTGAATTCATAACAAAATTATTAGCTGTTACAAAAGCAGGACATAATAATACATGTAATCAAGTTAATTTGGTTTTGAATAAACTTTAAGATATGAAATTAATACCACAAGAAAAATATGATAAAATCCTAAAGAAATATTATTTAAAAAACATGAAATAAATGGCATCCTTTAATTTTGATAAACATACTAGATTTTATTATGATATTCGAAATAGTCTTTTCATTAACTGCGAGTGCTCAAGCAGTTAATAATGTAGGAAAAATATATTTCAATATAAATCAATCCACAAACCCTTTGGATATTTGTAATGCGGAAATATATTATAAAGTAAAGATTTCAGGATTTCAAGCAGGTGTTCCTACTGTAGGGAATGATGTTGCTGTTGAGCATAATTGGTTCTTTAATCTCTTAAATGATATTGGTATAAAAATAGGTCCTTCTGAAGTTGAGAGAATTGAAATTCCAGGTCCAATTTCATCATTATTGAATTTTGTAATTACAGATTCAGATTTCAAGAATCAATCTGGAGAAATATGTGGTTGGGTTCCTGATGAGTAATTTTGTGGGAACGGTGATGGGGGATATAAAACTCGACAAAATTTATATCAAAAAAGTATTGAAGGATCATATCTTCTTAAAACTATTTTTGGGTTTTTATAAAAGCAGTTTAATTATAAAAGAGTGTTGTACATGGTTCCTTTCAAAACTTTCATTAACAAAGAACAATGATTTCAAATCATTTATTTATGGAACTCGATTCGCATCTGGAGAAGGAGTGGTTGATATTGTGCAGCGATATTGTGCAGGTTGATGTAGGATTGAGGCAATGTTATGACTCATTTTTTACTGTAAACAATAAATAATAGAGAAACACATATATATTCACACACATACACTACTCTTACACACAGATTTCACAGACACATATATAATGACAGGTATTTAGTGGCTATTCATAATTTGATTATTAGCCATATCATGTCTAAACGTCAACTTCCACAACGCAAGAAGATGAGGTTGAAAATGAATTAGAAGAAGATGATTTAGTAAATGAAGAAATTGTTCCGCAACAAGATCACAGTACAGTTGATGCTGTTGAAGAACAAGATGATGTGCTTAATGAAGAGAACGTAAACGTTGAATCCAGTAGTGACGATGATTCAGTGGAGGAGAATGATAATAGCGATCTTCTTGCACCATCTGGATTAATCTGGACAACAACTTGATCAAATCAAGGCAGACAAGCTACTCACAATGTTTTCCTCTCTCAGCTTGGATTTTGAACTGGATTGCACCCAAAAACTCGATTAGAAGGATTTCTGGTCTTGTTCGAGCAAATAATTGACATCACAGTTCGTTTTACAAACCTACAAGGCAGGCTGTTGGACATCGCCTTGGTACTCAGTGGCACAATACTGACAAACATGAGATTTTAGCCTTTAATGGCTTTCACGTTCTCTAAAGTAAATTGCCAAATTTGTATGTATATATTGATGTTGTTTGAATGTATATAGTTTTAATCCATATTTATTATATTGAATTATTCGTTTAGGAGTTTACAAGGCATATCATCGTGCGTTTCGTAAATTATGGAGTCTGAGAGATGGGTAACCAGTTCGTGCTACCATGAGTTATAAATAATTCGCCCTGTTAAAAGTAGCTTTACGATTAGACGATGTTGCTCGCCGTGATCGAAATAATATTTTGAGTCCAATCCGCGAAATTTTTGACATTATCAACCGAAGGTTGTACGAGTTCTACCGACCTGGACCTCATCTTTGTATCGACGAAATTTTGGTTGAATTTCATGGACGTGTCCGTTTTCGCCAATAAATCCCATCAAAACCAGGTATATATATGCGTGTGTGCGTCTAACTGAATATGCCATTCACTGATGAGTATTTGATCTATTTATGGCAGGCCAGTTTGGCATCAAAATCTACTAGCTCACCGGACGCTGAAAATGTAATGCCTTTACAGTGCCTTGTTTACATTGGCCAAGGTACATTTGCCCATTGCGTGATCTAAAAATATATATCATTTTGCAAAGTTATTACGATGGAGTTGTATCATTCGTATTTAGAGAAAAGCCATAACATCACAATCGACAATTATCTCACAACCTTCGCATTGGCTGACAGCCTCTTAGGAAAAAATACCACAATGATTGGAACTTTGAAACACAATAAAAGAAATATACCGCCTGCTGAAAAATGTGTAACAAATCGAAATCGAGGAGAGAGCAAGCACTACTACAATGGCAATCGAACTATTTGTTCATTTTTGAACAAGTCCAACAAGCCGGTCATGTTGCTTTCGACGATGCATGGATGTCAGGTGGACAGAGGTGATGGCAAACCAGATATTGGGTCATACTATAATTAAACAAAGTCTAGAGTTGACACACTAGATAAACTTGTACGTATGTTTCGGTCAAAGCCCAAATGTAGAAGGTAGCCTTATTCCATTTTTTTTTCACATGCGTGGATTTCGCTATAATTTCTAATATGAAACTGTATGGAGAGAAACATTACTATTTCAAGCGAGAGCCTGGATACGAAATGGTGTTGCCACATATTCAAAGAAGGAAAAACCGCCCAAAGTTGCGTGAAATTGTCAAAGAAACAATGAGATCGGTCGGAGTCGAATTTCCAGATGTGGTGCGGGAACGTTCACAAAGCCAAGGACGATGTGAATTTTGTGGTCGACAAGGAGATAGAAAAACGAAAAAGAGCTGCACTCGGTGTGGAAAACTTATCTGTGTGCAACACACAGTGGACTTATGTTCTACTTGTTCGCGATCATTATTTGTTAAATTTATCATAATCATGTGACTATTTATATCATTTTGCAAAGATATTTGAATTCAGTGTGATCTGATTTGATAATAAAATTACTATCTTATACAGCCAAATTGGTTCAAAGTTGACGGAAATATAATAGCAGCGATTTTGCTATATAATATAATGAAATGAACGAAAAATGTGACTGAACAACATGTAGTTTTTGTTGGGTAACGTACACCCCACAGGGTATACAACACTATAACATGTGTGTTAAACAATTCTGTGTATGGTGTAGATTTGGAAATTAGCATAAATATTGCCTTTGAATAGGTAAGTAAAGTCATAAAATTTCAGGTCTTATAGTGTTTTGGTTTGAATATATCGTAGTGTCAAACTTTAGCTGGGGTGTAAAACACCGAACATGGTACGCGAACCGTTAACAAAGATAAAAGGCAATTGAAAATATATAAAATGATTCAGAGAAAAAAGAAAACGACGAGCTGAGCTAAGAGCAACTATTAAAGATTTGTCAGATTCAAACTTAATTTGAACGAGCTAGAACTGCCATCCATCACTGGAAGAAATGCAATCTGATTTACATGATGCTATAATCGCATTGTAACTAATGATGGTTGAGCTGATAGGAAACGACATATTTTCTGAACTTAGGAAAATGGATTATACACTCAGCAGATTGGCTCTTTATTTACGTCTAATCCCCCGCAGAATCGACTCAAATGAAAGAAAGAAACACGTGCGTATCGTTCCAATAAAACTAAGACACCCTGAAAACAGTTAGCACAAACAACCTGTTGATGCAGATTTCACGTTTGCAACAAAGGAATATTTGAAATCTGTTGCTGCCTTGTTTGGGCCTTGTTTGGGACCTTTAGATGAGAAATCCAGGGTTCCACTTGGCCTTGACGCAGCAAGTAAACAGGCAGCAATTCTCATGTATCTGGAATTTGAAGTCTGCCTTCTTGATCACGATTTTGTTATTGCAAGCAGGCATAAGCTTACTCCATCAGTGTTTGCAGCCTGCATCATCAAACCATGCATCGTTTAAAATTTCTTATTCTGGGCCATTTTGCATAGCTATCAGAAGTGCGAAACATGATCGTAGTACTTCTTTCTATCATGAAAGAGATGTGGAACACCTTTAACTGGAATCCTTTAAAGCAGTTGCAAAGCACAATGGTGTTGTTAAACCGATTTTTATTGGTTTTGTTGATGGAGGACCAAATGAAAATGGAGATATCCAAAAACTTTGGCAATGGCTGTTTGATCATTAGTGAGTGCTTTATATATTCTATATTCCAATGCAAAAATCATACACTGCTGCGGCAATTAAAGACATCAAATCTTTCTTGACTGTTTTCTTGTGTAAGAGTCTCTGTAAATAGTTTGCAGCTATTAAAAATACGACAGGGGTTTCATTGAAAATTAATGGATTAATAAATCGAATATTTTTCAATGCCATCATAACATTTGTGGAAGTTACATTCTTTTCTAGAGTTATTGTATTATCATTCATTTTATCATTCATTTCCCACCATTTTTCATAGAAGCCTTTTAGAACCTCTTATTTCAGAGAAAATTCGTCTAAGGAATTTCCTTGGGTTGTTGTTACATCGACATTTTAAATATGGTTGTCTTTTTCAGGAATATTAAGATAATTTTTCCATAATGCTTGATCAATTTGATCAAAATATTGAGGAAGGAGGGAATTATAAAATCCGATTTCTTTATCTTCTGACACCATTTTTGTGGAAATGTTAAGTATTTCAAGAGTTAAAGTTAATAATTAACTAATAATTGTATAATTTATTGAGATATAATATATACAGTTATTTAACAAAAGTATTGATTGTTAATTCTTAATATGAGTTTCTTTGATAACCAATTAAAATGTTTATTAACACTCTACATTTTATGCACAGGTCATATGGTTAATTTTATTCAATTTTCAATTTAGGTTTCACTACACTTGTGTTATTTTGTTTTAATTGGTGTGAGATGATGAATTTTATCTGTTTTCGGTTTTCTTGCTATGTATTTTGACGCATTTAAAATTAATTAATTATGATTAATTAATTAACTATTAATTAAAATTTCAGATCTAGCCCAAAAATTTGTAGTCTTGTCCTTTAAAAATGTTTTGACATTTTTTAATTTGAAAAATGTATAATATATGATAAAATATCTAAATTTTTTATAAATAAAAGAACTTATGAAATGTATAGGATAACAGTAAGTAATAGATATTCAAAATAATATAATATGTATGTATGTGTATATTGAATTTGTATGACTGCAGATTATGTAATGTATGCCTGGATGTCAAAGGTGTGATTTATGTACTTACAATATAATAATTTCCTCATGGGAGTTACTCACTTGTATTATGTCTCCAAAGTCTTCTTATCAAAGTGTATGATGTTAAACAATTTGTATTTTTAATTTTGCTTTGTGCAATTTAAATATTAAAAACATTTATTTGACTTGATAAATACATTTTATCGTACCTTAAAAGCTGTTTTACTACTTAATTATTGTCAAAAAACAATTATTGCTAATAATTTAATAATTTGTATTTTAATGAATTAAATACTATTTTTCTTCAATTTTTTTGTTTACCGAAATAATGTTTTAATAATTTAATAAATTTTTCAATCAAAAAAATTTAAAATAAATACTCATTATTATTTCTCATTAAACAAATAATTTTTAAATTTAACAGCTAATATATTTATTACAAAAAAGAAATTGAAAAATGTATTCCGATATTTTAATTAAATTCAAGGAAATATTTCCATTTTTAGAAAAAGTTGTTTTAATATATTATTACATCACAGTAAAACAATAATAAAAATTTAAATATAATTTTATTCAACGTACTTACTTATTTGTAATAAGTAGTTCAAAAGTTCCTTATTTTAATTAAGTGAGAAATGAGTCAACTAATAAACAAATAAATTGTGAATTTTAAGAAATTTGCCGAACATTCCACAAAATTGCTGATGGCAAAATCTGCTGTTATCAATTAAAATCTGATGATGGAATTAAGTGGTTGATAATCGAGTGCTCATAGAATCGGCAGTTAACCGAGACCGCTCATACCAGTTAGCAAACAGCAATGTTTAAGTGAAAAAAGAGTTGTTGTTAATTGAGTTCTGATCGATGGCGTTGGCGGTTCTGGCAACTCAAATTAGTGTCAAAATCATAGGCGAGTCATTATGGTGATTGGTAATGATTGGCCCGGGGATTGGGAGTTATAATTGAAAATCTATCAAGGACATCAAGAGGATAATAATAATAATAATAATAATAATAATAATAATAATAATTATTATTATTATTATTATTATTATTATTATTATTATAATAAAGCGCTATTAATGTACGCCTATTACGATATATTTTACGACAGATTCACTGTTATTATCAGGTAAAAATGACTAAAATAATCTGGATTTTTATTTATATATTGAAACAACTTCTAATTCTGGTCAATCCGTTCAATCGACAGTGCTCAAGAAATTATGGGAAGTCCCTCCAATATATTTGGCAATACACCTAAATCGACAAAAGGTATCCAAAAAAATCAAACCGGAGTTTGTTTTACTTATTAATGAACATTTTGCGTACCTTACATGAAAACCTAAATTTTTAAAATGTTTATATGTAGGACAGCCTGCTTTTAAAGCCAATATTATTACGTATGATTTCAAATTTATTTTGATCAACTGTTATTTAGTTACAATTTTGACACTAATATTTGATACAGATTACGCGCTTGATTACACCTGATATCACTTATTTATTTGTTAGTGGCCATAAACTTAATTTTTCCCAAATTTTATTTAGTTTTTAAAAAAAATTTTAACACCAGATTTACTGGAATTGACTGTGAGCCTTTTTTACTGAAATCCGTCAATTTGACCGGTATAGTAAAATTCAATTTTTTTTGTAAATTATTTATTAAAAAGCTATAAATTTTTATTTATTGTTATCTTCAATAAATTTTTTACATGAAATCTCTATATTCAATGTAAACTTTCCACATGCGTACTTATCACATTTAATACAAATATTGTTAAACCTATTTTTCTTACATAATTCAATTTAGCAAGATCTTCACACATTTGGATTTTGTGCATAAGACAATGAATTGAAGCTATTTTGTTTATCGTGATAATCACTACGCAATTCTTCAGCTAATTCAAAAATGAAATTCTTTCGAGATATGTTTACCCCAGTAGTCTCTTTGTACAATATCCCGGCATTTATTGCTGTCAAATTTAATGTGTTATAAACAACGTGCAGCGCCATCTAAGAGATCCTGCTTTCACGGTATATATCAACCCCACACTTTGTTTTGTTGTAAAATGCAACTATTTCAGGGACACGCTTGGAATTTTTGTTTATTTCATTGCCGAAAACTAGAGGAATGGAATGAACCAGCAGTCTGAAGAATTTTATTTAAATTTCCTTTTCACCCTGATGTTAATTTCAATTAATCAAGAACTCAAGGAAAAATTTCGAAAAAACTCAGTGCTGTCAAGTTTCAAAAATCTAATGTTCAACCCTGATTGGCCGTTCAGCGACGAAGTCCGAAATAGTCTTAAACATCTATTCCAGTTCCACGCAGCCGACTTGAACGATTCATTGCAGATGTTTTAGGGGAAGTTTAGATGTGGCAGAAAAGACTTAGAAATTCAACTGGAAAACCACAAACTGCGATGGACCACCTCAAAACATGCCAACTTTCATTCAGAATTTATTAGTCAATATTTGGCTTCAAGAGGTATGATGCTTCCAGCTAATAAAAGGTCTGTGATGGCTCTAGTTCATAGGTTTATGGAAACAGAGAAAAAACAAGCAATGCATGATATTAAAAAAGAATGAACTCGTTGAGAAACATCTCAATTCTTTTGGAATTGATATTGGTGCTTCCACTGGTAATGGAGCAAGTGCCATGATCAAGTTCGGAAAAGAATCATTTGCAATTTATTAAATTTGTCTTGACCATAGCTTGTATTTGGCTGTACAAAAACACAATCTACAAAGCGTACTTTGACTCAAGGAACTGCAGACGAAGATTTGCAAGAAACAGACAATTTTGATGAAATCGATTATATGAGTGGCGGAATTGATTAAATTGAGATAATGAGTGAGTAGTTCAAGGAAAACATCAATATTGTGAAACGTGTTGTATTTTTTTTCAAAACTTCGGCCGTACGATCAGATTTATTCAAATCTATATCTACAGAAAAATTTCAAAAGGAACAACAACTCACCCTTGACTGTAAAACTAGATGAAACTCAATGCTAAAAATGCTTGAAACCTTTATTAAATTATACGATGTTACTAAAGAATCACTTATTGAATTAGGGTTTGAACATCTTTTGAATGATTTGAACTTAGAAGTATTGAAATCGATAGTCTTGGCATTGAAACCATTTGAAGTAACACTTAATGCTATTAGTGAAAAAAGCTACTTTATGTACAGCTTATATCGCTATTAATTTTATGAGACAGAAATTAACGGAACAAGAAACTGAAAAATATCGAAACCTTCTAGAAAACATTAATTTTTACATTAATAGTAGAATCAACCGTGACATCATGAATCTAATGAATTAACTAAATAATCGTAATAAAACACCGTCAAAAGCTTCTATTCAAATAGCGACAGCTTTGATGAATTGTCTATTTCCGCCGTTAAACATTTCAACCAATGAAGATGAAGAAACTGGTGACTAAATTCAATTAACTAGCAATGTTGAAGTTTCACTTGAAGATGAACTAAGAGGTCTATTAGAAGCACCAATCACAAAACCGGTTCGAATTGATCTATACAAAAATTTACACCAAGAATTTACTTTATCAAAAAGTAATGGTGAATTGACAGAAAATCTGAAGCGATTACATGATGCCATCAATACAATCAAACCGTAAGAGAGCATTTTCAGTGGCTAATAATTTCTGTATCAAGATTCAGTCAAAGCTATCAGACAAATCATTGCACGCTCTAGTTTTCTTAAAGTACTATTTTATTAATAGATGTCTAAACAAATTTTGATAAAATAAATTTAAATTATTTGATGCCTAAATTGATTAATCATCTTAGTATGTTTACACCATTATATTTTAAACTATAAAGCTTGAAAGCTCAAAAAAATCGAGCTCGAGCCCGAGCGTAATCGAGCTTCAAAACATCAAGCTTTGTTATACCCAAGTAACCACCACAGATGTCGAACGTTCATTCAGCCAAATGAAACAACTTAAAACATACGACAGAAATACGGCAGTTGTTTGATCGGGAAGTAGTTTGGTATTCGATCCATGATGAAAAGTATTTAATAATATTTTCATGACTTAGACATGAAAGCATCATGATTTCATTTTGCAGAAGTCTACTTGATTTGATTAGGGTTTGTATTTCATCATTATTATACGAGCTGATCTTAATGCAATACCAATGGGAATCAAATCTGTACTTGCACGAAAATATTTGACACCAACAAGGCTGTGTAGTTTCACCATGTCACAAAATGTTGGAGAAACATGGAAAGAATTATAAGCCGAAAAATAGCGATCATTTAAATCTCCTTCCAAATCCGGCTTCCTATACTCATGCTTATCCATGACTCTCAAAATTATGCTTCTTTCATTTAAATAAAAGAAATGCAGAAACATCAGTTTCATTTGTAATTTACTGTCGACGTTTTTACATTGTTCATTTTCACAGCTTTTTAATTGACTGTAATTAATATATTTCAAAAAGTTGCCTTTTCGAATTACCAACAATGATTTTTTACTATCGATGGCATAAAAATCATTGCTTCCAGAACAATCTTGAATATCATCCAAGAGGATTTTTGAGCCGAACAAAGTGTTAGTTCGAAAATTATAGGAAGGCTTGCAAAGAGAAGAATTGTGGAATTTTTCTGTAAAAGGTGTCCGCCCAACATTCAATTTGAGCCAGTACTCGCTGTTGCATATCGGTGAATTGAATTGGAGCTTTTTTCAATCAATGAAGATGAAACTTTATCAGAAATTATTTTATTGTCCAGAGAGAATAAAGTATTGAAAATTTGAAATCTTTAATAAAGCAACTTTCAATTTTATTGGATGTATTCAAATTGCTTTCACAATTTTTTACTTTCATTTTAGGAAAACTCAAACCAGGAATGAAAATTTGCTCATAAGAATCGTCTTTAACTTGTTTCTTAATAAAGGGGAATTTGTTTGCATTAGAAAACTCAGCATTTTCCCATAAACTATTATTTAAATCATTATCGCAAAATAGTTCATAATCAGATCAAATATCGCTATTCATATTTCAGTATATGGTTATAGAATAACTTTTATTAGGTTTTTAATGAAATCCAAAGGCTCTTGAACAAAATTTTAAATTTAACAAAGTCAATTATTCAACAAATAAATTCTATATTAAAAGAACACTCATTTACTCATCTTATTAAAATACCCATATATTAATCTAAGTAAATTTTAAAAAATCACAAAACTTTTTCTTTTATTTAATTTTTAGATTATTTCAATTGCAAGGTCCTCTACAATTTATTTTAATTTACTTAATCATGACTTAATTTAGTTTAATTAATATGGTGCCTATCCAACAGGAGAAGCAAGACTCAATGGATTGATGATTTTGAGCATTCATCGTGAAATCAAAGTATTGTTTGAAAAATTTATCAACGAGTTCCGAATAGGAAAATGCTGACTTGACTTGTGAACTCTGAAGATAAAAAATAAATGTTATTGCTGAGTTTTGAGGTCAGAAATATATTTAGAATTGCTAGGAATTTTAGGCGAAAATATTTTCGCTCTCTTCCCTTTGAAATCTTAGTTACGCAGCTGTGCAGTGTCAAATATAAATCGTTTAATATACATATGAAAGAGTGATATTCACAACGAAGAATACAATGTAAATAGTGTATAAATAGTAATGATTTCCAAAAACAAAATAAATGCGTTGACAAAACAATCTAAATGTGTTGACATTAACGACTTCCTGTGATTTTTGCACGCACTTTTTTCCGATAGCCATTTTAAGTTCATTAAGCGACATTTCAACATTATCAGTCACATTTTTTATGTTAAGCTCACTACCCTCACCAGTCACCAAACTTTCTGGTACTTATTCTATTTGAAAAAATCTTTTCAATAATCACTTGCCAAAATTAAGCATTTCCGTTTTTGATGAATATGGTAGAGAAACTACCGGTTGATTTGGTCAATGTATTTAAATATTTTGCCAAAGATACTAAATTAATATTTCTACGTTCGAGCACCCTTTTTTAATGAATTGAACACACTTTTGCTGATTTCCGTATTTAATTGATCTACTTTATCTAATATAAATGTGATTATGGTTTCGGCCGTAATTATTGTAGCGTTTTTTCGTCCCAAAGCTGCCACTGCTACTTGTACGGGTGACAAAGCATTACACATATCTTTAGGCATCATTTCAGAAATATGAAAGTTTGCTTAACACACTGCTGTAAAATTGTATTGCGTACAGTGGACCGCTTGAAAAATTATCTAATATTTCTAATTGAATATTCAATTTCATAATATTCTTCATTTTGGATATCACAAACAGATTCGTCAAATTCATTTGTTTCTATTATTGCTTTCAATAATCGGGATGGTTTTTTATATAAAATGTCTGTTACACCAAGATATAACCCGTGGTTCATACTTATAATAATTTCAGATTCTGATTGTTTGCAAATTTAACATTTCCTGCTGCTCCATCACATGTTGTAACCACAATGTCATTCAAAAACCCTCCAAATTTGTTAAGTCGTTGATCAATTAGCTCCCTCGTTTTCTATGAATCACAACTTTCGTGTTTGCAGGTTAAGCCCATATTTATAAATTCCAAATCCGAATTTATAGATTCAGATTCAGGTATATTCTAGTCTGTAAAGTTGTCCACTCATCAAAAGTTAATGATAATTTATTGAATTGTTTTGATTTGAATTTTTCCTTAAGTTTATTTTCGATTTTTATAGCAAAATTTAAAATCAGATTCATTACAGTATTTCCAGATATTCAGAATATGTATACTATCTTTTTTTAAAAGTTGAAGAAATGGCAGGTACTATAGGGTTCCTTATTATGAAATTGAAGAATCGACAAATTTTTGTCTCTGATTATTAACATCTAACATATTTCAATCAGTTTCACAGATTCGTACCGGTTTGCTATCGAATCGTTGTCAATGGGTATTAAACAGTAGCGGTTAAGGGGGGGGCTGATCTGTCTAAAGCCAGGACCCCACAATATTGTTGGGCAAAAACTGATAAAAACCCTTTTCTTTTACTTTTGTTTAGCCAGAACGATAACGCCTGTGTGGTTTTGAGCAGAAAATTTAAAATTACTTAAAAACGGAAATTTAAAGAAAAATAAAATAAATAAAAATTTAATAAAAATTCTGAGATATAAAAATGTAAAAATTTAAATTTAAATCAAAAAGAATAAAAATTTTATAAATTTTGGAATATTCGAGAATTCCTTGTTTTACTGCATCAAAACACACACACGAACAATCATGATATATAAGGCGAAGCTGGCTGAACAAAAAACACCCTCTCTAAAAACACTCTCAAAAAACTCTCTTAATTTTATTATTGCTCATAATACTTTATCATTATTTCATTGTCATTTGGAAAAAGTAATTTTAGTTATTTTTATGTTATATTTAATATGATTCTATTCATGAGAATTTTTGTTATTTTTTTTGTATTAATTATGCTACAGAAAAGGCTCACAAGAAACGTCCTTTCGTGATCGAGGAATTCGACCGTGTTGTTGAACCTCCATCATCAAAGGATTTGTTCTTGAGACAAAATAATCTAACTTTTGACGACAATAACCGATCTATGACTTACATAATAGATTTACATGCAACAAGATAGTAAAATGAAATTATTTTTTCGATACCCCGGATCGAACCGGTCGTTAGTGGGGGACGCCGCGGTGCCGGTAGTAACCAGGCCTGCCCAGTATTCTCCCCTTCCTAAATCCTATCGCCCGACCCTCGAAAGAGTTGAGTCGAGGTCCTGGGAAAGGCTAAATATAAAGTGATAACATAGAAAAGGAAAGATATACCGACTAGTTTATCGAAGAGTCAGAAAGAATACAATTTATTTTTTGTAAACAACAATGTTATTTTAGCGTAAATGTATGACACAGCTCACTAAAATCCGCGACTAACCATATTAGGAAGTCAAATCGGCCATAACTCGCATTTTCGTGTCCAATCTACATGCCAAATCGACATTGAAATGTTAACCAAAGACTTACGTTCAGTTTAAAATTCGAATTTACGACGCCACAGCCCATAAGATAATTGCTAACGTGACTATCACGCTGTTAAAATTTATTATTATTACTAAATATTTCATTATTAATTTTATCATTTTTATTAAATGTTATTACTATTAAAATTATTATTTTCTTTCTGATATTATGATTATTATCGTTATTCATATTGTGAATTTTCGTTAATTATTTTGATTATTATTCCAAGTTTTTCATTATTTTTAACATTATTAATATTGGCCCTAAACGAGTATTAATACTATTAACATTATTATAAGCCTTATAAGCACCATACTATTATTACCGAAAATTCCATATAGTACCATTAATATTACTTTATTCATAATTCTGATGTTATTAACATAAATTTTATTACTATTATCCTTGTTTTTCACACTAACATGATTGTTAATATCAGTATTACTATTATTAAAATATTTTTTTATTATTAATTATTATTAAAATATTATTATTATTATTTATTAAAATATTATTATTATTATTAAAATATTATTATTATTATTAATATTATTAGTATAGTATTGCTATAACTATATAGTCCCATTAATTCCAGTACACAAATTCATTAGAACCCGACCATTATCTCTAAAGGAATCCAATGTTATTATTAATATTAAATTGTTATTATTATTATTATTGTTGTTATTATTAATGCCGTTGATATTATTATTTCCACATTATAGTTATTATTATTATTGTTAAAAATTTATTATTATTATTATTATTAATATTATTAAACTATATAGCACTATTATTCCCAATACCCCCGCTAATACTCCCACCATGGGTTAATACCACGACCATTGTCCCTAATATGGTATCACAATCATTTTTATTATTATTATTATTATTATTATTATTATTAATATTATTATTATTATTATTATTATTATTATTATTAGCATTATTATTATTAATATTATTATTATTATTACTATTATCACTAATATTCTCTGTACTATTATAACTCTTACTGCGAATTATCATTACTACATTACCAAAAATAACTAGAAAATTGAAGCGAAATAAAGAATAACTTTTATTCCCAAAAATCAAGCAGAAAATTTGCCAAATAAAATAACGGGAAAATTCTTCCGTGGATAAATTCCAATTTTTCAGGTTTTCTGTCGCGGCTCATTTCTAGACGTTCTACAACCTCAATGATCAATAAAATTAGCTTGAAGTGAAGATCATACCTGAGAGAATGTCGGGGAGTTAATTTGGATCACCGCGGAGGTGTGGATCTCGATAGGGAACCTAAAATGAGTTAAAATAAAAATTAAAAATCATGTAAAAATTCTGACCTTGGAAATTTTCCGATTGTTGACTCGTTGCTATGGCAACGGGTGAAGATCTAAAAATAAAATACCTAAATGTGGAAAAACAAAAGGAAATTAAAATAAACTATTTTATATTATTAGCATTAATTTTAATTATTATTTTACAATAAAATTTTTGTAAATCATTTTAAAGTGATTCAATTTGGAAATTTCTAAATTTGAATTTAATAAATTTTTAATTTGGTAAATTAATGTTTAAATAGAAAATATAAATTTCATAATATTATTGTAATGTTGGCAATATAATGAATTACATAACTACCCTTGGTTATCACAGGTATTGTCAACGACATCGTTGCTGATACCTGTTATAACTAATTGATCAGGAGAAAACAGCAGAATCCGTTATAATATATAAGTAGAAAAGAGCATACCCATCTTTTCCCCATCCAGATGCCAAAATTAGTTCTTTGCATTTATAAATGATCAGAATATATTAATACTTATTGTACATAGAGACTAATAGACATGAAGTTAAGAATGAATTTTGTTTAGTGGACTCTCACAAGAAAACTCTGGAACAATTCCGAAGGGATATAGCCGGTTACCACCAAACCGCAGTGACACAAACGCAGAGGGCAGAGGCCATGGTGAGGAAGTGTCGATACATGGAGCAGACATGGCTCCGCCCCGAGAAGGCAATCAAGCTGAAAGAAGAGATCGACACACTGAGGAATCAAGTAGCTCAGAAGGACGAAGCCCTGCGGTCGGCCGAACAGAAGGCCCGGGAGTTAGAGAAACAGGTTGAAGAGTGGAAGTTGAAAGACAACATCCGGACAGGCCTCCTGCAGAGTGGGGTTCACCTATCCGAAGAACAGCAGGCGATAGTGCTAAGAAATGCCACAGGTAAAGACACTGGCATTGGACAAATGATAACAGGTATATCACCTACACCGGAAGGGTTACCGAAGAGGAACCGCAGAAAGAACCGGCCCAACAAAAGGGAAAGGGAACGACAGGCCAGAGTAAATCGTGCACGCCTGTTGGGGCACATCTTGGACGCCAATGGGTTCTAATGGCGAAATTTTGTGTTTAACTGAATTTAACTGAATTAAATTTGTAGATGTTAATTATTTGTTACCTATGTAATCCATATATGTTAATTATTTATCGAGTATAATATAAATTGATAACTTGTTATTAAATTTGTTTGTTATTGACGGGTAAATATGACTAGAAGGGTTGAATATGGGGAAACAGAGTGATCTAATGATTAGATAAATTAGAAATTAGATAAAATAAGAGGGGGACAAATAAGTAAGAGCATGAAGTCTTCTACGACAGCTCATGGACCCGAGGGGGGTTAGGGCATTAGCAGTTCTTGAGAAGGAGCTCACCTTTTGCTAACCTTCCACACACTAGTTCACAGTACCAACGTCATTTATGACGGGTGACTAGCGGTTCAATTTCTTATGCAGGCGCTAGGTGGGGATGATAACCCTTAGGCAGTTCAAAACTATTTTAAGGACCCATCAGTGCCCAGCAATATATATATATATATATATAATTCCTATTTATCACGAGAAAATATCGAAGAGTGTGAAATACTAGAAATGGATGTAAACTTACATAAAAAGAATAAAAAATGAAGTTAGAAGTTGCATGGGACAACAAATACTGAGTCTGCTCTCTCTAATGAGCATTGAAAGTGAAATAGCAAGCTCACTTAGATTTTCTGACTTAATTGTTAAGTTCGGCATGAGAAAATTTTGCAAACGTAGTTTCTAGGTTAAAATCTATAATAAATATTTTAATGAAGTGTGGATGCATGTAATCTATACCATTATAAATTACAAGTTACAGTCTTACATTTGTTGCTAGCAATCATTTTATTTACTGGACCGGGTCCCAGTTTGACTTGCAGCCAGGGACCCCGTGCAAGCTTAATCCACCCATGGTATTAAGCCATTAAAAACCGTTAACAAATTCTCAATTCAATGAATCAATTGTGGATATACAAGTGTATGGATATACGAGTGTATGGGAATATAATTATCTCGGTGAACAAGACAGGATTTCATAACTGTGAGACTGCCGATGTTCCAAGAGTTAGTCAGGAAAAAAATTCCTTTGCTTTAATTAAGAATAATTGTTTATTATTTCCAAAATTATCTTTGTTACAATACCTTTAAAAAATAATTTTATTATTATAAAAAATATATTAATTATTAAAAGACGTAAAACTTAAAACAATCTTTACTTTTAGCAATTCTATATATAATTTGTTTTAATTTCACTAAAATTTAATTTCCCCAAAACAATAATTTTATTACAATTATTTAAAACTAATTTCGAAATTTAAATAGTTGACAAAGTCATGCTAATTAATTACAAAAAAAATTATATTTATTTTCAAACACTCGCAATGTTTGTATTTACACTAATTTTATTTTCAACAATTTATCGATTAAAACAAAATAAATTGAAAATATGATTGGATTTTCTTAGTTTGTTTGATAGATAACTGTAGGGCTTGAAATTAGGCAAATTATTGGCTTCTTGAAAACAGCTTATTTTAAATCCATGTTGATTGGGATTAGTGATGCACGAAGATAGAAACTATTCCGGTTTTCCAAACTCCCAGTCTGGCCGAATCTTATTATACGCTTCACAATACCACAGAGCGCTCGCCTATTCTCCTTTCAATGCTAAACTTTGCATGCGCATTTTAAGTGACCGCTGTAATTATGAAAACAAAAGGAAGATTTGAGTCAATTGGTTTTGCCAATTATTTTTCATTAGAGGATTAAATAAATTGAAATTAAATCGTTGTTTTCAATTGGAAATGGCTAAGGACTCCTTGTTTTCAAATTATCCCTTTGTGTTTTAGTTTTCGAGACTTAAACTTTTTACGGATTCTAATTATATTCATTTCATTCTATTCATTTCATTTGATAAAACATGCTGCGTATAAATTTCATTCAGGGTCGGCTTATGGCTTTGGTAGAGTCTAATGGTGGGAAAGTTAATTTCTTAACCAAAATGTAGCTATATCTAAATTAAAGTTACTGAATTAATTAAATCATTTATTAAAATAAATAAAATATTAATAAGAAATTCAAAACTTTGCCTTTGTTAAATAATTAAAAGTAACAATCAAATATTTTTTATGTTGGAATTTTTTTTCTAATAAATTTATTTTTAGAAAATCAATAAATCGATGTTTATAGAAGTGAAATGTATGAACGGTTCATACAGAAGCTGAATAGGATTCATTTGGGAGATTATATTGAAAAATGATCATTTAAAGACATTTTTTTTTCATTCATAATTATAGAATTTTTGTTTAAAAAACCCATCTTTTAATATAAATATTAGTACTAAGATGTGCCCCCCTTGACTATTCTTGAATATTTAACATAGTGTCTCGAAAAACATGTCTACTTTGCGTCACCTAAAATCTGTCATATTTTCCCGTGACACACTAATATTTTTTCTGAAGAATTAGCAAAAATGTGTAAAATTGAAGTTCACCATATATAAAATAATTCCATTTAATACATGGGTGTTTAACCTTTTGCAGCCTCTGTGCCAAATTAGTGATTTTTTTAATATATCTGCTATTTTCGGTGATATGAAGGGTGAAACACAACATTAAGATTGTAATGATTTATATTTGTTGCACTATGTGCGGGCCTTAAAATATTGTGTCCCGAGCCGCAGAGTAAACACCCTTAATCTAATAGAATGAGTGATTTGGTTTCTGAAAACAAATTTGCTTTATTCTCAGTTCAAAGTTGGTTAAACACACTCACATCTCACCACCAATCATCTGCAGCCGCTGACGTTTTTTATTTTAAAAAATTTGTTATTTATTGAAAAACCTAAAATTACTTCTTTATGCCGTCGTGGTAAATGGCGGTGGATAAGGAACTCTTTTTCGGAAACAAAATTAAAATACGTCTTAATTCTTTGCTGTATTCTTCTTAACAAAGTTCTGCAATCTATCATTCTGAACAGGAAATTTTTAGAAAAATTTTCTGAATTTTGCAATAATTTTAGAATATTGTTCAGTAATATGAAATGTCCGATTTGTTTCAGTGTCAGTTTCAAACAAAAGATAAGTTATGTTTTATTGTTTCCGGATTCTTCATTTTTCTGAAAATTCTTCTTCGTCGACACCATCATTATGACCTTCATCACGACTACTTTTATCTACTTTACAATAAATAATGCCGCAAACTGCTAAGTGAATGTAATACCCAATACACTTGTGATGACATATAAATATCTCTTTCAAATATAACTATTAATGAGAAATCCAAGGCCATTATTATTAGAAATTTTTAGATTATGTCATACTCTCGTTTTACGTTTTTACTCACCTTTTTACTCCAAGCAAATTATATGAATTGTATTGCAGTTAGTTGTTGTTTAACGCCTTACTTCCGAGAAAAATCTGGCACAAAAAACTGAATTTTCTTAACCCACTCCAGTCAATATGTTCATGATAAAACTTTGATTTCATATATAATTACAACTAAATATATCCACTAGGCAATTTTGTACCGATTTTCTCTTAGGCGAGAAAAGTTTGCGAAGATTCAATGTTTAATCATCATTTTTTACAAAATACATCTTATTGTTATTTTTTAAAAATTTGTTAATGTTCTTTTGAGTATAAATAAAATAAGGAAATCGTAAGAAATTGGGTTAATCGGAACATCATTTTGCTTGAATGAAGATTAAAAAGAATGTTTAACATTTTTGTCCTTCATCTGTTAATTCATTTCGTGCATTGAAGACTTCGTGGAATTAAAAAAGAAAAGCGAAAAATTGAAATATCTCATTTGGAGGAAGCTACCAGTTCATGTCTGTCCAAGTCTTTTTCTCCTAGGATCTCTGAGATCTATTTTGACTTATTTTTCATTCTGTGCTGTTTGATAATCTCTTGACTAGTTAATTCACTAATGTCCCGTCTTGTCTCACTGTCAAGTTTGGGTCAATTCTTGTTCCACAGCATAAATCAGTTTCATTATTATTAAAATTAAAAAGTACTGGACATTATTTTGCAAATTTATTTATTATATTGCATCTATAACTAACTTTTTGACCTTCACTTATAATATTTGTTTTAGAAATGCACCAAATACTTTTATATTTTATAAAATAAATCTTTTTAAAAATAGTCAATGAAAAATTATTTTTATCTCGTGGTTGACTTGGCTATAAAACCAACTAGCTAACCATCATAAGTGTTTATCTTGGGCCTAAAATGGGTATCCTTGCGGTATTTCAGGTGAAACTTCCAAAGGAAAATCTATCCTCATTTGTCCGGTAAAGATCCAACCGGGCCCATCTCCTTACAATCGAGTCCGTAGCCCGATTATGCTCCCATAGAATATTTTTCGAAAAGATTAGAATTTTTTGTGAGGTTTTAGCAGTTGGTTTTATCCTTAGATCAAGTTTGACCCCTCAATTTTGAGGCAGTGAGCTTGACATATAGACAATTTTAAAATTATTATAAACAAAAAATTATTACTGATACACTCTGGTTAGTTAATAATAATTATAACATAATTATAAGAAAAAGAAATAATATTTGCAATCATCATCTTTCGATAGAATCTCACGAAGAGTTATACTAAAACACTGTTGATGATTGGTAATTCTGTCGAAGGTGCATTGTTGGAGGACGGCGTTGGGTTGTTGCCATTACCATTTAATAGCGTTTGAGTAGCAATCATCAGTCGATGATTTAAATGGACGTTTCCCAATTTATACAAATTTTCGTTTGCTGTTGAAAATCCCACACTCTTCGGCGATAACGGATTAGATAGACTTGTTACGTTTTGGGTTGAATATGAATTCGGGAATAAATTACATGAAAATTGCGCTTGAATTCCCGAAGAATTCATTGAAGAAATGTTAGCCACCTCAAGTTCTGCTGATAACTGCCGCTTCCACTTATTGCGGCGATTCTGAAACCAGATTTTCACCTGAGTTTCTGTTAATTGTAATGCATGCGCCAATGAAGATCTTTCACTGCTGGATAAGTACCGCTTCATGTCGAATGTTGATTCCAATTGAAAAACTTGATTTCGAGAAAAAACAGTGCGTGTTTTCTTTTTCCTTTTGATTCTCAATAATTCTTTCGAGAACATGCGAGATTCGTCTTGGTCTTTGTTAATTGATGATTCACAGTCGTCTTCAATATCTGGATTTTGTTGGTCTTCTTGGAGAGGAGATTGCTTACTGTCAGATTCAAAATTTCGATTTGATTTCTCTTTCACCGAGGGCCTTAGAGTGTGGAAATTATTTGATAAAGACGTTAATGATGAATTAATGAACTGATGAATACTATGTTGAAGTATGGAACTATTGGACTCGTCAGAGAAATTTTGAGATCTTTGAAAATTGAGAGCCATCATTGATTGTGGTAATAGATTATTTTTTGACGTCAAGGATAAAATGTTTTGAAAGTTATCTGATAATAATAATAATAATAATAATAATAATAATAATAATAATAATAATAATAATAATAATAATAATAATAATAATAATAATAATAATAATAATAATAATAATAATAATAATAATAATAATAATAATAATAATAATAATAATAATATAATAATAATAATAATAATAATAATAATAATAATAGTAATAATAATAATAATAATAATAATAATAATAATAATAATAATAATAATATAATAATAATAATAATAATAATATATAATAATAATAATAATAATAATAATAATAATAAATAATAATAAAATAATAATAATAATAATAATAATAATAATAATAATAATAATAATAATAATAATAATAATAATAATAATAATAATAATAATAATAATAATAATAATAATAATAATAATAATAATAATAATAATAATAATAATAATAATAATAATAATAATAATAATAATAATAATAATAATAATAATAGTAATAATAATAATAATTATAATAATAATAATAATAATAATAATAAATAATTTTGTTAATAAAAATAAAAATAAAAATTTTTAATGGACATAAAAACTAAAAATACGAAATTTATTAATTTATAAATATCTAAATGGGAAAATGTGAAAATCGACGATTACTTGTAAAACGGATATGTAAATAAAAGGTTTTCCTGAAATCAAGCGCAAATTTAGAAAAAAAAATCAATCAAGATATTGCTTAAGGGAGAGCAAAACGCACTTGTTATTGCTGAAAAGATACCGATATTTTCATGATAAATATTTTCAATATAAGAAAATATATAATTATTAATAAAATAATATTAAATAATTCAATAACGGACTTGCGTAATCTGTGAAAGCATCAGGATTGTGATCAATATTGGACATTAAAAAGTTTTTTGATAGATATTTGTTTTTCATATCTGCATTTGATTTGGGAATTTTTTTCGTTGACTTAGGAAATATTTGATTGTTTTCGATTTCGACTCGTAATTTTGATGAATCATCTTTGATTTCAGGACTTTTCAAAATATCAACTATTGAAAACTTCATTTTTTACAAATAAAAACGTATTGAAACAATTTATGTTTAAAAATAAAAAAATTTCAATTACCTATATAATCCGACAACTCAATCAATGATTGGCCGGATTTCTAATTGATAATTATACGTTTGCGATGTCGATAATTCTGATTGGTTAATTAGTAATTTTTACGATTTATAAAATACTATTTCAAATACTAATCATTATTGTGGTGAAATTGAAATTAGAAAATTTTAAAATATAATTTATTTAAAAATAAACAAAATGAAAATAAAATTTGTATAAAGCGGAGTAATTTTCCAGCAGGAATGCTAATATTTCAAGTCAGTCATTTTATAAAAAGAAGGAAAAGGATAATTATAGTAAACATCGTTGTTATGCATTTTATGGATCAGTTTTTGGCGAAAAGTGTTTCAGTTTGTACATTTTGCCTTAGTCATTTATTCATATGAACACCCTGGATAATGTTTTCTATAAAGGAACATTACTATGAGTAGGTATTGGGTTGAGTTATTATTGATTTGCAACACCATTCGACTACCTTATGTGCTGCACAACAACAATTAAGTTAACAATAAAAAAATACTTTTATAGAAAGAGTCTATCTTTATTTTCCTAAGTTAATTTCCTAAAACTAATTTGTTAACCACTGTTCCTCACTTTTTTATTATTGTAATTTCAGAACTGATATAACATTAAATCTTTCTTGAGTCACTGAAGCACAGAGTCATGTTTCCAAATTAGATGCCTTGTTGTCGAAAACAATCTCACTTGATGCAATAATCACTGGATTAACACTTATCAGCCGACATATATATGTACAATATATCCAACAAATAGTCTTAATGAAAAATGGCACATTTTTCCAATGTGTTGGGATACTCTGTTGTGAATGTTCTTTGCGCAAAACAATAAATATGGGTTTTTGTAACACTTATTTAAACCAAAAAGATTCACATAATTATACTAAAAAATTTTATTTTTAACGGCCACCATATAATTGAATATTCTTTTGGTCACTCAGCAAGTTTCTCTTATTATAATTTTGCATATATGTATCTAAATTCAAACATTTTAAATAAACACCAACAGATGATATTTTGCTCGGATAAAATAATTTTAGACTATTCTTACGTCACTGAGCCACTAGACCAATCACACCACAATTAAAGAAGTCAAATATGTTAAATATCCATTCATATTGTCTAGTCCAGTAGTTCTTAAAGTTCTGCACGCGACGGGTCGTCGCAAAGTTTTTATTGAAGATTACTGATTTCTAACTTAAAGCACGAGCGCTAACAATAGTGACCTCTATTTTATGAGAATATCATAAGATTGCAATCAGGATTTCTTTCAGTGTGTGTTATGTTAAAAAAAGTAACATTCAATTAATTTAACCATTTTTAATAAAAAGTTGAGAATTAAAATAAAATTTTCCCTCATCCACGGACCGTTGATCAATAATCTGAGGACCACCACTCTAAAAACCACTGATAGTCGAAATGAAAATAAATAATACTAAACAATATTTATAGTAAAATTAATATATGAATATCAAAGTCGTGAACAATTACTAAAATAAAAATGGAAGGTGGCCCACCTTAGGTGGGTTACGTAAATTATTTCATGAACCAGAACTGACAATTATAAGCAGTTTATCAAAAGCTACACAAAACAAAATATATACCGTTTTTTCATAATAAACAATATTCAAAACTAAAATAAAAAACATTCCAATACGTTTTGTTAAGTAAATAAGGTTTTTTAATAAGAAAAATTTGTGAGGACCAAGGAATATCATAAAAAAACCTTGATCAAATATGATTTTAGAAATCATAAAAATTTTATTAAATGACCACTGTTAAGTAGTTATTATTCTTCGCCAAAATAGACAGTAACGGTAGGTGACTATAAAGGAAGACACCTCAAGTAACAAAATAAAAGAATCTCATTAAATTTTAATAGAAATTTCTCTCGCATCTTCCAGAACACCTTTACTATTTATAAATTTTTAAATAATGGACAATAATTAAAAATTTTAAAACATCCACACACACACACATATATATATGTGTGTGTGTGTATGGATGTTTGGGAATTTTTAATTATTGTCCATTATTCCTATAGCTATCATCTATAGTCCATTCCCATCTACAAGGTGGCTTAAAGGCGCAGATGTAATTTGTGAAAGATAGTGTAAATGTTACACTGTAAAATGTCCCATCGGCAAGTTAGTAAAATATCACTGGGAATTTTTTTAATCCAAAAAATAATATTTAATTTAATTATGAATTTAAAATACTTAACTGTTCAAACTAAAGACCAAAAATTTTTTATTTAATACTTTTATTGTTTTTATATTTTCTAATTAAATTCTAATCAAAACAGCCCAGTACATTTCTGTCTAGATGATTAATTAATTACGCATTAATTAAAATGATTTTTGCTAAAATCCGTCCATGATAATCGGATCCTTCACGCGATTCCTAGGTGAAAACTGGGCGGAACAATTAGAAATTGAGAAAACTTATGAGCTATAAATGTGTCTTAATACTAACTGGTACAAGTTTACAGATAATTAATTCCCTTCTATTTCAACACAATTAAGTCTTATGAAGACCTATTTAATTTAAATCTTGAATCATTATTATATATAATTTTTTCTTCAACTTTATTAATTACCAATATGTAAAGAAAATTTACCAGTGATCAATATTTCCAAAAAAATTACCGATCGATTTCAAGATCATTTTACAAATCGATAATAATTCAATATCGGATAAGTTCGTTATTGATTAGCTTGGACCGTCGACGGCCACTCGGCTGAGGCAGCCTCTCGTTTCGTTTAAGAGTCAGAGGTAATTAAATATTGTGATCTATATCAACTCAAACAAATAACCCAACGAAAATCCCGTGAAAAATACAGTATTTTATTTTATAGGCAAAAATTGATATTTTATTAGCGTCAAAATAATAATAATTAATATAATAATAATAATAATAATAATAATAATAATAATAATAATAATAATAATAAACTTAAAATTACTTTTTTTGTCGATAGCGGAATCATTTATATAAATTTAATAAATAACTGTGTAAGCAATTTCCATTTATATATTAAATTTATGTTAATAATAATAATAATAATAATAATAATAATAATAATAATAATTTTGCGAACTCGAAAGGTTTTACTGATTATATCGAAAAGATAAGTAAGCAGTTGAAAAATTTAGATTATGACATCATTTTTAATTTATGTAAGATACACATTATACTCATTAATAATTCACAAAACGTAGATTTTATTGTGTTCGGATCTCGTTTATCAATTTACATGTAATCTGGAGAGATTTGTTATCAATTGAAGAAATCGACCAATATTAGTCAATGCAATAAGAGTTGTAGGAGTAAAATGACTATGTCTGAATTGAATATTTTATTAAAATTTTTTAATAATTATTGGAAGCGTGTTACATGTGAAGTGCTGTTGATAAGGAAATTCAATTCGAAAATTATTGTGCAAAATGTGAGCACGTAAGTTTTAAATGTTTCTAAATAACTTTGGGAATCGTATATTAATTTTGTTGTTTTAGGGTAAATTATTATGAATTTTTTTAAAATAGTCAAAAATTTGAATGATTTATTATATAAATTAATAAAAAATAATGATAAAAAAATAAACATAACAAATCGTTCGTAAAAATATATTTCTTAAATATGAAGTAAAAGATAAGAAACATAAAAAAATAAGATAATAAAAATAAAAATTTGGTAACCCTATTTAGCAATGCTAAATTAGCTTAGTTTGTTAATTGAAAAGATTTCAAATTAAAATAGATTCTGTTCACTCCAATGCAAAAATTAACTAAAACTAGCTCAAATAAATTTTTAACCTGATTGAACCGTATCTATTCTTACTCGTAAACATTTCAATTAATAAACACCGCGGAATAGGTTTACCGATTTAATTTAATTATGTTTTCACTAATAATAATAATTTGATAAAAAATAATTTTATTTATAGTAAAATATTTATAATAAAAAGCTTATAATAAACTAGAGCATATGATTAATGAAACAGGACAAGAGATGTCTACACTCTATCACAAGAAGAAGCAAATTAATAAATGATTGCAACATTTGGTTCAAGAAAAATTAAAATTTATTGATAATAATTATTTCTTGTCAGCATTACCGGAATAGATCTTCCAAAATTGATTGTGTAATATCAAATTTTTAAATCCGCCGGGATTGAAAAATTCTAGTCCATCAATTAGACACCAAACATGACTCAGGTGAATTAGAATTGAGGAGGGGAAAAAAGAGAGAAGACCGTTCAGATTCAAAGCACACTTATACTTTAATTCAGTTAATAGTAAATTACGAATGCGGCGGCTGAAGGTGGCCACTAATAGACGATGACATGTGCTCATAACGATTGTTCGGTGGAAAAATGAGAAAAATTGATTGTGATTTATAGCAAGAGGATACCACACGGCACGGCTCACTAATGTTCGATGGATTGTGTCGTCGACTTCTGGGAGAAGAATTGGTTTGATTGCTTGTCAGGATTTTATTTGCATTGAAAATGTCGTCTCAAGGGATTTTTTGAAACAAATGTAGCTCTGATCCATGTAATTGAGAATTAATGATTATTAATTGTGCTCCAGTAAAACTTGTCAGTTGGATATTGCGTTTGAAATTATCATTGTTATTTATTGTTTCTCTAAAAAATGAATTAATTTCTTGTTTTAATGGACCAATGGTCAAATATTTTCCAATTTTATGCACATTTCTCCATTCAGTGTCGGCACAATGATTTGCATAAATTTGATCAAAAAAATAATAATTATTACGTCATTAAGAAAATCAGTTATCGATTTCACTTTGATTGATTATTTTTTCATTTTTTGATTTCTTTTCTCATTGAAAAAATAAATAATCACTATTGATCGATAGTCTGAAATGAAGGCAAGAAAAAGAAAATTGATTCATTTAAACAAACAAACAAATATATATATATATATATATATATATATATATATATATATATATATATATTTTAATAGGAACCAAATAAAATTTTACACAAGGAAAATAAAAAATTTAAAATGAATAAAGTCTGCCGTTAACCAGTTAAAATCTGAGGAAACACGTAAACCAACATTTGATCGGTGAATCTTATCAAATAACAAAAGAAAAATTCCTTTGATATCAAACTCCTTTTAATTCGTCAATTAAAATTACCTTTAAGGCGCGATCGTAGATAAATTATATGTTTGAAGAATATCTGGACATTGTGTTTTGATGTTGGAGAATATTGAGGCTTTGAAGTGAAATATCCATTGACTACATGCTTTCTGTTGATTAAGTGGAGAATCCGATATCAGTATGAATTGCCGATTGTTGTTCGAAGGATGAATGGACAAAGATAACGAGGCACTTATTCATTTAATTTATTTATTTGGTCAAAATTTATAGGCATGATTTGTTGATTTGTGTTCATATTTCAATCGATATACGCACCGAAACTCGGTTGTCGTAGCGTTTTCAACGCAATTCGATACAAAAATCAATTTCTAAGATACCAAATTTCAAAAAAAGAGTGAGCACTTTGATTTTAAATCACATTAAATAAATTATCAAAAATAACCATTTAAACAAAAATTTTAATGTATTAATCTATTATTATATTATCAAGTCAGCGAAGATTCGGAATTGAGAATAATATCATAGTCGTCTTGATTAGAACGCGGAACGAAATCCGCTCGACAGAATTAATATTAAGGAAGCCGTTATTTCACTTGTTTTAAATAAATAATTTATTAAATTATACAACAATAACAAGAGTTTCAAACAACGAAAAAATATCAAATACATATTTTTATCGAATTGGACCGTATACTATTCCTAGTGCAAATATTTCAATTAATAGGTTTACATTAAAAGACAAAGTTAAAATTATCAACTGTTTTCATCTTTGACATGTTTTCCTACTTTTAAAAAAATTAATTAAAATCTCAAATTTTCATGCATTTTCATTTTAACTCAATGCAGTTGTACAAAAAACATCCTAAAGTGTATACTAAACTTGTCTTGACATTATATTCTTCTCCTGAAAATATTTTAGGTGCTATATATCCTTGTGTTCCTACAATCCTGCTACATTTTGCTTTCTACCTTTTCCTGGGGACCCATAACTGAATTTTTACTATCATATTTAGATTCGTCTTTCGATTTGGCATTCAACCATACCGCTTTCCCCCGATCAATAATAAATTTTGCACTTTCGTTAATTTTGGTGATTTTAACTGTTTCATTATATAACCACAACAAAAATAATAATAATAACAATAATAATAATAATAATAATAATAATAATAATAATAATAATAATAATAATAATAATAATAATAATAATAATAATAATAATTCTAAGCAACTTATTAATATAACATTACAAAATTTAATTTTGACATAAGTAGAAAAATGTGTTCATTGTCAGATGCATACATACATACACATTAGAGATATTGAATCTGCGAACTAGTTATTATGTAAAACCGAGTATAAATGATATACTCATACAAGATTCAATTTAGAAATATCATTCTTCCAAAATATTGATCACAAAATGTCATCGGATAAAATATTGACACAAAGATCGCAAAATATGCTTTGTATTCAATGTAAAACAATCTTAAGTATAAAGTTTTTCTGTTAATTTTGTAAACTCAAGTTGTGAGCAATACTCCGAAGATGATTAAATTTGAGAGAAAATGACGATCTTCTCATGCGACATTTTGTGCGCAATGTTACTGGTAGTTTCTATATATGGTAAATATAAAAGGTTTTTTAGCAGAGAAGATAAGATTTTAAAATTGAATAAAGCAAAAACAGTTTAAGATACAACCAAAAATGTTTTTTAAACTACAATCAATTAAATTATTTTCTTATTAAAATGTCACTTAAACAGAACCCTTGTCTTCATTTACAGAAGTATCTTAGAAGGACTTAAAGTTGTAATGCCATGAATACAGTTTTAGGTTGCCGGGCCAAAACAAATGGCCTTGAAATTTTGTTTGAATAAGTCAGTTATAAAGTGCCAAAACCAAGCACTAAATTAACTCAACTTTAATACAATATACCAATAAAACATGATAAAATTTTTAGGAAAACACAAAATAAATATAAAAGGAAAGAACCCTAAAAATAAAAAATACTAAGTCACAACTGCACCAAATTTAACACGAAATTTACCCAAAATTCAATAATAAATAAAATATTTTCAATTACAAAAATTCAGTTAAAAAGTAAATTAAATTACCAAACTAAAATAGAAAAAAAAGAAAATCAAGATTTATTAAAAATGAATAAACACAAGGTCAAATTTTGTTTTACCACAGTGACAAAACACGCAAGGTTAAGAGTAGTGGAATCTGTCACATCCAGCACACCCCCTCCCAATCCCGGTAGAAAATTTTTCCAAAGTCCAAAAGTCATTCAAGGTCATTGAAACAAAGACAACGAGTCATCATTTTTTTCAATGTCATTTAAACAAAGGCCATGACTAATTCAAGGTCATTGGATGACTCATAATAATTTGTCAAGGTCATTCAAAATTTCTCAAGGTCATATTATTTTTAAAAATTTTAAAATACTACTTATTTTTATAAGTAGTGTTTTAATTATTAATATTTTTTAATTTTTATTACTATTATTATTATTATTGTTACAAGTTTTTATTTATTATTATTATTATTATTGTTATTATTATTATTATTATTATTATTATTATTATTATTATTATTATTATTATTATAGATATTTTTATTATTATTGTTACAAGTTTTCATTAAAAGTTTTTTATTAAGTTTTTATTTATTATTATTATTAATATTATTATTATTATTATTATTATTATTATTATTATTATTATTATTATTATTCTTGTTATTGTTATTGTTACAAGATTATATTAATAATATTTTTAATAAAAAATTTTTATTATTAATTTTACTTTTATTATTACACGATTTATTTATTATTAACATTATTTTATAAACCAAATAATTCCTGCAAAACCTATATAAAATATCTAATAAAAATAATAAATTAATATATATACAAAACCTATATAATATCTGCATCCTTACTGCAAACTATTATATTAAAAAATAAATCTAATAAACTATAACAAATAAATCTAAAAATATTAATAAAATAGTAAACTAAGACAAATTATTTTCACAATTTTTTATTTTTCAACTATATACAAAAATTTATCAATAAATATCAATTATATTTTCAAATATTTCAGCAAATTGTTTATTGCGAATTGCAGGATCGGCTTCAGGCATTACTATATTACCGCCAAATTCAAGGACATCAACCCCTCTATAATGACTATATGCAAAACTTGAGTTTTTCCCTACTCAAGCTCTCTTATCGTCATTATTATTGAATTTTTACAAGTAAACAGCTGGTGATTTCAGGTCCCTATCCTAGTTTGAGGTACCGATATAATATTATTGTTATAATAACAATGCAAATACGATTGGTGTTTAATGTCGGTACCGGGTAAATTTACACCCTTAGCTCGCATTGTTGACCTATTTCCTAGCAGTCTATAACATTTAGGGCGCAAGAAAACCCGCTCACTATATCCTAACCCTTTACTATCATTTTTGAACTTGCCTATAACTGAGTCAAGTCGCCTAGAATATAAAGGATGAGAAGGTTTATAATTTGAGGTGTCTAATAGGTCATCAGAAATCATCGCTGGTAATAATATATCTAATTTTAAAATTTTAATTCTAAAAAGAAACTATCGGTATCACCCACTACTAAATTTATATCACAGTTATAAATATCACGATATTTTTGTAATTCAACATACTGTAACTGGTACATCCGTAGTTTGGATAGATAGATCTAGAACTGATTGACCGATATAACTAGGTCTATTCAAACATATTGAGTCTTTATTAAGATGAGCGGCAAAAAGATCATCAGTAATCTCTATTGTTTTTCTAAATCTCGGTTTTGACGAATATGTAATTAAATTTTTAGCTGAATTACATAGTCGCAAATTCATCCTCTTTTTAAGGTTCTCAACGGATTTACCATACAGACTATTATTATACAATTTAAATAAATCTCTATATAATTTACTAACTGCATTTGCACCCAAGTTAGTGTTTTTATCAATATAATTTTTAAAAATAGGAGCTTGCTTGTATTTAATAGCTCTATATATATATATACAACTTTAGCCCCGAGAGAAAGATAAAGCCTGAGAAGCCTCCAATGAAGAACATAGTTCTTCTTAGGATAATGCGTGAGCATTAACTTCTCAACTTTTGAGTTTGGTGGGCACATTTTTCCGGTCCAATCGGAAAGTCATTTAAAAAATCATGTAAATAATCTGGAATCTCGATATCAACTTCCATAGTATATCCATATGGAAGGATTTCAATATCCACAACATTCGCACATTCGCACATTCACTCAAAACCTAAATCCAAACCATCATACACCCAAGTAAAATCAGTGTAAGGAAGACTTTGACTGAGAGCCCAACCATACAAATTATTAATGTCTATATACAAGAGTTCTGTATCCTCAGAACTTGCGACATAATGTTTGTTAACAAATGTTAACCCACCCCGTATTTCGCCTTCGTAAAAATTGAACATTTCCATGTCCTGTAAAATTTCAACGGGTTCCGTTAATGTCATAAGCGCTGAAGCCCATAACATACCCGGAATTCCATAAAAATTTAGAGGTCCAAGACCATTAAAAACAATAGCCTTGGCACGGAAATGTTGAAAATAGTTCGCAAAGAGGAATACGTCAAGTTTAAGGTAAATTAACATTATAATCACGCAAAGTCCTACAGTTTTGCTGCGTCCAGATTAATTGTGCCCTATCGTACTCATCTTCACTTACCCCCTCCCAAATTGGATAAACTCATAAGTAGTCTCAAGAACTTATTCAGAAATAGCAAAATAATACGGAAAGATACCTTTACAGTCAACTATAGAACCTTGAAAGACAGACGAAGTCAATGGAAGAGACATTAGTGTTTTCACAGCCTTAGTTAACGAACAATTAACAAATTGCATACTGTCGATAAAGCTAATAGCCAATTTGTTAATGTGAACAATTAATGAAATAAACTTTTCTGTAGAGGTCGGTATGATATCTAAATTCCATGAAGGAAAGCGATCGAGACCGTATTTTAAAATATGGTGAAGGTCATACCTTCTTAAATTATGAAAACGATAGGTAGTAATCGATAAATCCTACGAGCTAGATGATTACCTGTAAAATGGCAATGATCTCTAACCGGAAGTACAATAGGTCTTTTCATAAATAACAGGTTCGACAAGATTTGAACTGTCAAACATCATTGAAAGACATAGGCCCTATCAATTTATCCCTTTCCGAATCATAGTACGGAATAACAATTTCAGTTGAAATTTCTTCAATTTTCTTAAGAAAATCGGGATTGCAATCAAAGACCATAAAAGTAATAATACGATTTTGTGTTGGTGTAATTATTAATAAATAAAAGGCCTGCTGTAATAGGCATATGAATTTTATGATGTCTATCATCAAGAGATAAAACCGATTCAAAATCGACATAAATCACAAAAGGTGGTGTGATAAGTTTAGAGTAATTTAGGAATTTCTAAATTTTTATTTTTTGGTAATGTAAAAAGGGTTGTGCCAATCTGATTTTTGGCTCATAATGCAACATGTGTATTGAATGCATTATCTAATCTGAACCCAATGTGGACACCAACAGCATCTAATTTGTATGTTACAGTCAGGGGTTTTATGTCAATTCATTAACCAGTTGATATTGGTCACTGCGGTATAATGATATCTGTCCTTATTTTCAAGCAATAATAAATAAATAGGGTTTCCGTCAGTAACTTTGGTTCTATGTATTAAACTTAAATGAGAATGGGGAAAGACATAATTATCTGGGACCTCATCAATTATCACAGTTGGTGTGTACGAAAACACATTAATTGCTAAGTTTAAATTAGAATTTTTCTTTTCAAATTTTGGGATGTTGCAAAGTTTCATGGGACAATCCGTGACCTTATCATATTCTAACTCCTCTAAAAACTCTGTATATTTAGAAACTCTTTGGGGATTTTCACCAATTATATCTTTCTTTAATAAATAATTATTTTTATTAATTTCCTTAAAATGTTTAATTTTATTTGACTTAAAAGAATTTAAATGAATCGCATGTTCCCTATAAAATTCTTAATATTTAACGCTCTGGGAAGTTTTGTATATGGCGCATATATAAAAGTCGATGACATTAAATCTATGGCGGTAATATTTTTTCATGTCTTTATGACATCTTTCTCTATGTTGTAAGGATGAGATGTAATATCTCGGATAAAAATTGCTTAATCAAAATAATAAATTAATATATATATATATATATACAAAACCTATATAAAATATCTAATAAAAATAATAAATTAATACATATACAAAACCCATATAATATTTACATGCTCACTGCAAACTATTATATTAAAACTTTTATTAATATTATAACTCAAATAATTCCTATATATAATATATGCATGCTCACTGCAAACTATTAAATAATTTCTATATAAAGTATCTAATAAAAATTTAAAACATTCCTATATAATTCAATAACTATTATTGTAAAATGTATAATAAAAAATTCCTATATAATTCAATAACTATTATTGTAAAATCTATAATAAAAAATTCCTATATAATTCAATAACTATTATTGTAAAATCTATAATAAAAAATTCCTATATAATTCAATAACTATTATGGTAATATCAATAGATTTGCTTCTTTATAATTTTAACTTATTATAAATTAATGATATTCGAAGTATTATAATAATAATACTTTAAATTTCATCAACTTATATTACCATAAAAATATATTTATCATAAAACTTATTATAAATTATTGATATTTGATGTATTATTTTAATAAAAATTCAAATATCATTAACTTAATTTTTTATAAATAAATAAAAATAAATAAAAAACTAACATTTATCCTCTGAATCCGAGGAATTGTCATCCTCTATAGAAGAGAAGTCATTCATATCTTCTCCCAAAACGGGTGCATCATCAGGAACGTTGGCATCCAAATCTACTAAAACGTTTTTTAAATACATAGAAAAAATGAATTTAAAATTTACCGAGATCATCATTGTTAATAATAAGTTCACTATCTTCGATAATGATTACATCATCATTTTAATCATCTTCGATTGTAATAATGTCCTTTTCAGTATCATCGATAATGATTGCATCGTCATCTTCGATTGAATATAATGTCCTTTTTAGTATCATCGATAATGATAACATCGTTTTCTAAAATAATTATTAAATAAACCACAAAATTAATTAAAAATCTACCTATTTCATCTTCGATAACTTCATCTAGTTGATTCTGGTATTCGGTTATTAAAAACCAATCTAAAATAATAAATAATATAATAAAAAATAAAATTAAAAATCCTTACCGTTTCATACGTTAGAAGGTTTCTTAAAATATTATTCATTTTGCGAATTTTTGAAATAATTGTGACAAATTTGGAATTTGTCAATGTTTATAAAGACAATCTAATTTTCAGGATTTAGACAATCACATTTTAGCAATACACACATATAGATGAGAGATTTTTATGCATGTAGCCTATACTGTGTAGGTATGTTTTCTTTGTAATTCACATACAAACAAAAGTATGTATGTGATTTCTTTGTAAATTACATACAGTCTTGAGTGTGTTCCTTGATACTAATCATGCACTTATTATACACAATAGGTTTACCCATTGTTTGCAGTTTCGAAACCATTAAAGCCGGATAATAGAAACCCATTGGATCAAATACAAATATCTTGCTAGGTTTCATATATATTGCTAACCAAGTTCTCCACCGAGATGAGACGATTGAGTATTGACGATTATGGCTTGATTATTACGTAAATATGGAATTTTATCAAGAGGAAAAACTAAAAAAAAATTCATGTCCTAATATTTGTTTTCCAATTCAATAGACCTGAACAGAACTACATCAATAATATTAATAATACATTTAAAAACTCACTCCATGACAAATTATCATAAATTATCTATACATTTATACCAAAATTTTCAAACCAACAATGTTCGTTCAAACCAACAATGTTTTAACTTTGTTCAAATCAACACGGTTCTGTTTGCAGTTATTTGAACCTCATTTTCAAATACTCCATATGTTACAACATGTACCGGTTCAGTTGTAGCTTTAGCAAACTTTATATCTAATCCTAAATTTCCATTTTGAGGTAATTGACTCTGATTTAAATCAAAATCGGGTGCCAAAACAAATGTAAAGAAGGCATATTTACTTTTAAAATCGTCAAGAGTTATACCACAATTAAGATTTTTATCTAAATAATCCAAAGTTACCACGTTACACCAAAATATTTGAAAATTGAGCTGGATGTTCAGTATGATCCATTATATTGAGATTCACTTTAAAATTTTAGCAATATAAAGTTGGGAATTCTTCTATCTTCAAATATTTGTTCCTTATAGAAAGAATCTGCACCTCTAGCAATAGCAAAATGAACAATTTCCTTTATTTTGAATGGATATATTGCATGCTTAGAATTAAGCCCAATTTGATGACCGACTAATGCAGAGGGTTCAACATGAGCTCTTCTCACCAATAATTTTGCATCAACTAATTGAAGAATTGGTGCTGTGGTGGCACTTGTTAGTGATAATGCAGACTCGGATCTTTTCAATCTAATGTGTACATTAACACCTGGGAGTAAATATTTCGGTTGATCCATAAAATCGAGTTGTAATGATGAGCACATGGTAAATAATTTCGAACTCTTAATCCACTTTTTCCTATCGTCATCACTACCATAACCCATAGGAGTTAAACATGTATTTTTAGTATCGCTATTGTAATTTATAATAGTTTCTATTAGAGCTTTGTGAATATATTTACTGTTACCACCCAAGAAATGGTTTGGTATTACATCACATGGTTCACCCAGCGGTTTTCTATCTTTATCTACAACTTTGATCTGAACAGTTAACAATGTATCGTTCAAATCTTAATATTCAGTTTGGGAACCATTAATATAAAATTCAATATCAGTTCTACTATCCATAATAAAATTCATCGGAAATACTTCTTCAAAAGCCCTAATTTCAATAACCGCCTGGAGAGATGGTCTATCAAATAAACACAAATTCAGATTTACCACAAATCATTTTTGAAATATAGTTCCATGTCCTTTCATTCGTTTGTTTATATGATATTTATGATGTCTTTAACGTTTTGAGTTGGTGCTGGTGCCAGTGCCTGTTTTTGAAACATACCCGCAACATCCGGTAGAACTTTCCTTAACCCAGATAATGCATTTGATTTCGAAGATGGTAATATTTTCTGCTCATTCATTATCACATCTTTATCGGTTTTCATACCAAAACTACCAATGCGTTTAAGAATTGGAAGTGCAAATTTACAAAAATGAAATGTCAAATGAGTTTTTGTATCTTTACTAAATTCAATAAATTTACCGCTATAATCACGAATATTTATTTCTATATTGTTTATACATGATGTTGATACCGGTAAGTGCATGGGATTATCGATATTTATATTGACAACTTCATCCTGGTCATGTTTATCAACCCAAACAGATTTCAATAGAGGAACCAAAGAATCATCAACAATTATAGGATCGATGATGTTAGTATATATGAACATTTGTCTATGAAGTTTTATTATTTTTGGTTTGCGTACACCAAATGCACTTGCCCGATATGTTTGCTTATCTAATCCCAATGTATTAGCAAAATTTTTATCAAATGTAACTTCACAAATGTTATTATTCAGACTGAATTTACATAATCCATCTTTAACAAATTCAATAGTTTCAAATATATGTAACAATTGAATGAAATATATTTATGTAACTCTTCAATTGTTTCAATATATAAATCATTTGTAAACGTAAATGTATCTTCAACCTCATTAATATATGATACAGATATTTTGATGTGTTTATTCACAGGGCCGACATCAATAAAAGTTTTGAAACGTATTAGGTATTCAGTACCAGGAACAACAATGTTAAGCTTATCACTACTCATTCGCTAGGCATCATCAATACTTTCAAACTTTATTGTAAACTGACTAAAATCACAACTAACATTCAATCCATCTTTGAAAAACATGCCACTATTTTCATCTAAAATCTGATTCGGAATATGACAATATCGTTCAACATTTTTGATTGAGAAAATACCACTACATATTTTGGGAACACGCTTCTTGTAATTGATTTTACAATGACTATAAAATGGGAATGTATTGTACACAAATGTAAAGTTTTGCAAAGCAACTTCCCACTTCCATGTAAATAAATGGGATTTTGAAGATCAACCATAAATTTACTTGCTTGATTTTCCGGGTGAATTAGTAGGCAAATATTGCTTGGTACAATTGTATAAAAACTCACTTTACTAGGTCTTTTGATGATATCCATGAGGGTTTTTGATATCCATGCCATTTGACATAGTATTATTTATCCTTGCCACCTTTTTAGTTTTCAATATTTTCTGAATTCTGAACACTGTAGGTTTGGAAATAACTTGTAATTCCTGTTCATAGAATTTCCCTTGTATTACATTGTTATCACTATCTTTAATAACATACATTACAGGAATCTGTTTAGTGTTAATTTTAGTAATTTAAAATACCTCATCACTCCAATTACTATCGAAATTTTTGATGAAAGGTGAAGCAGATATTTTACTAATTCTAACGTGATCACCAACTTTATATTTTGGTTTTGTAATTTTTACAACTTTTTTAGACCGTATTGATTTAGCTAATGTTTTCGAGCTGATTTGTACGGGTCTCAAACCATTAAGACCTCGATATGATGAATTATAATAACTAACAAGTATTTTCGGTTATATATTTATCCATATTTTATTAATTTGATGCACGAAATATTTCTTCAAGTTATCTCTCAATGTCTGGTTAAATCTTTCAACATGTGCGGCTTTGTATTGAGAATGTAGAGAATAATGATTTATTTTGAGACGATCCCGGATTTGCTTAACTTTACTATTGTAAAACTCCTTGCCTATAATAATAATAATAATAATAATAATAAAAAGTTTTAATAAAAACTTGTAACAATAATAATAAAAATATCTATAATAATAATAATAATAATAATAATAATAATAATAATAATAATAATAATAATAATAATAATAATAATAATAATAATAATAATAATAATAATAATAATAATAATAATAATAATAATAATAATAATAATAATAATAATAATAATAATAACAATAATAATAATAATAATAATACCTAAATCGGTTTGCAAATTGTCTGGATGCCCATTTTTAAATATATTATTAATTGCATTAGATATTTCCTCTGCAGATTTTGTCTTTGTTGGTACACCGCGGGCAAAACGGCAGAAAACATCAATACATGTTAAAATATATTTATAACGCTTGTTAATCTTCGAATATGGTTTCATCTCCATCAAATCCATTTGCCATAAATCACCGAATGTCTTATAAGCTCTCGTTGGGAATCTTTTCCGCCTCGGTTTGTTTAAACTGTACGCAAGCTGATCTGACAACCACGTTTGCGTTTCCTTTTACGAATTTGGAACTCTTTTTTTTAACTTTGCCACTCCACCGAAACCTGCTTCGTCTTCTGGGTTCGTCCAAATCTTCTCCATTACAACAAGATGATTTAAATTTAAATTTAAAATTAGGTAATGATTGCCCCATCGTTTATTGTGGTGGGTTACTGGGTTTTGCTGTTTGTTTTAAACGTCCTTGTGGTTACCCCGGTAACGCCATATAAATATTTTCTAGTTACCATTCGGCACCCGTTGATAGGCAACGTTGGAAATGTGTTCGAGTGGGTGGATTTTCCGCAAAAAGTGAGCGTTATTACTAATGCTATAATTGCTCGGACAACCCCTGGGTTCAACGAGCTGTCGATGGAAGACTTATGCTCGCTTTGCAAGTCCCTTGTGTGTGAAGGGTTTCAAGATCAGAACCATTGTGGTGAGAGATAAATTCGGTGATGGCGTTCCTGGAGATAAGACAACGGCTACCTGACGAAGTGTGAGTACTCATGAAATAACTGCGGGGTTTTCAATGCTCCCCAAGTTTAAAACATCATTTTGAATAATTAAACAACCTTTATAATTTAATTGAATCTACAGATTAAACAAGCTTAAATCAAATGAGTTTTATTCGACATCCGAGCGGCTCTACGTCTGGCACGCTCTTTTCGCCCGGCCTATAACTGCTGGACGGTGTTGTAGTAGGAGTTACGGCGGGCGTTGGTTTGGTTATTGATTCCCGATAGGCCAACTGGGATGGGGCGAAGACAAGAGGGTAGGTTACTGCTTCTCCCTCTCGGCTGGCGGACAAGGCAACTTCCAACCCCCTTATCTGTGTTCGGAGATTTTGATTCAATTGCCGCTCGTCGGCCCAGCCCTTTTGAGCGGCGGTAAGCCTGTGGCGTAGGGGCTTAACTTTAGCTGGGTCCACCCATGTGGCTTTTACTTGTTGCATCTCCCTGGTTAGCTGGATGATTTGCTCATACAGCGCTTTGTTGGCTTGCTGGGCACGAGTCAGCTCTTTCTGCAGTAGTTGGATGGGTTCCATTGCTATTAATAGAGACATTTAAACGATTAGTTATTTTAAAGAAATTTTGTGAGTATAAGTTACGTTAAACAAATAAGGGATTCTTTCATTAAGGCTCACGTAAAATAAAATAGTTAACAACAATAACAAACGATTTATTTAAAAAAAACTTTACCAAACAGATTGTGATAAGTTAGATCAGAGAACATTCTACTATGAGGTGGTAGCTCAGGAGGCGGGAAACCCCCTTTCCACCCACTCCTCCGGAGAATAGCCGGATATGGTCATTACGGGTCGCTTGATGTTGCGAGCCCGCGTGATCTTCGGCCGGTTACCGAGAGAGGCCTGCATTGTGGTGGGTGTCGGTAACTGCTGGCAATTCAACCAGCTAATAGGTCCTCTTCCACGTTTGCCAAGTATTGGCGCGCTCTAACTACTTGTAGATCCACCTGTCGTTGGTGGTTTTCGAGTTGTTCGAGGAGATGGTGGGCCTGCGCGTGGATTTCCCAGGCCGGGCTCCACTCTTCCCATGGTCGATCGGCCAGCCATAGGTCGTGGTCATTTTCTGTCGATTGTCTGTTGATTAGTCGAGATTCCATTTGGGGGGACTCGGGGCACCTCTCAGGCTGAACTGTTCCCATGCCCTTCTCTATCGATCGGCCACGTTGGTTGGAGTATATGTCATTAAACTGAGTTTCTCTGAATAAGGAAAATCATTAGTGACACTGTGTGTATCTTTATTTGAACAATTTTTAATGGCAAAAACAAAATTCAAATTAAATCAGTTAGGAACACTATACTGAGGGTCAATTCCGTTAACTGTCATGCGTTAACCCTCAACCCTATTCATTATGGTTAGTACTCAAAGGAGCAATCATTGAACAAAATTTCATATAACTAATCATAGCTGCAATAAAAAAACATTCGTTGGAAACTTCGATAAAGATGTCAATTCCATAGATACCTTAATTAAATTCATTAAAATCTTAGGGGTGAAAAGTCAGTTTCCTACAGATAATTTAGTTTAGGGTTCTAAAATTTATGTAATTATAATATCAGAGTTTTTTATAAATCATTCAGTCAAAATCAAAAAAATTTCTAGGATCCGGCTGGTAATCTTATTCTAATGGTTGACCAAAATGATCAAAATTCAGATTGATATAGTAGGTTTAAGTAAATTATTTGGCTAAAGATCTAAAATTTATCGATTTCACAAGCTTCACGATTAGAAAATTAGATTTTTGTAAGGGTTATTGAAGAAAAACTTCTAGGAAGTCACTTCCTAATAATTCAAGCTAAAATATGACTAAACTATCAATAAATTTATTTACCTTGTTTGACAAAATTCTACAATCAGGATTAAGATTAAACTCGTATAAATTATCTAGTAAAAATCCATAATAAATATCAATAAAATATGATTAAATTGTCAGTTAGATATACGTTTCTTATTTACCAAAATCAAAAGTTAAAGTTATATAAATTATCTAACAAAACCCACAAGGGATTTACAAATCAAAATATTCAAATATGATTAAATTATCATGTGTTTTATATAACTTATTTAATTGTAAATTAAAGGGAGGTAATTTCAAATTTTATTTAAATAAAAAAAAACATTAATAATTTTATTATTAAAATACGTAATGATCGTAAAATTATTACTATTTCAGAGGAAGATTAGGCAGAAAATTTAAGTTACCTGCTCTACATAAATTTAATTCCCGAAGCTCGACAGGGGTGGATGTTTGATTCGCCGGCACTTCTTCGTTGAGATTGGATCGATAAGCCATTTGTAGAACTTTTTAGAAAAAAAATGGCGTTTCGATATTGGTACTTATTTATAAAGTAAAAGCATGTGGTGTAGAATCACACCTCGTCATATTCTCTACCCCTCAGGTGTGTCTCTATCCGTTTGGCATGTGCAATCGTTGTTCAGGATTCAGATTTTCAACACGACATGTGTGGTAAGAACTAGAATCTTTTCCTTATTAATTTACTTATCGATTTTTAGAAAATTTGGTTTAGTATTTTGTGGAATTTACCATTAACTCGTGGGATTGCAACATGAAAAATTGGAACCTCTTAATGTAAACTTTTTATTCGTTCATAATATTCTTATGGTCTGGCTGGGTAGATTTCGGTACTTCGGAGTTCTAACATTTGTTAGCGGATAATTTGGCGAACAATTTTTGGAAGATCTTGTAGGTATTAATTTCTATAGTTTCTTTATTTAGATTTACAGGAAGCGCAGAAAAGAACTGACAGTCGCGGGTCGGGAAGTCAATGGACAATTTTAATCGGCCATTCTGTTTCTGACCCAAGAACCCTCTCAAATCTGAAAAAAAAATCGTTCCGGCGTAATTATACACATTCATCTCAGTTTGTGATCAATATAATTCTTTCTTATTTGCTTTATTTGGTGGTGGTTTTGATTTATGTAAATTATTTTAGTAATTAGGGCTTATTTTGATATTTTATTGGTGATCCTTTCGTTTAATTCATGTTGGAAATCGTAAATTTGATGGCGGAAAGGGGTCGTAGGCCTATCGCAAATATTAAGTCCAAATTTTTCTCTCCTCTTTATTCTAGTTAGGTAATAAGGTGCACTAAGTTCATGGAGGTTACTTAAGTTTGTAATTTATTCCCGGATCATCTATTATTGTGGGTTCTTGATAACTTTGCTATTAATTTAACTCTGCTTTTAGGTTTTAAAATTATATTCGTATTTAATTCAAATTGTTAACAACGATTTCATTTTATTATTCCCCGTTACCTTCCTTTAATTGATCTTAGGCGCATTGTGTTCACATTATATTTAATGAGTGCCCACTGGACTACTCGGTGTGGTGATTTTGAGCCGTATGTAGATTAATTTAGGTCGAATTTAAAGAAAACGAGGGGGTAGCCAGAAGACCACCTCCTTATTTCTCTTTTCTTCTATACGGGATAATATTGACGTTCCGATCCCTGCGTTCCGCACGCCGGGTCTTCACGGGCACAGATCATCGGCGATATTCCACGCACTTATACGAATCTGAATAATATGTGGATTTTACTAACTTGTGATGTGTCTTGGCTGTGGGCCGGAAAAATTTCGACAATAAAATGAATAATTAATGAAAAATAAACTGATTTTAGGTTTTATAAATATTTATTAATATATTAAAAGCAATATACCAAATTACTTGCTAAAGCATAAACATTATACAACAAAATACTACTCTCCCCACGCCGACGTCCAAGCAGAGCCCTACCGAGGTTGCGAGGATGTAACGTGGAGAGAGAGTTTCCAAATAAAACTCTCACTCACCTAAAGTAGATTTAAAAGTATTGAGTGATTTCAAAAATTCAAAATATAGTGGTGTAAAAATGAATCGGTATATATACCTATTTTTTGTCCTTAACCTCGCGTGTTCTTTTTGATTTAGTAAAACAAAATCCGACCTTGATATCTTCTAGTGTATTCTAATCTTAATTTTTATTATTTTCTAATTTATTTTGATAATTTTTTATTTGAAATTTTTATTGAATTATTTCTAATTCAAATTCTTTGATTTTAATTTCATTTTCATGAAATTTTTATTTTTGTTAAATTATCCAATTTCGGTCGAATTTGTTGGGTTTTCGTGTTATGTTTATATTTATATCGTGCGGATCTTGTTGCATTTTGTTATTATTTTAATTTATTTTTATGTTTATTATTTTATATGTAATTGCTTTTCTCTCATATTTTGCTAGGTTTAATTGATGTTTTCATAGGTTTTGAATTTAAAGCTGCATGTTTTATTTGCAAGTGTGTTACCGATTCATTTAAACATTTACAAGGCCGTTTGTGTTCTGGCCCAACAATTGTAATCCACCTAATAATGATATTGCTAATGGTAACATTGCTCCGATAAAACGCTTTGTTGTTTATATATGATTTTTCTCATTTGCTTACGATTTTTATTATTTACAAGTGATAACAAAAGCTTATGACGCTTATTCAATACTACTTTTTTAGATTTACTGGTTTTAATTTTGAGTAAATCATCGACAACAAAATTTGGAAATGATTGTAAAATAGACATTCTTTTCATACTCGAAGCCTTTAACAATGCATTAAAATATGGGAAACTCTTTTGATTTTTTAAAATTTTAACTTTTTGACTCTATTTATTACTCCTTTTAATAATGTTTTTCGAAATTAGATTCATTGCAGGAAAATTCTCGGTTATTAGTTTTTTAGCTTGTGTATAACTAGTCTTTGGTGGAACTTTTCAGTCTTTATTTTCTTTTTATTACTTTGTCTAATTTTTCGGACATTTTTAAGCCTGGATTTCATAAACATTTTTACATGTTAATGTTTTCAACTTTGTTTATAAACCATGGAACCTTCTTTATTGAAAATATCTGTTTTTACCCGTAAATCATCACTGCGTTGTTGTGTGAAATCTAGAAATACATATCCATGTGGTGATTTTGTAGCATCTGGAAATGCACTGATAAGAAAATTGCGATTATTAGGGTATGCTTTTCGAGCAAGAAAATCAATAACTGTTGCATCTCTAGGATTCTTGAAAATAACTAAATATTGAACATTTAAATTCCTTGTTCGATGTACGCCACCCTGATGAAATAGATTTTGAGTAATAAAAATCACATTAACACCAACATGTCGACTGATTTTTGTGAATAAATTATTAAAATCCTTTTCTTTATTAGCTTCCTGATACAAATCATCGATAATGATGACATCACCTTTCCTTAATCGACTTGACCAGTATTTATCGAAACCCTTTACTATTTTCATGTTTTTCAATTTACAGAAATTATCTTGAGTTAATCCATGTTCTTCATCTGCATCCCTATGCCAATAAATCTTGTTGAATTTTGTTTGAAGACATTAGATTTCAGTAATTTACACACAAACATAGTTTTACCACTACCACTTGGGCCAACGATTTGGTATACCACGTCATTTCTTAATTCCATTATTAATTTGTATAATTATAGGTTTTTGTTTATATTATATAGTTTAATGAACTCTTTCTAAAAATCATATATATATATATATATATATATATATATATATATATATATATATAGATTAATATTTCTTTAGAATATTTTTAAAGTACAAAAATATTGTTACAGATATAGACAATGAAATCATGGGATTGGTCGATATCTGATTGGCTAATGGTTGATTAAAACAATTTACATATTTATTTTATTTCATTATTAAAATGGAAAATACTACGCCGATGACAAGTTCAGTAAAATCAAAGAAGGAAATTGAAAATTATGTTAAATTTATTATTTATTATTTATTATTATTATCATTGTTTACAGATAAATATCAAGAAGTAATTTTAGAGCGTTTGTTCTTCTTTTACTCTCAAATGAAAGAACAACCAGCATCAATGATTCCAGATCTCGTATACACCGAGACAAATATCTGGAAATTCAATATCATCGACCAAGCTTTATGGGATGTAAAGTTAAATCGAAAAATGAAGGACATGGAACCAGAATACTCGTGTATTCTGTATTGCAGCGGTTGCAATTTCAGATACCAAAGATATGTGAAATGGTGTCTCGTCAAATCGGTTCAAAATGCTTGTAAATTTAACTTTTTAGGAAATAAATGTTTTATTTGGTTGTTTTGGTTTTAAACGTATTAATTGTTTTTAATAGTCTGATTTTATTAGTAGAAATCTTTTATATAGTAATAATATTAGTATTTGTTTGGTTTAAATAATATTAATTTTTTAAATAGTTATAATATTAGTGATTACAATAATATAGTTATAACAATTTGGCACATTAAAACATATATAGAAATAATCAATGCACACATAAAATGCAATAACCATGCAATATTCATGCATAATTCTGATTGGTTAATCAGTATCTAGCAAGGGTGTAAAAGCTCGTCACAACCTAATAAATATCATAAATCAAACATAACAAGAAAATAAAGAGCTCTACTATCAGTGTTCAACCAGTTCAGATTTTCCAAAATTATAAAATGTATTTTATAAAGGAGCCTATCAAAATACAATTGGTAAATCCAGTCAAACTCAATAGAACTCAATTTCAATCTCTCGCTGGGACACTCTCAATGATAGATATCAAGGATATTGATACGGTTTTCAATAAGATCAATTCGAATTTAAAATGCAATGAAAATGCCTTCTTCACCAGTCAATATACCAAATATTATGATGAATTTACAGAAATAGGTTTCAAAGAACAGGAAAACTGGTATTTAACAATAACAATCCAAAGATATAAAGCTGATCAAAATGATGTGCTTTCTCCAATATGGAAAATTGTTACTGCTAGACTTTCACAATTATTTTAATGTATATTTTAGTGTTTAATAAATGTATTTAAACAGATTTTGTTTTCTTTGTTTTCTATAAACAAAATTATAATTAGTTTTAAAATTGTTTAAAAATGATGTCTGAAAAAGGTAAAATATAAAATATAAAATAATTAATATTTAACTTTTTGTTTGATAAACTTGAAGAAATAACCGGTGTAAAAATTAGAGATATGTTGACTCTAGCTGAAGCACTGGGTAAAGAAGATTCATGTTGTGATTCAGAATGTCAGAGTGATGATGAAGAAATTATTAATGATGAAGATACTGAAATTATTAACGATGAAAAAACCTCTACTTAAAATTTAGTTGAGCCTAACGAATTTAAGACTTGTGTTGACCATGTCATAGAAAATATAATGATAGAATATTGTGGTGATGAAGCATGTACCTGTAATAATCAATAAATCTTTAAAAATGTAGTTTTTTATTAATAATTCAGTAAATAACAAAACAATATGTATCAAAATTTATGGTAAACGTTATTACAGATATATATGACCGATGCTCCAGTTAATAGTTTTAATAAAAATTTGCAAATTGAAATATAAATATCTGAATGTTTGGCTTCTGCAGCAACTTGAATAATTGTTACCCATCCACCGTTTGCTTCTACCCATCGATCAATTTTTGTTTCTATTACCTAAATAATGATAAAAATAAAACAATAATATCAAGTAAAATACCTCTATAGACCAATGGAAATAATTTTCATAGTCGGATCCAGATTATAATATCATGTGTTTCATATACATTTATCCTACTATTATTTGCATCCATTTATTATTTTCATCAAACATGTAGCTAAATATTGATTGGAATGAATTTTTCTTTCTCTCTAATGTTGCCAAATTGAGAATTTTTTCATAATCAAATGGGATGTCTTCTTCGATTTTCTCAGTACGGTTTACCATGAATTTTAAGTTTTTAATGATATCATCATCATCTCCATTATTAGCAACCAGCTCATTCAACAAAAGTTATAAAAAATTTAGTTTCTGGCATTTTATAAAAAATATTTGGAAGTGTAATTTTTTTTATACTATATTGAACCAATCAGAATCATGCATGAACATTGCATTTAAGTTGCAATGTCTTTATTTAAGAAAATATGTAAAAATATATAATGGAAAGGACAATGATGATTTGTTGCCACTGTTAACCGGGTGTTGAACTTCTTTCATTATACGATTGAACTGATCAGATGTTTTATTAGAATAAAATTTTATACTATATTGAACTTGATTCATCATTTTTTCATTAAGTTTACGATTTTCATTCAATTCAAAGATTGACTTTCTTAATTCATTTTTGATAATACCTATGGTCTGATTTAGATATAGAAGTTCATCATATATTGCGTTCCGAGCTCTTTTTAAAGTCTCATATGTGAGTTCAAATCGGATTTCTAAATTACTCATTCTTTCAGATAATCTTTTGACTGGAGTTTTCAAATATCTAGGCCTATCTATCATATAAAAAATATCCATCAACACGGCTGTATCAGGACATACGCATCTTGTTGAATTTTTACCTTGAACGGTTACAACAATTGAGTTAGCCATTTTAAAAACACTAAAAACTAATATTATTATTAAAATTTCTTTAACCATTTTCAAATCTATGAAAATTAATATTTATTGTTTATAGCTAAAGGTTTGTGTGTTTAACTTCTCATTGGTTTAGATTAGTATAAAAGTAATTTTTATTTCAATTTTTTATCATTATAATGGATGTTATTGTACCCAGCGCAGTTCAATCAATGAGCGAAATGGAACATTATGGTAATTTATTATTATTATTTTTATTTTTTTACTTATTTTAAAGTTATCAAAGAACGTCTGAACTTCTATTATCCAGATATACATGAAATATTGAAGGATAAGACAACATCAATAATTCCAGACTTGGTCTTTAATTATAGATCTATATGAATATTTTCCGTAATCGATGAGTTCCTATGGAACGTCAAGCAAAACAAAATGTTAAAAGATATGGAACCTGAATATCCATGCGGTGATATCGGAAGTATGTTGAATGGGCTTTGAATAAAGCTCTTCAGCAATATTACTGTAGTCGAATTATTTCTTTTTAATAAAAGTTTTTGTTGTTAATGAATTTGTTTTTATTATATATTAATTATAGTACAATAATAAATTTAATAATAAAACTTTTAATAATAATAATAATAATAAATACAAACTTGTAACAATAATAATAATAATAATATTAATAAAAATTAAAAAATATTAATAATTAAAACACTACTTATAAAAATAAGTAATAGAATAAAAATTAAAATTAAAAAATAATAATAATTAAAACACTACTTATAAAAATATGTAGTAATTTTAAATTTAATTTTTTTAAAAAATAATATGAACTTGACAAAATTTTGAATGACATTGAAAAATTATTATTACTCATCCAATGACCTCGAATGAGTTATGGTCTTTGTTTAAATGACCTTGAAAATTTTTTTGATGATTCATTATCTTTGTCTCAGAAAAAATAGGTGCTTTTGGACTTAGAAAATTTTTCTATCGGGAGGCGTGGGGAGGGGATGTGCTGGATGACACACATCCCACTACTCTTAAGGTCAAATTATAGGTATATAAATTACGACTTCGGAGAGATTTTCAATCCTTTTGAGAGAACTCATTTTAGAGATTTCAGTAGAACTTTTCGAGAACTTTCTTGACAGAATTTAGATTGTGAGAATGTGTGAGAACTTTGAATTTAAATCTTAAACAGAAGCTTTGTATTTTCAGACCATTCGGGTTGTAACCAATCAAACACTTGGCATCATTCGACCCTGCTTTGTCTATTGTGATGTTATGGAATGCTGTTATATACTAATTATATGATATAAATTTTTCTCAGAAGTTGTGCATTGACATCTTTCCTCGGCACAATCCTACATACACTACTTAAAGTGATTAGAACAAGCACAGTGGGAATAACGCGTGTAAGCGTAGTATATCTACAACGGTGCTGTGATCTTGTGAGGAGACTGATGTGATTCCAAACACCAGTTCTTGAACATAAAATTCAATTTCATATTAATGTGGAGAGATCAGGAAAAGGTCTTATGGCCTACCACCTGAACCAGAAATATTGGTAAACTTGACTTTAAATCTAATGCATACAACTTAAAATCAGCTTAACATCGAGAAGTTTGGCGAACAGTAAATCTAACGTAAACATATACAATTCTTAAAGCTGGAAGCGAGGAAACTCTCGAAATATAGTTGCAACTGTTTCTCATTACATAAATAAATAAATATATAAGTAAAATGATGTAAAATAAAAAAGTCATCGGTAGACATTGCCCTATTCGATTTTAAATTTTATTTGGATTGAGAAGAAAGGGGTAAATTGGTTGTCAACATAACCATGTATCGGAAATAAACTAATTTCGCTTCCCATGAATGCAAATTGACGTGGAGTAAATTATAAGGACATATACCCGATCCACGAGGAAGTTAAAAATAAGAGGAAGACCAAACTAGACATGTTAAAGTAAAATGTAATTTTAGAAACAAATGTATTATCATTATTTTTCTTTCATACGAAATAATGCATTTCGAAATGTGGAAATCATCTTCAGAATTTATCTGTAACTAGCAGTTACAAATTGTTTTGATGAAAGATCGTTTTCTTGTTTGAAAAGAATAAAAACTTATCTTCATTCACAAATGAAAGAAACCAAATTAAATGACGTTTCAATTATGAAAATCGAACACGAAGTCTCCATCAACTAGCATTTGGACTAAAAACTTTTCAAATAAAACTAATGTTGGAATCAATATTTATATTTGATTTTAGCAAAGACCTGCGACTCCGAAACCTTTATGGCTCCTTGAATAAATAAATGCGGCTCCTTTTATTATTAAACATTTCATTTTTAAATGAATAATACAGCATACGTTAACTTTCCAAATTTACTTCTGCATGAAACTCTAAAAAAAATTTCTTAGAAAATGTCATTTCAAAAATGGCATTCCGCTCAAAAAGGGTTCTGGACCCTTAGCTAAAATTAACTAATCAAAATGCAAACTTGCTAAAATTCATTTTATTTACTATTTACAGTTGATAGTAACACTATTATTATTAAAATCTCAATGTATATTTGCTAATTATAGTTCACTATTTACAATGATTAAGAATTAACATTATTTTAAAATCATTATTTATTTAGATTTTTACTAAATCTAGTTTTGGTTTATTAATATTGGCAGATCGCTTGGCAGAATACTGTAATGCCTGTCAACTTTAAGGACCCACTACTTTATAAATGGATCTAATTAATTAATTAAAATTTTTAAATAAAATTTCCCAGGGCACCCCTTTCCCTCCCATCGATTTAAAATTGCCATACTCATCCCTCCGTTTAATTTCCTATTCCGCCAAAAAATATTAATTTTTGAAATTTTTTATTAACTCTTATCCCATTTATTTTACCGAATGTTGATATAATCTTCAACCTCAACAATAAAATAAACTTAAAATCTTATTTATTTTAACTTTCATTTCAATTAATTTAAATCTCTTGGAATAAAGATATGGTTCAGAAACGTTTTTCCTTCAGATGGAAATAGCAAGGTCCAATGAGTTTTAAATTCCAATGCATTTTGATACAAAAGTTTAACAACTATTTCGTCAATGAATAATGAAAAAGAATTGATAAATAATACAGGATAAAGATACTGGGAAATAAATGACGTAGCCAGAAAATTTTAAATGGTTAAGTCGAAGCGCTCAACCAGGAAATTTTTAAGGGCGACTACAACAATGATCTAGTTCAAATCACTAAACTTATCAAAAGAGTCAAAAAGAGAGGAAAGATCACATACTTCTAAAACCCATTTTTTCTTCGAAGATGCTAAGCCAAAAAATGTTATTTATTCCTGACATTTCACCTCGTTGCACACCTAGTGGAACTTAAAGGCTAAAATACTGATAGATATACATAAGGTGTTTTTTGTAAATTGAACTTCCATGATGAAAAAATTTACATGAGCATTGGTGAATATGGTTTATATAATCTCTAAATTTCTAGGGTTGTTGTTAGATTTATGGACGACTGTATCCTAATCGTCTTCAAAATTATTTTAATTACCATGTTGGTAACGTACATATTAGTTGAAAATCCACAAATAAGTGAGCTTCATTGCTAAAACTACTCGTGATATTTTCACTTTCAGGTTCCCTGACTTTCGATAGAATGTCGTACATCTTTTTCCTTCCATTATTATCTATTTCTGCTATTTCTATTTCCAATGATCTACCTTATTTGTTATTCATGAATGTGCTTTTCAAAATTTTGACTAGGAATTTCCTCTTTTTCCGCCGATTTATAAATAATCTAATTACTTCAAAAAATTTACAGTGTTCCGCCATCATTTTATGGAAGTATTTTCATATTTTATTTATTTAATTGTTAACACAACTGCGTTTTTGTTCCAATTCGTCTCATTATCATTGTTTTTAAACATTCTATTTATTATGCGGTTCTTCAAAAAATACAATCAGTTCACTATTTCATTCAACTACAATTTCCTGCTACTCGTGATAAACATTTCTGGCCCTGGTCTTTTATATATTCTTTTCCATCAGTTATTCGATATCCAACATGTCGGATTTAATTATGGTTCTTTCTTTTGTAAATTCAACCATAATTATTAGTTCTTTTTTATTTTATCATTTTCAAAATTAACGGATAACTCCTAATAGTATCACTATTCATAATAGTATCATTAAAAATTTTTTCATGCAGAAAAGTTTATTTATGCCACTAGTTTTGTGAATTGTGAGAAACAGTTGAGGAAAACGGAATAGATGTTAGTCAAATGGAAATTATTGATCAAGAAGATGAATTGTATGCAGTTGATAAATAAATGTATTAAATTTAAAAATATTAAATGTTTTAAAAATAAAATCTCCAAATAGTATCACTATTCAAATTTTTAAATGGTTGTTCATGATACTTTTTCAGTAATATGAGTGATACTATTTGGAGTTATCCGTTATAAGCTCATTTTTCTTTATTTTATTATTCATTATGAATTTCCGATTCAAGATTATAGGGCTTATGAACCAAAGTATTTTATTAATTCTATTATATTTAAAATATACATTTGTATTTCCTTGGGTTTTTATTTAATTGTGTTTTATTTATTCCTAGAACTATCTTGTATTACTTTGTTTTATAATGAATTTTAAATAAACTTGTTGCGGTTTTTATGATATGTATTTTGACGCTTTAAAACAAATTAAATTTAAAACTTTAATTCAAGCCCAACATTAGTTATTTTCAGTTATTGAATCACTAAATATTTGCCTAAACAATTGCAGTGCTACATCATACAAATAGCAAATAACAAAAAGTGCTTTGGATAGTGAAATTTGTAAAAGTTTATGTCTTTAGAATTGGTAGTCATCCCTTTTATTTTCTACATCGATTTCCTCAGTTGAATGATTACAGATATGATCTAGGCCATTGAGCCTATTCTCATGACAACGGTTTCGTAATTAATTTTTCAATACCATAAATGCAAAAAGGTTTTTAAGAGATGGCAGTAGATATATGGTTAGCAGATCAGAAATGGTTAGGAAGATATTGTTGTCACGTTTACAAAGTGGAACCAGCAGTGTCTGGCTTTTAATCAAGGTTTACACGTTTTCACTTAGACATTCACCGCTTAAATTCTGTTAAGAGTTTGATTCCCACAAAATTTCAGACCCAAGGAGTAAGATAAAAAATACTGATAAGAACAAACATGCCGCTTAAAATAAACTTACCTTTCAATCCAATAATTTTTATTGTAAAAGCCAATTTAATTGTCAAGACAAGGATATACATTTAATTTTTTATGCTTTTGTTCATTGTGTCTTATATTTTTGGTTAATTACTTTTCAGAAAACATTTCACACACAAGAATAATTTTTAAACTAACATTTTCAGACACGACAAATTTCTAAACATAATTTAGAATTAAACGATAACGCCAATAAAAAACCTTTCTTACGATATATTTCGATAGCACAGCTATCATCTTCAGGTACTCAAAACCAACTAAAAAATATTATGAATTAACATTTAATTTAAACAAATTATTTTTTATTAATTTAATTTTTTAATAAATAAATATTTTTAAAAATATATTTTAAATTAATTTTAAATTTTAAATTTTTTACTTATATTCTAATTTTTTAAAAATTAATGCAATTTAAAATTTTCAATTATTTTAATAATATTAAAAAAAACAAACATGATTTAACATACGTAAACTATTTAAAAACATTCAAAACATTCGTAGTCACAGCACTCTGCACATTAATCTTTGGATCCAATGACCTTATCAGCAATGCTTCACATATCACTCGTTCCCAATAACTATTAAAACTTCTCAACAAAATTCTAAAATCAGACATTCCGATATCACTTTTACAGCCTCTATTGTGTTCACTAATATTCACTTATGCTGTGCGTTGTGGAATGAAAATGATTCGGAACATCACATTTTGGATAGAAGGGCATTTCGAAAACTTCTTGAATTTGCTACTTCAAATGTCAATTTTCTTTTCAACGATGAATATTATCAACAAATAGATGGAGTCGCTATGGGTTCCCCTTTAGCACCAACGATGGCATCAATATTTTTGGCTAGTTTGGAAAAGAAAATTGCTTCTTTCCAATTTGAAAAACCTTTTGTTTATAAAAGGTATGTGGATGATATTTTTCTTATATTTGAAAACCAGAAACATGTAGAACCGTTTTTGCAGTTTATGAACAGTTTACATAAAAACATTGTATTCACATGTGAAACGGAGAGAAAGTCATCAATTGCGTTTTTGGATTTGTTAATTCAACGCAAAGATAAACAGTATGAGACAGAGATTTATAGAAAACCAACTGATACTGGTCTTTATACTTCTCCAGAAAGCTTTTGTGAATTTAAGTATAAGAGAAATATGGTGAAAGGATTGATTTATCGTTCATGGGCTTTATCTTCTACTTTTGCTAATTCGGTAAAAAGTGTTGATAAATTGGTTGAGTTGTTGATAAAGAATGGATATTCTAAATCATTTTTATTGTTAATGATAAAAGAAACTGTTGATAAATTGATTAAAAATCCTAAGGATCCATGTTGTGGAAAGTCTGAATGTAATTTGTCGGATGGGTGTGAATTGAGTGTTGATCTGGGTGATTGTAAAAATGGATATAAAAAATTGAGCCTAAATATGTGTTAGTATTGCCGTACTCTGAAGGCTTTACAAATTATAAGAGGAAGTTGGGTAAACTGATAGGAAATTTAGAGTATAAGATCGTCTCTAATTCGTGTAAGGTACGCAATATGTTTATTAATAAATCAAAAACTCCGGTTGGATTGTGTTCTGATCTCGTTTATCAATTTACATGTAATGGTGTAATGCCACATACATTGGAGAGACTTCCCGTCATCTCTGTACTCGAGTTCTAGAGCATTGTCGATTGAAGGGTTTGACCAATATTAGTGAACACAATAGAGGCTGTAAAAGTGATATCGGAATGTCTGATTTTAGAATTTTGTTGAGAAGTTTTAATAGTTATTGGGAACGAGTGATATGTGAAGCATTGCTGATAAGGTCATTGGATCCAAAGATTAATGTGCAGAGTGCTGTGACTACGAATGTTTTGAATGTTTTTAAATAGTTTACGTATGTTAAATCATGTTTGTTTTTTTAATATTATTAAAATAATTGAAAATTTTAAATTGCATTAATTTTTAAAAAATTAGAATATAAGTAAAAAATTTAAAATTAATTTAAAATATATTTTTAAAAATATTTATTTATTAAAAAATTAAATTAATAAAAAATAATTTGTTTAAATTAAATGTTAATTCATAATATTTTTAGTTGGTTTTGAGTACCTGAAGATGATAGCTGTGCTATCGAAATATATCGTAAGAAAGGTTTTTTATTGGCGTTTTCGTTTAATTAAATCGTTGCCAAATTTATTTAATTATTTATTTATAATTTAGAATATCATTGATAATTTATAATCTTTACAAAAATATGCACGAAGTGTACTAACGTATGTTTTAATAGTACAATAAAGCAGAAGAAGCTGTTTATCTGAACAAATATTTCAACTATTTTGAAATTAAGTTTTTAACCAGTATACGATGGAAAGATAAGCTCATTACAATAGAAGATAAATTAATGACAATTACAAGATTGAATATTATAGATACAATAAGAATATTCTACCAAGAACACGGGGTAATAAATTTATCATTAAAATTTTTAAAATGACCGAACCATAATCCAATGATTCACAAAATTTTTAGGACTTCAACCCCTTCTTTAACTAAAAAATAATTCGACCCGGCCTAGCAAAATTTATTGAAAAAATCAAAATCCTCTTTTTAAGCAAAAACCCTATATTTAAAAAAGTATGTAGTTAAACAAAATTTAAATAATATTTATTAGATATTTCAAAACAATAAAACCAATCTTTTTCGACCCCTCTCGAGTTTTTAAGATCCTTTTGGAGATTAAAACCCAAACTTTACGCATCACTGACATAATCCTACATCGTTAAAAAAGAGAGCAATAAACTAAATCTTAATGTTAGACGATGCATTATGACAACGGTTCACAAACTAGATGGCGGCCCCGGATTTGGGCGCAGAAAATTTTAAAATCGTTAGATTTTACAAACACAGTATGGGTTTTTCGTTGAATATTTATTATTGGTTTTTTACTAAAGCATTAGAATTGTTATTTTCATAATATTTAATTTGTTCAATTTACAAGAAATAGAAAAATACACTTTGTTTATTTTATTTACGTCTTTTTTTATAGTGGCGTTATAGTCTGCATTATGATACAATCGATTCAAAAAAGAACATTCTAAAAATTTTCTTTAATTATAAAAGAGAAAGCATTGATATTTCACCAAAAATTATAAATTAGGAATATTTGGTAGCAAATGGTCGATATTTCCAAAATGGAAAAAAGACATGAAGTACTCAAGTATTTTAGGAAAAATACCATGGGCTTATGAAAATAGACCTCCCAGATCATTCTATGCTAGATAAAGAAAAACACTTGTTTTAATATTTATTTGTCTTACTATCGGTTTATCAAAACCATTTTGTATATTTCCGAACCCCTTTCATTTCAGATAACTGAGCGATTACTAACCTTAAAAATCCTTACTTAATAACATTGACTTTAAAATAAACTTGCTTTCTTAACATTGCTTAAGCATCAAGAAAATTTAAAAATCACATTTTCAGTACTAAAATCTCTGAATATAATACAAAATATTTTTCGAAAATAAATTGTAAAAAAATATTAAAATCAATAAAAGATGTTTCATGAATTTTCACCAACGGTTAAGTTTATTTCGGAACCATTATATTCAGGAATATATTCATTTTCATCACCGAGATTATTTTCACTGCTGTAAACAAATTCTTCAAGGTTGACACTTTCATCATTTTGAGACTCACGGTTTTTCTTCATTGAAATTTGATAAGCGAGACACAATTCGTAACATAGTAAATATTCTTCCTGAAGAGTGAATACATTACATTGGATTTTCCATACTAAATTCTTGAAAATATGGTTTAAATAAAGTTTAAAACAACTTTAAAAGTCAAGTTTCCGAGTCTTGTAAAAATTAAAAGTAAAGTAAGAAAGTGTAGTAACTGCAACATTTACTTTTTACCTAATTTTACTTAATTTAAATTATTTAAAATACAATTACACCAATGAATAAATTTATTACAAATAAATAATAAATATTTAATTTTAAACTTGATCTCTAAAATGTATCAAAAACTATTAAATATTATTATTCATTCATTAATAATGTTAGACGAAATGGTCAACGAATCAAAACAATGATCAATGGATCAAATCTATTTGTATTTCTTTTGAATATATATAAAACATTAAAGTAACGTTCCTACAGAAAGCTCTAAACAAATGAAACCACAATGTGATTCAGTGATAAACAAATATAAAAATCACCCCGTCAAACAAGCAGTACTCAAACGGCCTCATACTCGGCCGGGAAAAGCGGAGCGCTCAAACCGAAACTTGCAACAGTCAACGGTAGCAATTCCAAACAATGGATCAACTAAATAAAGAAATTTTAATTTCCTCGTTATGTTTGAATATAAAGTCTTAGATTTATCTTATGAATTTATTAAAACGTCCTATCGAATTAATAATTTTCGGTAATACGTAATAGTAATTCGGAAGAGAATTGGTATAGTGTTTAAACTAGTACAGAAGGGACCAGAATTGTAAACCGCACATGGACCTTCTATCGGTAGCATGTTAAATCCATCGTGAGGCCGGGCCTTAGCAGTTCTGAGAGCAGAGCTCACCTTTGGCGGTCTCATAACCAGTGGTTGCAGCACCAACACTGCATAGCAACGGGTAACCATTGGAGGGCAAGAAGATTTGTATTCTTGGGTCAAGGTCGCGAACCACAAACCCCGCAGTTTATTCAAGCAGTAAGCGATTTCATTCTGGTATTTGCGAAAAAAAATTCAGGTCAGTAAATTAATTCTGTATTTGTTTGAACACTAGGATATTGATGTTGTGTAAAAATTTTAAAAAATAATCTTGTAATGAATTGAGTAATTATTATTACAACCAATGTCACATTCTCAATTTTGTTTACACAACAATCAATTTTCGATTCCCTAATACAAGGGGTTAAGCGACTAAATAAAAACTGATATTTTTCATTTATTTTTAAAAATAATCTGCATCCAGAAGCGTAGCTGGGTTTTCGGCAACCTTTTAGAGAAAAAGAGCCAAAACCACAAAATAAAATAATTTTTTTCTTATAAAGAGTCACTTACAATTTATTTTATTTTTATCATAATATCGAAATATTATGTATTGGCTTTTAATGTATATTCAATGTATATACAGTGTATATTCATAATATATAAATAACTTTGAGCATTTTTACAGATGCAGCACTAACAAATGTCTCGGTTAATTTATTTTTTTCGCAAATACACGTAAAATACAAAATAGTCGGTAAATAGGAAAAAAATAATAATAAAAACAAAGTGTAAATGCATATAATAATAATTCATTTTAAATTATAAATACTTTTGATAAAAATACTAGAATCGAATTTTAGGAATGTTACTTTAGGTTTCTTAAGAATGCCTCGGAAAAAATATACATCGATGAAACTTTTATATTATTCTTTATATTTCGGTAAAAATGGAAATTATCTCGGGATTTGTGTTAAAATTTACTTTTAAAATTTTTTTAATAATGTTCGGAGCCTCAATAATCTTACTAAAGAGTTGCAGGTTGCCGATTCCTGCACTAGGCTAATTTAATTTTGACGTTCTTGAAAAATGTCAGCTTTGCAACTTTTTCAATAGTTACAAAAAAATAATAATTGAATTTTTCTTTTTTAGGACTTAACTAGTCTGATAGTCATATATGGATATCTAAAACCTAAAAGACAGTAAAATACTAAATAAAATTAATATATTTAAAGATATTGCTGGTGTATGGGAAAACATTTAAACAATTAGTTAGTAACGCTTCCTGAAACCATGTCTTTCTCCATCTCTAGGATCTCATTTTCCTCGCACACTACATAATTTATGAATTACTATCATACACCCATGCGTGAACCCATGTTGGTACTGTGTATGACAGCCGAATGTTACTCAACCAGGTGAGCGTCGTTACCGACACTAATCTTTGAATAACCTTCAATTTTGGGTACGAAGTGACCGTTAGGTCTTACGCTTTAATCGATTATTAATATTATAAGACCAATCAAATTCCCCCGATCGTAAGCAGAAGGTTTGCGAATACATCGAAATTTACACTGTACATCAAAATGTCAATTTAGACTTTAGTAAATTTCCAGAGATAATTTAATCACACTTTGATTTATTTTACAATTTTATTACTTTAATTTATGGCTTTACTGTTCGAAAATATTTTACAATGGTGGATTTCTTAAATAAAAGAACTTTTATACTTTTATCACTCAATCGAAATTATTAGATAATAAGAAAATGATTTCGATAACGTAAAACTAAAACATGCGCCAAAAAATTTAGTCAACGAAAAAACACAGTTCACCGGTTCTTCGCTACCATTCGTCTTCATCGATGCCCACTGGTAGGCATTTCCTCTTGGGTTGCCTTGACGTGGAGCTTGAGAGAGATTATTAGCCATCCGGTCGGAATTACCGCGTATCGTTGGCTCTATGACTAAGATGATTTGTGATGAAGATCTACCACTAGGGAGTTCGTCTCTGTCAGGAGTCGTCCGAGTACAGATGGAGATCTGCACATTCATCGGAATCTGCATAGAGCGGCTATCCATTGAAATATTTATTTGCGATGGCGTTGGGGTTGGTTGCGAAAAATCCGGTAGTCGAGGAGCATAGATGTGTCTCTGCGATTCTCCCTGGATTTGTGTTTTCACTGACACTTAGATTCGCTTGCAGCAGAGAATTTTCTGCTCTCCTCTTCTGTCGCCTTCGTCGGTTTCTATTGGGTTTATGACGGCATTGGCATCTCGGTGGCACCAATGTTCTTTTTGACCCTTAAAATTTTGTTTCTTGGTAGCCACTCCCGCCCATTGTTTTTTCTAAACCTTATTTTGCAAGGTTTTGGCAGTTTTATTTATTGAATGTGTTTCTTTCTGCATCTGTAAGCTTTTATCGATTTTATTAACATTTGTTTTAATTAATTTTGCTGTATTTTTAATTTGTTTAATTGATGTTTTTATTTTATTTTTAGTTTCTGCTTGCAGTGCATGTGTATGTGCAGTGGTCATTTTCATTATTTTTGTTTAAATTAACTCTACAATTATATTGTTTTAATTTTAGCTTTAAGCACAACAATATTGTTGCATAATAAAAGTAATATTTGAGATGTTATAAAAAATAGTGTTAGTGTGTCATACTCATACATAATCCGCTTCTGTATTGAACTTTTCTTTTCTTCTATGTCGCAATTTTTATATAATATGTAAATAAGTGGTATTTATTTGCCTGAATTTTTCTGATTGTATGTTTGATTGTAAAATTTAATCTTAGGATGTTGTTGTTGGTTAATGAAGATATAAAATGGTAATTAATGAATGGATTATTAATCTGACCTAAATATGAGATATCTCTATCAAGCAAGTTCACGCGAGCTAAGATTTAAATGCAGGAACAGCTAGAAATGAAGATAGATTCCACTGTAAAATTAATCAGAACTTTTAGAGTGAATAATTACTGATTGAGTGAGGATAGTAAACTAAAAGACTATAAGAAACTATATGACTTTCTATCGGCTGCTAGTTAGAAAGAAAGTGTGCTTCGAGAAGTATCACTTTGTGAGATCACCTCTTCAGGTACATACGACCATATCAACTCAGACTCACGGATATGATGGTGGATATCAATAGTTATGTTTGGCATTTAGGCATTAAGGCCCCTAGATTTAAGCGAATCTGATCATCCAGAACCTAGATGTCAACATCTTCTTGCTTTAATGTTTTCAAAAGTCATGATTAGTTCATCTAATTTTGTTTGACTGGTTAGTGCATGTTCGATGGAAAGAACAGCTATATATGATGAGCGTTGTTGGTTTAACATCAATCTATGCAAAAAAACATTTATTTTTTGAATACTGAATATAATTCATAATTTACATATTCTTATTAAGAATAAATTACATTATTTAAGAAAATAAAATCGATCAAGTATTAATAAAATTCAATTAATTTTAAAAATCGATTGTCTTTTCATAAAAAATCGAACATTATTTTCTGCCTCCAGTCGAATACTTATTGAATGCAACATATTTCAGTTGATTAGCTGTCAATTATTCAAATACGGCTTTATTTGATAATAAGCAATGAAAAACAATAAAAATTCAATCTAAAATCTAATAAAAAATCAATAAAAATAAAACTCAATAATTATTTATTTTTAAAATAATTGAAAGTTTATTTTTTATTGATATTATTAAATATGAACTATTGCATAATTTTTAGAAGCAAATTATAACGAATAATGCAGGCTAATAATTTAACATATTTTGCAACTATTATCAATAAATTATTTTAAGATTTCATATATGTTAATAATAATTATTAAATAAATAATTTTACCAAAGTAGGGATAAGTTTTGGTCTGTTTCTTTTGACATTAATGACCGAGCTATACACGTCGATCTCACCGCAATTACGAATACATTCCAAGCAACTAGCCATCACACAAATTACACCGGCACGCTCAGAGCCATCCCTAGGGTTATAATTTCTTTGAATTTTAGCCTCATACAAAAGAATTTATTTAGTTATTATTATTACCAGCTATAACCTGTCAAAATTGGCGGTGGTTCTCTGTTTGAATTTCAGATTTACATATCCTTTTACCGATTATTTATTTTGGAATTACATGTCACAATATTGTCAATTAAATTTGAGAATTTTTTAAAACTATTTTTTCATATTATAAGCAGTGTATTCTACTTTGACATAGAAAAGTAGTTTATATCACTATACGTTTCTTACTTACAGTAATATTTACTATAAACTATGTTTTATTTGTTTTAAATCTATCGCCCAAAAATATAGTGTATAGTTTTTTGTATTTTGCTTTAACCATTCTACAGACTGAACTTCTATTTTCGTACATAGCACCAGTTTTCTATAATTTATTAATATTTTAAAAATTAAAAAAATTTCTGTTTCAGGAATTTAACTTGGGTTTTATCATTATATTTTTGTAAAAAAAATCACAAAAACGGATGGATAAATTATTGTGGCCCGTTGACGAAACAGAAAATCTATTCTGTCCATTTTCATGCAAAATGTTGCCCACCTTTGGCATAGATTATCCATTTCTACTCATCAGCAATGTATACCAATAAAACGTTGCCACCTAGTACATTGTGCATGCAGTAAACGGAACTAAGACGTGTCAACACTTCTTTCTCAGCAATTGGAGGAATGGTTCTAATCAGTGGCCTTCACATTTCCCAAATAAGTATGTTGGATGTTCTCATAACCATTAATAATCTTTCTACTTCATACGCCATTTAGCCTTGAACGAACAGTTAAAAGTAAAGTCTAGTGACTGCATTGGTTTTTGTTCATTTTGAAAATTGCAAAAAATAATTTGTTATTCAACTCTAAGTAATTTAAATTTAGTTTTGATTTAGTGGTCTGGTAATTATTACGTAATTATTGTTATATTTAGCCATTAATATATTGAATTGGTGGTAAGAACAATAGGGAAAATATAAATATTTTACGAAAGTTACTAGGCACGTTTTATGTATTCCGTCTAGCACTTCTAGTTTAGAAAGAATCTTTAGCGAAGCTATACAAGTAATGCAAGAACGCCGTACAAATTTAAAACCAGAGCGCGTCGATGTTATATTATTTTTACATAGCAACATGAAATAAAAATCTATGTGAATTTGAAAAATAAAGATACATAAATGTATCTGGTATTTAAAATCGTAATTGTGTTTACAATATTTTAGATTGAATTTCATTTGTTTGGGTCGGGTAGGGTTCTGACTATAATATATTATGAAGAGTCCGGTAAAAATGATAGATAGTGATCATAATCACTTGAACAAGGCTGCGCCGAAAATTCGTGAATATTAAAAAACATCGATATCTTTACTAATTACTAGTCAAATATTTTTTAAATAATTTCATTTAAAAATGAAAATAAAAAAAAGGAAAATTAAAAGAAGTTTTTATAATATTGAAGTGTTTGTCTTTCTCAATTATTCACAAGTAGATGTAAGTATACAGAAGAAATGAACAATTGTCTATGTTTGATATTTGTAACGCCAGCTCCGCCATCTTCAGTAATATTATAAAAATAACTAATATCAGAATATTTTGGCAAATTCAGAATGTTTCTCAAATTACGCCTCAATAAACTAGTATTGTTGACATTAAATTTTTCTGAATATCAAAAAGTAAACTTGTTTTTATATCTATAGTCCTAAATGGAAAGATTAGGTGAGAATGTAAAAAAAACTTTTCAGACTTTCAGTTGTTGACAGCCACAAAGATAATTTGCAATTTTTGTTTCTTAGACGACTTGCGATACAATTTTAAAGGAAAATTATGATTATTATCACTTATTGATACTCAAAGGTATTGATGAAATTTATTTGTTGCAACTCTTTTGATAAATTCATTGTTGGCAAGAATCTCAGTGACAGTATCAACCTTTGGATACTGGATATATGTACACTTTCAGGGCGATATTCAAATCCTATCTCATCGGCAGTATTAACAGCACCACCGATTAATTTTTGTATGACATTTGTATTATTCGCGATTAGAGAAAATATATAAACAACTTATCTGATTCATTTAATTTTTGGATTGATTTAAAATAATTAAAGATTATTTGATAACGAACATCCGTTTTATTTATTCGTCAATTTTTTGAAATTAAATAAATATTACAAGATCGATTCTTTTGTATTTAATAATAATAATAATAAAAATAAATAATAAAATTACTTTGAAATAATGCAAATAGGTGGCGAAATAGACTTATCTAATTGAGATCTTAATGAGTTGTATTTTTCAAATAAACATATAAAATCTATGACATTTTCTAAATTTTCCGGCACGGAACTATTACTATTCCAATTTAGTAAATGGAAAAACGTTACTTCCCACTGTTCTGAAATCTTATTCAATTTCTAAAAATTAAAATGTTAAAATGATCAAATGTCATTAAACTGCCGGACATAAATTTCCTTGAAAAACATCATTTCAATGATAAACAATTTTTCACTTAATATAGAAACGGAATTGTTCAGATCACTGAAGTAATTGATTGATATCTGTGAACACCATTTTGTTTTTTTTTGTTTTTGAAGTTTTAATGACGAAAATAAATGTGAAATGATGTTATATATAAATGTAAAAAATATTGTTAAAAATTTATTAAGATTTTATTAAAGGTGAGTTTTAAAAACAAAATTTATGATTTTTAAAAGAATATATTTTTAGCAGTACAAAAAATACTAAAATTTAAATTTCATAGCAACCATCAAATTTTTACATTGCTAATTTCTTTGATGGGAATAAAAAGAAAATTTAAAAAGTTATTTCAAAAACATATAATTTTCTTCTTTCATTTACTTTTATGTGTATGTAAACAAAGTTATTTAAAAAAATTGTCATGATGACAGCCCCTGACAAGATCAATGTTTACTGATTTCAATTAATATTTATCGTGTAAGGAGCCTTATAAGTCATAGAAAAAATTAGCATAAACCAAATATTCAACTTAAATTTTTCTGTAGAATCATTTGTTATAGCTGTTAGATTTAGTTAGTGTAGCCATAATTATTATGTGTCTAAAATAAAATAGTTAGATTATTAGAAAAAACTATATAGAGAGGCATTTCAACTATCATAAAATCACTTATTTTAATTAATTTAAATTTATTAAACTCACATCTCACACCCCTTGTGCTACGATAAACACTGTATACATCAGTGTTGTCCAAGGTATGTGCCGCGAAAAAATCTGCAAAAATTTAAAATTACTAAGGTTTTAGTACTTTTAAATTGTATATAAAAATAAAAAAACTGAATGACCTCAATTTGAGTCTTCAGGGGCGAAAGAAAACATAATAACAATTGGCTGCAAACTTCAAGCGTTCAACGACAAATTGGGAATTTAGATTAAAAGCATTGGGAAAAAACAATTTGATTTCTTAATGAGTGTCAATGGCTCAACACTAAGAGATCAACTTTCAACCGAAATCCAGAAAACGTTTGCAAATCTTCAAGAATCTTTTTTGAAATATTTTCCATCCATTGATATACAAAATTATATGTGGGTTCTGAATTGTTGTTCATGATGTTTCTAATTTGTCGATATTTGAGTAAGAAAAATCGATCGACATAAGAAACGACATAGTCCACAAAAATGAATTTGTTGAAAAATATCTTTCAGCTTTTTGGGTGTCACTACGAACCGAATTTCTTCAACTTACAAAACGTGCAGTTCATTAATTGCTTCCATTTGATCATCATACCTCTGCGAATTTGGATTTTCTGCCCTCACAGAAATAAAATCGAAAAAATTTGAAAGATTAAAGATGATTGACAGGGAATTAAGAGTGTGCTTATGAAGCAACCAGCCACGTTTTGAGCTCATATGCACAAAACAAAACGCTCAAGTATCTCATTAATAAATATTAAATGTGGATGATTTTTCAAGTGCATTGTTTTTTCTTATAAGATATTTTAATTTTTTTCGAAAGTGCCGTGATCGATTTTATGTTTATTTAGTGTGTCGTGCGCGATTTTCAGTTGGAAAACACTGGTATACGTGATATGAAGTTGCGTAACTTTGACTATACAATAAATTTTTAAATAATTCTTTGTAATCAATGAGAATTCCAAGAGGTTTGTACGGAAAGTACAGCGGGGTTGTGTACACCCCACACACACGGAACGTTTTTAGCATTTATTTGTATTTTGAAAAGAATCAAAAATTTAGTCCGGCAGATAAAATAAATATCTAACTCACTATTCTGATGTTTTTTGATTTCAGGTATGCGATTTCCGAATCTTTCAATCGAAACTCCAACTACAAGTATTAACACCAAAATAAGAATCAAAAATTGTGTCAAGTAATTCGAAATGATATTAAATTTTTTAAACTATATCTTCCTTTATTCTTAGAAATAATTATGATAAAGAAAAAGAATTTAAACAAGTTGTAAAATTGGAATTATTTTTAAATAAAAATGAATCACCAAAATATATGTTGGGTTTTCTAGTCTCTGACTCTGTATTTTTACTGTAAAACTTAATCTATTTTTGATGTGACATTTAACGTGCTAAATGATCTCAGAATGTCTTCACAACCTTACTTTGTTTGTTTCCTTTTCTAATTATAAATCGCGTTCTCTATTTCATTCAATTCGTTATTTTCTTTTGAACTATCTGTATACTTAGTTTAGAAATATATACTTTCTTCTTCCTAGAGATATTGTGAATGTATCATTCCTATGAAGAACAAATATGAAAGAAATATTTAAAATTCTAAATATCCTCGAGTATATTAAAAGTCTTACTTTAAAAAGCATGAAACTTCATCCTTTCAAAAACTAATGACCTTTTGTTTCATGTAATTGACTCAGAAAAAAATGTTTGACTACCTATTTTCGTAATTTATCAAATATAGAATTTGTCATTTCCTGTCATTTCACATTTATACTATTTTATAATGGTAAGTCGTACTTACATTTCTTGTTTACATTTCTATGCTTTTCTGATGCATCTCATTAAGGATTTCAGAGTTTCTTAATATTCTTAATTGATTATATATTGTTCATTAATATTTCTCACTTTTATGAAATTTTAATACAAATTGTGTTAAATATTATGAAAAAATCGATTAACACTGAATTCTACGAAAGAAATTTCAAATAATTTGATCGAAAAAAAATTTTTTAATTAAAATATTTGCATTTGTAAGTAATTTAAACAAATCAATATCATACATCTTATGTAATTTAAAAATTGCCGTCTAGTTTAAGACACGGAATTCTAATACGAAGGAGCACATTTATAACATTTGTTTGTGGTTTACATAAATGAGCTACTGCAATATTTTGATGTGGTCCAAAAAATATTCCACCATACACATTTACACATCAAAAGGTGGGACCCTTTCAATACCGCCATGCCTCAAACAGTTAAACTAACCAGATTTTTACAAACTCAATGCTGGACGCTCTACCAAAAAATTGAAGTTAAATTTTTTTTAGCTATGTATTATTTTATTTCAATTTCAGTCTTAATAAGCAACAAGAACGATGCAATAATCTAGTAACATTCATTTCTCTGACACAACTAGCGTATATAAATTATATAATAATAAAAACAAAACCGTGTTCTTTTCAACAACACTAAACAAAATCTAAATAATGCTAGATTTTCTTACAACATTTTTGTTTTAGATGTAAATGGGAATCAATATATTTATTGATTTTTATTATTAAACAATTATTAAATAATCAGTGATGAATATGAAGGATTAGAAACTTGTGAATGGATTTTAGTTTCGATGTGGTTTTAATTCGTAACGTTTTCTACAATTTTATTCTTGTAGAATTTTTAATTTTATTCAATATAAAATCTTATTATTCCAGTGGAAATATTTTGATTCGCATAATTTCACTATTATCGCTGTTGTTAATGCCACCCGATTTTGTCGCTCGGTCAAGAAAATTGCCAAAATATTTCTTGAAAAAGTTCAACAATTTTTTATTGAGTTCGGCTTAGATTTTCGCAAAATTTTATGGCAGGTGAGCCCAGACCCACCACACCAGGAATATGACCTATATAAATGTTAATTTGCTTCTGGTAAAAAAAGATTTATAATTGATAAACTTTCTCGTTTCATAACCCTGTCAACACCAACGCATATCATCCATACCTTTTTTATATGCCATTAGTTTGCATTTTGGTGACAGGTTGCACATTACAATGTGTTCCTCTGCAAGCACCTTTATAACAAAATTTCCATAGTAGCCCTTGGATTAACGAAATTCTTCGGCAAAACTCCTGATTGCAGTCACATCAAAGATCTCGGCAGGGTAAACTATCATTGTTCTATTTCCAGTTCAATAATCCTTTAATTTACTGATACAGTGGTACCTTGAGATACGAATTTAATTCGTTCCGCGATCATCGTTGTATGTCAAAAAAATCGTATCTCAAAGCAAAGGGAAGGTGTCCTGCTCACCTCAGCCAGTGTCTTAAATACTGATTTGTACGTGCTTAATTGCTTACTCTCGTGAAATTAATTTTTCTTTGGGGTCTGCATCCTCTGAGATCGGACAATATGGGCTTTCAGCTTCGTTAGGGTGCGGGTCTTTGTACCTTGGCAGCGATGTCTGGACCGATACAATAGGGGTTTTGATTCTCGACATAGGTCAATGAACTTCTCCATATCCCAGTGCCTGTGGAACCTTCGGAGACGGGAGTGGGGGTGAAAACGTAAGCAGCTGGCTGAGTCCGATCTAATGAACTAGACGCTCAAGAGGGTCTTTCCGGGTTGTTTAGGGTGCAGGTCATCGAACCTCACCACAAAGTAGTAGTAAACCTTTATTAGTTGTCATAGCGGTCATATAGAGGACTCTGGTGTCAAAAACCAAACAGAGCGAGATAGCGGGTAGAAGCAGAAGGAGGAAAGCTGAGCGAACGCTCTGCCATCAAGGGATCACCTATGCGATTATCGCACATTCGTATCTCAAATTTTTCGTTGTATGACGAGGTATAAATTTTAGAATATTTCATGTTGTATCTCAAGACATTCGTATCTCAAGGTACCACTGATTTTGCAATTTCAAAATTTCCAAAAATACGCTTTTATTAGTACAAATAGATAGCAAAGGATAAAATATACTTAACTGTTTTCACTAACAGACAAATATTAAAATACGATATTTTGGAGTTTAACCAAACTTAAATGCAACTATACCAGTTTATTAATCTGATCTTATGTATTGACACAAATTTGATATTTCATTATATTGGTATTAGTTTTGTAAGTTATTTCATTTCTTTCCTAGTTTCAATCCAGTTATTGACTTATACGTATAAATAACATTGAAAACGTTAGTAACAAGTCCTTCAGGAACAAATTCAAAACGAACAATTCCCTTACAACTTCATCAAGCACAAATCATAGCATCAATCGAATAGCAAAACAAACTAAACATTATTTCTAAATACTTGCAGATAAATTTGATTATTGAAGGATAAATTTTAATCAATAATTTCATATTATTATTTATTCATTCAAATATCATATAATAATATAATTTTAAAATAAGCTATTATTATATATTTTTTTCATATTAATCAGCGCTTGATTCCGGTTTGTAAAAAACCTAATATAATGGGATTTATCTACTATATAATTATATTGGATCAAGATCATATAAAAAGATATCAAAAAACATCGATATCTGATTCATAGTCATATATATATATATATATATTTCATACTCTTGTAAGCTGGAATACTTGGCATCTGATAAAACTCGTTACCAAACTATCCTTAATAAGCTTCACTGCAATTTTTCCAAATCCGACTAACTGATTTAAAGTATCCGGCCAAAAGGTTGGATAAGTCTGAAATAAGAGATTAACAAATATTGACATCAAGTGTTGACTTTTATTTAATATGCACATTTAATTTGTTAAATTTTTAAATTGTTACATTATTAATATTCAGATTATTTACTTTTGACAGAATGAAAACATCAACCAAAGCAACCACACGTAAACTTTTATCAAATATCAATCTCCAGATATCGTTTATTGTGTTTTTCAAGGGCCACTGTGTGACAATGAAATGGTTTTTCGAATTGAAAGACTGAAAGAATTAAATTCAAAAGCATTAATGTCAAATCCAATTATGATAATGAAAGAATTCATACATTTACATAGACAGCATTTATGTAATCTGATCGGTTTTCTTGTGTGATATTGACCAGATATGGTCGATCACAATCCCCTTTACATATTTTTAATTTAACAATTTTCGAACAGAAATTTATAAAAATACTTGGTATTATATTAAATAATCTATTTCTACTTTGGTTTTCTTTTCTAATTCCTCCTGCACAATCACTGATATACAGTTTTCGTGTTCTATTATTGGCATTCTAAAGCAAATTAACTCAATAAGACGAATTGATAATTTTTTAATAAAATTAGGTAATAGTCTTAACAAAAACTGAAATCTCACTTTTGTTGGTATGTTACAAATTGGAATAAACAGCTTTAAAATATATCACATTAAATTTCTAATGTTTAACATTTAAATAAGCACGAATTTTTATTATAAAAACAAATACAATTTATTACATGATTTAATAAATGTAAAGATAAACGTAGTATATTTTTAAAATAAATTCAAATAATAATCTTATACTTAGTTTTTAATTGTAATTTTGACATAAACTCCTTATTATTTATCTATAACATTTTATATGAAAATTAACTTGAAGTTTTTTATGTTTCTATAAAATAATAGCTGCAATTGTAGTTTAGGAATTAAATCTTGTGGATGGTCAATGAATTTGGAAAAATTTCGAAAAATAAAATTGGGATTGATGGAAATCCATTTAAAGTATTTTTTTAAATACATGATTGTTTGCCACCGTGCACTTTTCACAATAATCACCTTTAATAATTTTATCTTGCTTCGATTTTATATACTGATTTTATATGCTGTATTTCCATATAAATCCTATTCTCCGTTTTCCCGTCCTTACCTGAGGAAAAATTCTAATTATTTCTAATTTTAACTTACCCTATATAATGTTGGGCCAGGACTGAATTTTGTTTAAATGAATTGAAAATTGCACGCAAATACAACATGCGGATTTAAAATCAGACCCACAAAACATCAAATAAACCACCTTAAAATGTGAGAAAGATATAATTAAAATATAAAATAAAAACACTAAAATAAATTAAAATAATAACAAAATGCACCAGGAACCGCACGAAATTAACATAAAAATAACAGAATAACACAAAGATTTTTACCGGAAAATGACAATTTATGTAAAAGCAAAAAATTAATGAATAAAATTGAATTAAAATAAAATATTTTTGATTGTAAAAATTCAATTAAAAATTTAAGAAATAAATTGTCAAATTAAATTAAGAAAATAATAAAAATTAAAGTTAGATAGCACAAATAATTTCAAGTTCAAATTTTGTTGTATCGCACTAAAATTAACACGAAAGAGAGTAGCTCGAGAGTGGGTCTTTTGGCTAAACTTTCTTGCACTCAACTTCGATAAAATCGACATAAAATTTTAAACAACAATCGGCTCAAAATCACTAACACTGAGTAGTTCAGTGGGCACTCATTAAATAAAACGTGAACACAAATAGATCATAAGACCAAAGAAAGGGAAAGAGTAGCTGAGAAAATTGCAAAATCGTTGCAACAGTTAGAATAGCCATCGGAAAAAGATAAATCCGAATGCCTAAAATCATGAAAACGAATATTTTAAGTAATATATAAGAACTAAACAAATTAATTTGAGTAGAGACTTAAAATATGGGCGGAACGCTACCCAAATTTTCCGAATTAATCAAAATACTCTATCGAAAATTATAAAATAAAAGTGGAGCACGTCTCATTTGTTTGTATAATATTCTGTTAAAACTGTAAAATAAGGGCGGAACGCTGCTAAAAATTTTCGAAATAACAAAAATACTTTATCGAAAACTGTAAAAAAAGATGGAGTACGGCTAAATTTTTATACAAGTAAAATATTTTTATAAAGCTGAGGAATAAGGACGAATCCCTACAAAAACATAAAATACTAATGATAATAGTAAGGATAATGGTAATAATAATAATAATAATAATAATAATAATAATAATAATAATAATAATAATAATAATAATAATAATAATAATAATAATAATAATAATAATAATAATAATAATAATAATAATAATAATAATAATAATAATAATAATAATAATAATAATAATAATAATAATAATAATAATAATAATAATAATAGTAAATATAAATATAATAGTAATGTTCGTAATAAGAATAATAATAATAGCAATGCCAGTGATAATGGATTAGAATAATACAAATAATAGTAACAATGATAGTGCTAGTAACAATAATAGTGGGCATAGTAGTTATCATAGGGATAAGGGTAAGAGAGATATTGTGAGGACATTTAACAAAACAAAGGGTGTACAGGCCATGGTAAAAATCGATAATACGAACAACGATAAGAAGGACTATGGGAATGGGCATAACAATGAATGATACAGTGGTATAGATTGACATTTAAAAGAAATAAGAGAAGAATAGGACCTAAAAATCGAAATCTAGCACAGGCCTTCTATCGACAGCTCGTTGGACCCATGGATCGTTCGGTCAATTATAGCATTAGTGATAACGCTCACTTTTTGCGGACGATCCACACACTTGAACATAGTTCCAACGTTACTTAGCAACGGCTGCCTAGTGGTAAGCGAATGTCTGGGTAACAACCATATAGTTTCAAAATATCAACACCCAGAAACCCACCAATAGTAATATAGTCTATTTGATAGATGATTCTCAACCCGAATCTTCTAAGTTGACAATCCTCTCTGCGTTTTTCCTTCATGATCTGGTTGTATAATCGTATGATTAGTTACCCATATAGTTACCCATAGTTAACAATTCGCTTTCCTTAGGATAATATTTTACAACATCTTTCCATCAATCATGCTGTCTTGATAATGACCTTCCAAGTTCCATTTTGTTTAATTTCCTTATTGTTTACCAAACTTGGGTGTTCCTTAATTAATTGATAAATTAAAATGTTTAACAATTTAATATTTTTATACATTCCCTTGCTTTTTGACCCTTTTTAAACGTATATTGATAATTTCATAAACACCATGATTTTTATCATTATTTAAATTCAAATTTCATTTTTTTTACCTTTTCATTCTAATTGTGACAGACTTTTGTTAACTGCTTATAAATTTTTAAAAATATTTTTAGATTTATATCCCCAATAAATAAATGATAGCGTTAGCTAAGGCCTAGTCAAACTGATTTATGGTAGAATCTTTAAAATATTAGAAAACACGGTATTTATTTTATAAAAATAAGTTTCATTTATTTGTTGAGGATATCTAAATAATTGAACAAAATAATTATTAAAATGCGTAAAAAGAGTGTGGTAAAATGGATTAAAAGAAAATGAATTCTGTTCCAGAATTCCGAGAAACAGAAGTGAGAAAAAAAATTAAAAATTAGAAAGAAGCTACAATATCAATAAAAATCGAACAATAAAGTTTGACAAGTCCATTAGTAATTGATAAGTGCAAAAGGGCAAAAAAATTCAAAATTCAATTGTTTCTCAAACATTCACTTTGTTCAGTTGGCTCTTGATGTAATTTATCTGAATCAAATGAAGTATTCTATTTACTTCACAAGCTCTTTGGATAACTTGGCTCTCTAAACGTCTCGGGTTTTCTTAATCACTTGGGTTTCCATTAGGAAATTAATTAATTTTAATTAGCGCTTTGTTTGTCTATAACTTTCTCGGGGGACTCCTGAAAAAATTTATATTATTACATTTGAGTTCGTCTTTTGATTTGGCGCTCAACCATACCCGTTTCTCCGAACAATATTAATTTTCAAATTTTATAAATTTTAATTAACTTTTGTACTTTAATTATTTTTGAGGTTTTTCGTTTTTGATTTTCCGTACATTCTGTTTATTTCCATAATTTTTTAAAAAACCCCAACAAATGATATATTTCGAAAACAGCGAGAAATAATATCAGAACTGGGGAATGATCCAATGGAATGTACTGAAGAAAGACATCCAAAATAAAAAATTTATCTGTAAGTGCCATCGGGTGGCAGACTATCAAAGTGAAACGCAATTTGGATTAAAAGTCGGTTTTAAAAGAGAGAAAAACTAATAGAGGTAAAAAGGTGGACAAATTTAAGAACGAAATTTTAGGAGCCAACTATGCCAGATTAAAAAGCAATTTAAATGAGTCATTTCTTTCGAGCCCTGAATATTTTCAATTTGAAAAAGAAAGTAAATAAATAAATTCAACTGAATGTAGAAATAAACTGTTGTAACCAGGTTATTGTAAATTCCAAGTTTATTGAAAATGTGATATTCCTTTCCAAGAGTTATAATATGCACTCAATAGTCATTGTTTAATACTAAACATTTTGTGCTGCTGTAAATTGTAATCAATTGTGCTGTTCAATAAAAGTTGTCTAGAATTAAAACACTAAAATAAAAAATTTCACCTTTCACCGAGAAACCAAACATATTTTAAGTTAAACAATTTATATTTTTATATACGTAAAACAGTTTAGACTCTAAATACTTTATCGTGTTCTTGCAATAATAAACACAAAATTTTAACCTAAACTATTTCTAAATTTGTTCTGGTAATATTGTGGATGTTGATGGAAATATTTTAATTATAGTAATTTTTATTTTAATATTTTTATTATTTACTTTTTTAAAAATGATCAGTAATATAATATACCTTATTCTTAAACCTTTTCCGTTTTTTAATAATCGACTATAAATTAAAATTTTATATTTATGAGTAATGTGCATTATTCTGAAAGATTGAGCTTATAAATCTAACTTCTCGTGTTCCCGATCAAAATAAGAAAAGAACATAATCGTTTCACAATAGTACCATTTATACACTAATAATCAACCTTTGCATAATATTATGGGCAAGTGAACTTAAGGAAACAGTTTTAATAATTTTCTTTCATTTCCTTTAGAAAGCTGTAACTTCTGTTTAATTTTTCGTTCATTCTTTATCTTCGACCATAATAACAATTTGGCCAAATCTTTAGTTCTTTTTGTTGGAATTTTTATTCATCACTTATTTTCTAATTACAGGTAAACGTCGTTTTGCGCCGGTTCGATTTATGCCAATTCACGATTACGCAGGTTGGTGTTGGCTAGGGATTTTTCGGTTCGGCTGACACCTCACGACAGTAGGCGTCATGATTCTAATACCAGACACACTTTTACAAGTGGTTTTATTCTACGCGAGCAGCATATTGGGTGTGTGAAATCGTTTCCGAGTTAGTTTTCGTTTTGTTTTAAGGAAAAACAAAAAGGTATGATTATATTTTTTATTTTATTATTATTAAAATTAAAAGAATATTCAATTTGTAATTTCATTATGGGCGACAATAGTGATTCATAACCCAAATCCTTAACAAATTAGATTTTTTAAATTTTTGACAGGCTGCAATCTTATCAGTCAAATTCGTGGATTCGGTTTTTATTATACTGATTTGTTTTAATTAATTTGTTTGTATTATAAGGACTCCAGATCAATTTAATATTACTATATTCATTTTGATCTCTTCGTTAGACACTTGTCCATAACTCTCACCAAATATATCAACTTTCATTTTTTTTATTATTTTTAATTGATTTTGAACTTTAAATTCTTAGTTTGTGGTTTGTGTTGAATTTTATATTTTATTTGCTCTAGACATAACTTTGTTTCTAAATTGATTTTACATACACTCAATAACATTCAACAATTTTCGACAACTGCCTTTTACAATTCATTAAAATATATTTTAAAATAACATCAGTTTTAATAGATTTATTTTATATTTATTTAAATTATCATTATTTTTTTCATCTATTTGCTCTTTTTAAAGATTAATATTAAATTCCAAAACCGACAAAATTAAATATTTAAATTAAATATTTCATTTACTTATTTTCTACTCTTATTTCGTTTAATTTATATTATTTAACATTTAAATATTTATGTGTAGAGACACAATAATAACAGCAAAAATGTATTCAAAATAAATCCAATACGTTGATTTGACCAGTTGAAATTTGTATCCAATTGTTGGCCAGTTGATAACGTATCATGAGATATCAAGGTTTTGCGTTTCTTCGAGTATCATAGTGTTGTTATTAGAATCGATTTAAGAAATGACAATGTTAGAATTGTTTTTAAGAGAAAACAATCATTTGATATTTAAATAAGTTCTTAGTTTGGATTTTGAAATGAGTTTGTTGAGTTTCGACCTGACTTGAATAAAGGGAAACAAAATTAACCAAAACAGTAATTTCACAGATCGAGAAATCATTGACAAATGGTTGAAGAGCTTCATTGGTTGTTTGTAGAGATTTAAATTAAAAAATGTGGCGATCATTAAAAGTTCAAATATTGAAACAAAAATTAAATATGTTATTTTTAAAAACGCTTTTGTTATTTAATTAAAATTTAATCAAATTAATTAAAAATTAAATATTGCAGACCATATTATTTTCACAAAATAATTTGAAAATAATTATCAAAATAAAATACCTTGAGTTGACGTTGAAATCTTGTCTTACCAGAAACGGAAGATTTGAAAGAAAGGAATTGCATTTCGTTTTCAAGATCATTTAAATGGATCGTGGTGATTCCACTGACAATATAATGCGTAATTGTTTCGTAAATCATTGCGTACTGATGAAGATTTGCAACTGATAGCATTCGACTTTCTCTTAAATTTATAACTTCATAAGCAATGCTGATCTTCTGATCGGTCTTCGACTCCTTTATACCGTCTATAAAATCACACATATTTGATATTGTGACAAAAGTTCCAGAGCGTCCACAACCACTTCTGTACACATTTTTTATGTCAAAATAGTAATTAAATGACTTATAATCTATTTATATATTTAACTTACATACAATGCACAACAATGGGACCCCTACATTCCAGCCATTCTCGTTTCATTTGCCTTCTCAGTTCTAATATCACTTGAGCATTTGTCACAGAAACATGGGTCCATGTAACAAATTGCAAATGTACTAGACGACGGATTTGTTTTCTCTAAATATGCATTCATTAACATTGTTTTCTTTCTGCACGATTTTCATACATGATGTAAACAAATTATTCTTTTAACAAATTCAGAGAATATTTGTTTCCTTTCGATTTCAATTTTGAAAGAGTTTCTCTTAGTTGAAGTGTAAACCGACGGATCTAGGTAGTTAATAATTACCTAAAAGAAAAGATCATGTCTAAAATCGAAAAATGAAAAATTCTTATTAATTAAATTAAAAGAGTGCATTTCAATATTCAGCAAAGAACTTTCACTCTAACTTTTAAAAAATAAAAAATACTTTTAAAATTTAAATTCACTAAAATATCATTGCAAAATATTTATTTTTTCTATAAACATGCACAAACATGCTTTAACTTTGATGTTTTTGCTTGAATCTGCTATGGAATTATGATATTTAATTTGTTATGACCATAATTATTTGTTACTAATACTTCCACAGTATTTCTAATGGTTTAGCGTTTACCAGACCTTGAAAACTTTGTAGTTTTTTAATGCACTTTGGTCTTTCATATTACTTTTTTGGATATATTTTATTATCTTATGTTCGAATATCCTATTGATTTATTTATTATATCCTCTCTTAAAAACATTTATCTTTACATAATTTTTAACCCCGCTTCTTTAATTATTATTTTTTAATGTTCTTCGTTTGCCCGAGAAAAAATTAATATATCATCGAAATATACTACAGCTTCCTTCCAGTTTAGGGAGCCTAATACTTTATTCATCTTCTTGCAAGAGCTTTAACATTCCCGAAAGAATATTATTGAAGGAATATTATTTGTCCTTTGTCATAAAAGTCGTTTTTAATTTAGACTTTTTTTCTAATTCTACCTCATAATATGCATTACCTAAGTCTAATGTAGTAAAATTATTATAACCTTTCACAACATCTATCATTTCATTCGTAAAGGGTATCGGAAGTATTTGTCTCTGAGCTATTCGATTTAGAGTTCTAAAATTCAAACAAATTCTATTATCGTGTTTTCCTTTTTTCTTAACACAAACTAGAGGTAAATTCCATGGGATTCACATTTTTCAAGAATTTCATTCTTTTCCATTTCCGTGATACTTTAATACACTTTACTTTTTAAATTCATTGGTTGTCGTCTTGTATAATTCAACTTTAAAAGTTCTGTCGTTACACTTTTGAGGTTTACCATAGACGTCTAGCTGATATTCCATTTATGCTTCAGAAATATGCACTCATAATCTTTCTGAAATTCTTTAAATTCTTTGTTTTAACATCTCGTTATTTTCGTCCACATAATTTATAAAATTCTTTGTTATGATATTTCCAATCTTGATATAGTGATGCTCAACACGGTTATCTCGCTTCCATTTCGACTCTTAATCGGCGTTTTCTATTTTTGGCATGGCTAATATTTCTATTATATTACATTCAATTATACTAATTTATCAACTGTATCCAGCATAAATCTCTCTTTATACAATTTACTTCAATTTCAACACTTGATCCTCCACTTATATAGTCATAGTTTATAAAATTCATCTTTCCGCCCATTTTAATAAATTCGGATTAAATTTTAAAACGAGTATTTTAACGTGGTTTACTAACTGAAAGTATGGAAATATACATACTATATATATATGTTACGGTATACACAAATATTAAACATAACCTAAAAAATAAATTTTGTTCAAAACGTATTTAAAACATATATTTAGATCACATAATATTAAACATAACCTTAAAAAATGTATTAAGAATTTATTTTTCGTTAAGTAGTTTTATTTTCGTCAAATGGTAACAAAAAAAATCAATAAATACATGTTATATCTACATTTGCCGGTAAATGTGTATATTATCAGTATCACATGATAATATTATTATCATTTATCCAATTTATTAAATTAAAATATAATAAATTAAAATCATTTATGCAATTACAATCACCTAACTCCATACAAACATCGCTCAAAACATTACTTATATTCACCAAATTGCCAAATAAATTCTACAAATGCGTATTTGCTTAGGTCCTTATCTTTCATTGGCTGATTGAAATATTCTCCAACAGCTGCTAAGCATATATTACTCATATAATTAATCTTTTGATCCATCTTGTAGAATTGATATTGAGAATAGCCACTATTTTTAACAATGATTGTACGCCAAATTTGGACAATTGGTGTAAATATGCCTTATTTCTCTACATATCAAACATCATTTTGCTTGAACCATTTTTCCTTAGAATTTTCTATTTTTTAATTGATTAATAATATGATTTTCTGAATATTTCTGATCCTTAGTATTCCTGTAATCTGACTTTCCATTTTCGATTATTTTATTGTTATTGTAAGCTTTAGGATATTCTCTATTAAAAATTCGATTTCTTGGATAAAAAACATTATTGCATTGATTATTCTGTGGTCTAATTTGGTTTTAGACTCAATGTTGCACCTTTGCACAGGTTTTTAACTGAATTTTATTCTACATAAATACGAGGATTCCAGTCTCGATCTCTCATTTTCATATGACCTTATCACTTACAAAGCCTTGGATTATAAATTTATTTTCAATGAATTATGTTAATAAAGGTTTCCCCCTAGGCAAAAAATCTGAAAGAGTTCTGATATGACAAAGATCACAAACTGATTCCACCCAACACTAACCTTTATGTTATAGAATAAGTTTAGTATATTCTATCCTTATGTTTTGTATATAATAAGATCTTTTGTTAAAATAAAAATAAATATATTACCAAATGAAGAAACAGGTGAAAGGTGACCAAAATATAAAACAAATAAACGGAAAATCAATATATTAAAATTGGGATTTATAAAACCTCTGTGAAGCTAAAAACATAATTATTGTCTCCACAACCAACCTTGGTTGTGACCCTTAGTGTGGTATCTACATCAACGATAATTGTTAAAAGAATATTTCGAACGAAAGGATTTTACTACAAACCTTATTTTGAAAAAAAATTAGTCAGTTTATTTATTTTAGCTTAAAACTTGCGAAGATTAAAATTTATTTTAATCTTTCGACCTCGTCAGTAATCTTGGTTTTCTGCTGATAATTGAAAATAATTAAATTGAACATTTGAAATTCACATCCAAAATGTAACTGATAATAAATTTTATCAACATATTAAATTTGACAACGGAATTAAGCATTTTAATCTGTCCCCGTCGATTTCAAAATTCGGTAAAAACTTGAATTTTTCGGAAATCCGGAATTATTTAATTGTGAAAAGAAAAATTGTTTAAATTGGATCAAAAAATAATCCTCAACAATTTCTAAAATTCACCGTGTTGTATTAATTTGTGTAAATTTTATGAAGTTGCTAGTTTTTTATATTTATTTCCAATTTTATTTACAATATTCCATTGAAAATTATTGATAGATTTATTATTTTTTATTAGTCTAAATGTTTCTATTTCAAAATGGTAAAGGATAGAATAATATCTAAAGTAAATACTTAAATACCTAAATATTTAAATTAAAATATTAAATTTTAATATAAATAAGAGAACATCATTTTTTAAAATATATTTTTGCAATATATTTCGACAGCTCTGCTGTTATCACAAGGCATTAAAAATCTTCAATAAAACGATTATCCTTATAGGTTTATTAGTAATTATATAATTATATGTGCAGAATTCAATAAGACTTTATTAACCCTAATAAAATTAATTTAAAAGTTTTTTTGATCTTTTGGGTTAAATAATTTATCACCAGGCCTTAACAAGTAATACGTTTCTAGTAGTTTTTGAAACCGTTAGATTACGCTTTAAAACTGAATAATTTGCATGTTTTATTATGTTCAATAATATTTCAGACTTCACTCAATCGGGCATGTTCTTGAACTCATTTACAAAGGTAATGAACAATCTCCGGAAAATGGTAAAACGATAAAATTACTGCTATCAGTACTATTCAATTGAACATCACCAGTCATATGCTTTACATTACTATCCATATTAATTAAACAGAACAACAACAGATATTTTCTAACGGATAAATTGCAAATATATTGCAAAAACTATTTTTGAAAATTATATTCTCTTATCTATATGAGTAAATTATCATTTTTATCAAATAGTTTTATTAAAATTTTAAAAATATATTATAGATCTATAACAATAGGTTATAAATCTATCAATGAAAGCAAACTACACACACACACACACTTAATTATTATTTTAATTACAATACAACTGTTAAAATATTAAATAAATTTTTTTTAAACATTTAGATTTACCTCATCGTTGGTGATTTCTTTGCCTATCATAACAATAATTGAACAATTATACTTCCAAATCATATTCCAAAAATCTCTGATTGTATATTTTAATGGAGCTTAATCAATAATTATCAGATAATTTGTAATAATAATAATAATAATAATAATAATAATAATAATAATAATAATAATAATAATAATAATAATAATAATAATAATAATAATAATAATAATAATAATAATAATAATAATAATAATAATAATAATAATAATAATAATAATAATAATAATAATATAATAATAATAATAATAATAATAATAATAATAATAATAATATAATAATAATAATAATAATAATATAATAATAATAATAATAATATTATTAGCCACAGAGCTACGGGTATTAATAGAATCCATAACTAAAACACGTTTATTCAAAACACAAATATTATTAAAACAAATTATATCGTTAATTTGTTTGAGGAGTTTCTAAAAAATAATAATTAATGAATAAGTAAGGATTTCAACATACAATCAAACATGCCCAACATCATACCATTATTTAAATACAAATTATAAAACGCCTCACATCCCCCCTTTTTGAAAACCTTTAACCACTCAATATTTCTCGTGACGGAACTTCCATTTTCCAATTTTATTTCATAACTTCGATCATGAATCTTTTTAGTAATCACACCTGGACCCATGTATCTGTTATCACCTTTATTTCGAAAATTTACTTTGATCAATACGCAATCTCCAATTTGAAATTCGCGATTTGTCGGCTGATTGATTTTTTCTTCTTCCACAATCTCTGAGAACCATTCACTATAAATCTTTTTCCCAAACACCATTTCAGCTGGAGTCTTCCTAATAGTTTTTTGAAAAGTTGAATTCAACATAAACTGAACTTCGGGAAGAATATCTACCCATGATTTATGTCTTTTATCTTTGAGTGTTATCTGTATTGCATCTCTGATTGTACGGAATTGTCTCTCAATCTGTCCATTTGCTGAGTGATGATATGGACTTGAATAATTAATTTCAATATTGTGGAATTCTGCAAAATCTTTCATTAGCTTTGATTCAAATGATTTACCTCTGTCACAGTTTATTATCCTTGGTGCTCCATACTTCATTATCCACTCTTCTTTCAGTAATCTTACCACTGTTTTTTCATCTTGTGATTTCACTGCATGTAAAGAAATAAACTTACTATGATGATCTATAATCCCAAGAATATATCTTTCTCCTTTCATTGCAAGTTGTAATGGACCACAGAAATCTACATATATTGTTTCAAATAATTTCGAATCACTTTTGCAAATTATTTCTTCTTTTGTTTTAGTTGTATCAACCTTTCTTTTCTGACAGTTTTCACAGGATTGTACAACATTACGAATAGATTGCTCCAAATCTTTCATATCAAAATTGTTTGATACATACATTTTTACTTTATTAGCACCCGCGTGACAGAGCTTTTTATGATATTCTATGATGAATTCAGACTTGTTTTCTTCTGGAATCCAAATTTTATTATTATTTGTCATAATCACTCCGTTGACATATTTATAAAATGTTTTATCTGGCATCAAACTAATATTTTCTTTTATATTTTCAATTTCTTTCGAGTTCTTTTGCCATATATTTTCAATATTATCAGTCATCAGTGTCAACAATCTTGTTTTTAATTTACCCATTTTAGGATTTTCATGAATCATTTGACATTGAACACATGTTTCACATTCTTTTCTAGATAAAGCGTCGGCATTATTGTGGTTATCACCTTTTCTGTATTGAATCTCCATGTCCAGACCACTAAGATGGTTAATCCAAGTTTGAAATTGTGGGGTAATAGCTTTCTTTGTCTTCATCATAAATGTAATGGCTTTGTGATCCGTCCTCAAAATAAACTTTTTACCATATAGATAATGCTTAAAATGACCAGTAAAATAAAATATAGATAGTAATTCCTTTCTTGTTATACAATAACCCAACTCGTGTTTATTCATAGCTCGGGATCCATATGCGATTACTCTTTCTTTACCTCCATCTTTTTGAGACAGAACAGCACCAATGCGGTCAAAACTTGCATCTGTATCCAAAATGAATGGCTTAGAAAAATCTGGGAACTTCAATACAGGTGTAGACGTCAATTTCAGTTTTAAATTTTTAAATGAAGTTTCACACTCATCAGTCCACATAAGCTTCTTTTGTTTACTTCCACATAACGCTTCTAATACTTTGGAATCTTTGGTGTAATTTTCTATAAATTTGCGATAGTAATTTGCCAAGCCTAAAAATCCTCTCAAACTTTTTACGCATTTAGGTCTTTCAAAATTTTTAATAGTTTCAATCTTGCTTTCATCCGTACGTATTCCATCTTCACCAATGATATGACCCAAAAATTTTACTTCTTTCCTTTTGAATTGACATTTTGCTGGACTTATTTTAAGATTTGCTAATTTAATCTTTTGAAAAACCTTTTCAATGGTACTATAATGTTCATTCAATGTCTTTGAAAATATAAGGATATCATCCAGATATACAATTGTTCCATTCCAATTTAATTCTCCAAGAACCAAATTCATAAGTCTTTGAAATGTAGCTGGTGCGGCTGCTATTCCAAATGGCATTCTGTTAAAGTAATATTGCTTGCTTTTTGTCGAAAATGCTGTTTTCAATTTTGATGCATCATCGAGTTCTACTTGATAATAAGCATTGCCTAAATCAATTGTCGAGAAAAACTTTGCTCCGTCAAGAATATCTAATAATTCATCAGTATTTGGAATGGGAAAAATCGGTCTTTCGGTTATATTATTTAATGCACGGTAGTCCAAGCATATTCTTATATCACTACTGTTTTTCTTTTTAACACATACTAACGGAGAATTCCAAGGGATGTACATTCTGATATAATGCCATATTTCAACATTTCTTGAATATTTTCTTCAATTTTTTCTATTAAATGTATAGGTTGTCGTCTTGGGTTTATTACAATCGGACTACCTTTAGTAAGTATTTCATGCTTTAATAGTTCGGTTTTCCCAACATCCCATTTATGTTTCATAAAAATACCGTCAAACGTGGAAATTAAATTATTTATAATCTTATCTTCACTTATGTGGTTCTTAAATGAATTTTCCATAATTGTATTTATTTCGTCTGTACGGTTTTCTATTTGCAATTGCATTCCAAATCTTTCGAGAAAATCTATACCTCCTATTAACTTTGGGTTTATATCTTTGGCTACAACGAATTCTACTTTTTTAATATCAGAAATTTTATCAACTTTTACATTTAATAAAGTTTTACCGCAAATTTCAATCGGGCTATCATTCGCACATCTTAATTTTAAATTACTTGTAGTCATATTCAAATTTCCAAGTTTTTTAAAAATATTATAATCAATCACACTTATTTTAGCTCCAGTATCTAATAGGCATACTAATTTTACATTATTAATCATTACGGTAACACTGGGTCTTCCCTGCATTTTATCATATACTATTATATCATTCCGTTTATCACGATTAAGAACATTTAGTTCATTAGACGTTAGGGGTGGGTCTTTAAAAACTTCATCCATACAAAATTTATTAATGTATATATTAATATAATTTCTATAATCAAAAATACCATCACAACAGTTATCATTCAAACTATCACAATCATTCAAACTATCACAATCATTCAAAATCATACAACCCTTACTCATATCATTAATTACCTTTAATTTATTGCTCCGATCACCTCCTCGTGTGGTGGAGCATTCCCATTTGGGTACTCAAAATCAGCCTCTGGATCCTCGTCACCGAATGCAGCCACTGATTTATGGAATTTTCGACGTCTGCCTGGAAATAACTCATGGCACTGATGTTTGAAATGTCCAGATCTTTTACAATGGGCACATTGAATATTGGAGCATTCAGATCTTCTATGACCTTCTTCGTGGCACGCCCAACATCGCAAAATTTGATTTGTTCGGATATGATCTCGCGAATGAAATTCCCTGGTATTATAAGGCTTACTCCTATTCATAGGTCTCCATCCATTTGAAATAGCATATCGATGTTCTCTGGTAAGATCGCCTTTGAATCTTGGATTATGTTGAGGTTCTCTTGTATATTCATCTTTGAATCTGGGGTTAGCTTCTCGTTCTCGAATTGATCTGTTATCATAATTATATCTTGGTAAGCTCTTCTTAACAGCATCAGCATAGCGTTGTGTTTTATTCATTGAAGCTACATCAGCATGAAATACATTAATTTCTTTTGAAACTTGATCGTGTCTCTTTAATCTTTCTTTCATTTCATCAAATGATTTTAAATCTTGCATTTTGAGATCTTTTTTAACTTCTTTATCTTCAAGCGAATTGAATAGCAAAAATTTCTTTAGTTCTTCTTCATCAAGTTTATGCTTCAAAATATTTTTTGCAAGTTTCTCAATTTTTGAGCAGAATTCTTCGGCAGCCTCATTTCCTTGCCGATAATTTAGCGCTTCGTTGAGATCATCGATAAGACTTCTGTTCTTAGAAAAAGCGTTTCTTAATCTTTCTGTATAATGCAGAGTTTCATTAGTCAACTCATATTTCTTCGTTGAATTGATTGATAGAAAAGCTTTGACGAATTTGCTTCTGTATTCATCGACAATATTTGTCATCTCGAAGAATCGTTCCGTTTCTAAGATAAAATCTTCCACGTCTGAATCCATGTCATATGTTTCTGGTGGCTTGATAAAATTTGCAATCGTGGTCGCCATATTAGCCACAGAGCTACGGGTATTAATAGAATCCATAACTAAAACACGTTTATTCAAAACACAAATATTATTAAAACAAATTATATCGTTAATTTGTTTGAGGAGTTTCTAAAAAATAATAATTAATGAATAAGTAAGGATTTCAACATACAATCAAACATGCCCAACATCATACCATTATTTAAATACAAATTATAAAACGCCTCACAATAATAATAATAATAATAATAATAATAATAATAATAATAATAATAATTGTTGAGAATTTGGTTAATCTGTTCCCTTAGCCCCATGTTGTTTAGTAACTTGGAGAATGGATTCAAAATTTGAGTCTTTTCTCCAAGTAACAACAATAATAAAATTAATGATAAAAATAATTATAGAAAAATAAAAAAAGAATTTAACATAAAGTAAATGAATAAGAATCAACATTTTTTTTATTATATATTAATTGGAAATTTGTGATTTTGGAAAAATAAAATTGTGTTTTAATATTTGGGGTAAATTTTAAAAAATTGAAATTTTGTGGTTTTTGTAATATTGTGAGTGTAATTTAAGAATAAAAAGGTGTAATTTGAAAAATAAATTTTGACTTTAAACCGTTCAAAAATAATGTTAATATGTTCGATTTCTAATGAAATTCCTGAAGTTCCAGTTCTTAATAGATTTTCAGGGCATGCTTATGAAAGAAGGTTAATTGATGAATACTTAACAACCAGTGATTTAAATCCAGTCACTGGGATACAGTTTTCTCGAGAAGCTTTGTCTACTCTTAAATCACAAGTTGGAATTATATCTCATATTGTTTCTCCTCAAGCTGCACAATTCGATAAAAGTAAAGCAGGAAAACTCTTCGTTGGATGGATATGTTAAATGCTACAGTTCCAAGTCGTATTAAAACTGCACTTGATAAAATCCCAACAAATATCCAAGAATGCTCTATGGATGAATATCATAACTTTCTGTTTGATGGTCTAGTTTTGGGATATTTGATGGCAGTGCTGGATTCAGGTCATATTGAACAATCAAATGGAAAAGCCTGGACAAATTCTGACGCAAACATTCTCATCCTCAATCAAGTAACGTCAACCCATCTGAATCAATTCAATAAAAAATCACAATTGGATCTGTTGATCGGGGTTCTTCCACAGCCGCAATGTCTCTGCATCCTCGTGGGCCTTGTTGCAATCGATAATAAATTAATTAAAAAGATGATGGAATTTACCAACAATAATAATAATAATAATAATAATAATAACAATAATAATAATAATAATAATAATAATAATAATAATAATAATAATAATAATAATAATAATAATAATAATAATAATAATAATAATAAAGATAATAATAATAATAATTTTAATTATTATTGTATAAATTACTTCCAAATTCCACAAACATCTATTTTTAAAATATAGAAATGCTTGCATTTTATTTTTAACCTTATAAAATATAAAACTATTTGAGTTATATTTTAAACATTATCTGTCTGAAATAAACTTTTAAAAAATATAACTTAATTAAAAAATCTTTTAAAATAATTACTAAGGACTTGAGAGTTAGGTTAACCTAATATCCACTGGATGTTATGGAATGCACGTAAAGTGAACCTAATGGTTAATAAATTAATTACATCACAATAAATTGTTGACTGTATTTTTAATTAAAACTAATTAATTCACATCTTTAATCATATAAACGAATTATTTACTCTAATTAAATATTTTTATCCCAATTATATACATTTTAAATCTTACATTGTTGATTAATTTCTTATTTTTCCTTTTATTTACAATTATACTTTACCCAACTTTCTCGAAATTTCGAAACCCTTTCAAAAAGTTTCAACCACCATTGACTAAATGAAAGCAATGAAAAATTTAGAAAAATCCAAACAAAAGTACGCAACAAAAGTAATATTCACGGTTGAGATTCTGCGTAAAATTTCAATTGACTCTAATACATCTCTGAGAGAGGATATCAATTTGTTAGGAGAATCTCCTAGATTCGTCCCATATGAAGCAGAAAACAAAAGATTATCTACACTCAACCGATAAACCCGATGATTCCTTCAGAGAAATATTTTTCTTGTTGATGATTAATTAATTAACCGAATAAGCGCAAACCTGAACCAAAGTATTGCCTAAAGTAATCATGTGTATTATAACTGTCTGAGTCTAATTAAAAATATTTCCTGTTTTGCTCAACATAAATAAATAGTAATTGTGCTTTTTATTAATAAAAAAACATCTACATTTACCTTGAGTGATGATGTACATTTTGTCAGATTCTTTCCCCTAAATTGAAATTTACATGAATTTAATTAGAATATGTATTTTTGAATCTAGTTGAAACATGATAAAATACCCATGATTATAAACCGAATCAAAATATAATATTTAATAAATGAATATAATAATAATAGTAATAATAATATTAATAATAATAATAATAATAATAATAATAATAATAATAATAATAATAATAATAATAATTATAATAATAATAATAATAATAAAAAAAAAAATAATAATAATAATAATAATAATAATAATAATAATATTATATTTGTAAATTAATAAATTTCGTATTTTTTATCTTTATGTTCATAATAATTTTTTATTTTTATTTTGATTATCAGAATTATTTATTATTATTATTTCTTTCGTTTATTTATATTACATTGTGAACACTCGAAAAAGATAAATACTTTCTCATTTTTATCAGTTCCAGGCTTCGGATTGAAATTAGAAATCCAACTTTGTTTGCGGATTTGTTTGCGGAAATGAAATGGAGGAAAACAAAAACCATGGAGTTTGTAAAACACGTTTTCAAAAATTGCGAACTTCAATCTCTTATTTTAATAGCATACATAATGTTAGGATTTTGTTTGAAACTTTCAAAGGAAATCCATCTATCTGTCTGACGACTTCTTTAACCGGAACACGAATACTATTACCAGAATTACGAAAAACAGTAATCTGCTTGTATTTGCGATTAAACTCTGTTCATTAATCAACAAACTCGTTTTCCGAAGGGACTTAACGGAATTTGAATGGAGATTTGTACATAGCGCTAGCACTAATACACTACTGGGAAAAAGACTATTTTATTGGTTGACATGAAATGTCCAATAGACTCAGTATCTAATTTTGAATTAGTTGATAAATTAAACTTTGTGAAATATGAGTGGCTTTGATCTGAAATACAAAAGGTAAAACAAGACTACAAAGTCGAACTGTTTGCATGCATCTTTGAATCTCTTGAATCAGTTGAGACAAAGACATCTGATCTTCTAATTAAAATGAGAGTACCTCAAAATCGAATTAACAATCTGTTGAAAGAATGTACAATAAGTAACATTGCACATTCTGCCAAAATTTGGTATTTTCATACCAATGGTTCCCTTCCAAAATTTGTTTAATTAACTTGAATATAAAGTAAAATGAAAAGTTCTATTAGATTTTTAATTTCACATAATTCATATTATAAATTATATAATCAACTAGTATAAACTTTATGTTATTATATGTAAATAAACCTTTTAATTTATAAATTAAAAATAAAAATCTGATAAATTTGATTATGAAAACTTTTAAATTCTGAGACCAAATATTCTGCGACAGTGTCGTTCAAATCTCTAGCGAAATTTTCTCCCTACGTAAGAATCGCAAAGCCGGATTAAGGAATCTGACAATAGCATCAGTAATTCCAGCAGATAAAGCCAACATGAAAATGAAGCTTATTGACTTTTCCAAGTTGAAAAGATTATCTGTGACATGTACATTAAATTGTGTGATCAAACTTGTTATATTTAATAAATGTTTATAATAATAATAATAATAATAATAATAATAATAATAATAATAATAATAATAATAATAATAATAATAATAATAATAATAATAATAATAATAATATATTTGAAAATTATTAAATTTCGTAATTTTTTATTTACATTTTGATTATCAGAATTATTATTATTATTTCGGTGTCAGTTTAAACAAGCACAAACTCACCGGAACCCACGAAGCATTTATATAATTATTCACTTTTGATCCAATATCAACAAAATTGTCTTCAACTGTAAAATTTAAGTCAAAACATAAATCAAGTACAACCTACAAGGTATATGGTTTTCAAAGATATTTTTCCTTTCATTCACTTTTAGTAATGCTTTACTGCAGATATTCTTTATTCTATATCTACTGAGTAAGGCCTATAAATATAAATGTTAATATATTATTAATAAAATCATATGATTATAAGATATGGTTATAATTGATGGGAAAGTGCTATTGAAGTGAATTTAGTATGGCTAATATATTTTGATAAGGATCTTACAATCATATTGCTAAGATGAATTTTTCTTATCAATGGCCAAAGAACCTTTATAGTGAACATAATTCTTTTTGTTATATTCCCTAATTTTAATTTAAACACAATATACAAATACGAGTTTCATTGCATGATATAATTACATATTCAAGATCATTGCCAATATCATTCTATCCCTTTCCCCCATAAACATTTTAAAATAAAACATACACATATAAAGCTTGATTTTTTTTTCCATATCTTCTGCAAGAGTCTGTATTCCAGATGATCAGCAAGGTATTCGTATTTCATCAAACTGACAAAATTAAAAGAAATATTTTATGAACAGTGGTGTTTTGTTATATGCCAAACGGGAAATTGTCTGGGCCCAAATTATTCTTTTATAAACCCATTACTGGAGTGAGACAGTCAAAATTTAAAATGTTTTGGGAATTCCAAATTTTTTTTGAATTTTCTATATTTTGTTAAGAATTTTATTTTTAAAATGTATAATTGTTCATAAGTGTAAAATCTCCAATTTTTTATTTTTAAAGAAACTCTATCTAAGATTTTTCTATAGTTTTATTTTCAATAGTAATATTGAGTCTAGAAGAACACCGAGGGCATTTCAACAAAAATTTCATAATTTATAGAAGTTTGTAAAATTTAATTATAAAATTACATTAAATTCATTAAACAAAATGTCATCACTGAGGCGCTTTTCGTACTTCTTCGAGAATTCAACAATGTTCAATCCATCAAGATTTATCCTTTTCAGGTACTCTTTTTCTTTAACTAATTTTGACATTATAATTAATTACTGTCAAAACAATAATAATAATAATAATAATAATAATAATAATAATAATAATAATAATAATAATAATAATAATAATAATAATAATAATAATAATAATAATAATAATAATAATAATAATAATAATAATAATATTAATAGTAATGAAATTAATAATAATGTAATTTACTAGCATGGTTTCTTCTATTCCTCTGCTTACGGATTTTTTTTCTAGCAGGCTCGTTGTAGATTTCACTGAATAAATAAAATCCCATGAACGATCATATGAAAAGATCTAATAATACACTATGTAAAAGACAATTGCAATAGATAATCCAACAACAAATATTGTTGTTAATACGCTCCCCCAAATTATTTGTTCTTGATATGATGTTTGATTCATTGTAATGATTTGAATAGTTACAGAACAATCAGTGATATGCACCAGTGACATTCATATAGATGACATAACATTATTGATTTATATTACTATATTATTTATTAATGAATATTAATTTTATTTTTTACAGTTATTTGTTTGATAAAAATGTAAAAAAACTAAATATATTATATTATATTATATTATATTATATTATATTATATTATATTATATTATATTATATTATATTTTATCATAATAATAATAATAAATTAATTGAAAATATATAAAACATTATATAAATAATGCAAAAAATTAAAAAAGATAAATTTTCAATTACAGAAAAAGCCCATTTATATATAGGCTGCTTTATGATACCATCCTCCTAGAATTTGCAATATTTTCAATAAATAAACCCTAATGGACTTCGAGAGAGTCAAATTCTTTTACAAAGATCGAAATTAATAAGAACATATAGCTTCCAAGTTAAACAAATATGGTAAATTAATAGGAAAATCAGAATTCAGATTTTTCAATTATAAATTGTGGACAACAAAAATAAGGATTAGTGATTTGATTGTGCAACAGAAGCTCATCAAATGTTGCACCTTTCCAATTTCACCATACACCTTCCAGAAGAATTATCGAAGAATTTTATTGAAGAAATTCTTTTTAATTTTTGCTATTTTATAAAAATTGAGGTGGAAATTGACCAAGATCTTGTCAACCAATAGCTCCAGCAGCTTTGGTTTTGTTATGAAAAACATTAGGTAAATTAAATAATGCTGGCACAATACCAGGTTTGTCATTCAGCTGCCAGAAAATCTTCAAATTGTGTTCATAACAAGTTATTGATTCATCGAATTAGCTCAACATTTTCAATGTATTGAAAAGATGCTCCCTTGCTTTATCTTCACCAGATAAATCCTCGAGCCGTCTCGATAAGTCTAAATATTCAAATAATCTGTTGCCATTTAAAGCAGTTTCAAATGTGTCTGCATTTTCGACTAACATACTTTCTACATAACTTAATAACTCATCGTGGAGATTGGGATATTTATTCTGAATAATTGATAATATTTCTGCTGAATTGTTAATCATAACTTAAAAATTTAAAAATAAACTCCTTGCAAAAATATTTATCTTAACATAGAAACCTTTTTAAACAAATTCTACCACTTTATCAAAATTACATAACTTAAACAATCAAATAACAAATTATTTATCTATACTTTTAAATCAAATACAATCAAGATTCAACAATATCGGTTATTTTCAACCGTCATCAGACATTTCTAAGTGGCGAAAGCTGGATTCTAAGTTATCTACAGATTCACTTAAAGGTGATTAAACAAAACGAGGGATGCTAACAACTAACGCGATCGATTGAAGTCAAGATACAGTTACAACGTTTCCTAATAACTTTCCACTAAGGTTTTATAAACAATGCAGATAATGCAACTTCTATATAAAGTTCTTATCTCAAAGAAAACTACCACTTGATTCTATTGGCAAGCTAATTAACTGTTACAATTGGTGATTTTCAATCAAATAAAAGACCAATTTCTGTTTAAAACTTTTCAAAAGATATGATTATTTGAATCATAAAAACTAATACAATCAAAAGAAAAATTAACTTTAAAGTTGATACCTTTGATAAATAATAAAATTCTATTCACTTTTTCTCTGTCTAGCTGACCAAACCTTGCTTTATATAATCCTTTGAAAATGGTTCAGCTTTCACGATCTAATCTAGTTTGAATGGTTTGGCGTATTTACTATTAGATTGTCTTTGTACAATAATTCCTGTGTAATTTCGTTATTAAATTTTGTCATCCAGCTTAACTGAATTTTATCCATATTCATGTTAAATCTTTTTATGTAAAATAAATATTAAATATTTTAATTTTTAATTACTATTTTAAGAATATTATTTACTATATTTAATTTTATTTACTATATTTAATTTTATTTACTATAAATTACTATTTATAAAAATGTTCTAAAAATAGTATTATTTTATTAGTACTTTTAGAATTCCAACTTAATTTACTATACTCAAGTTTCTTTACCAAAACAGGCAAGGCCTAAGTAAGCCTGACCCTTACACTTAAAGTAAAATAAATAAAGTAAAGTAAAGTTAAATTAGTAAAATAAAAAAGAATTAGTAGGTATATGACATTATAAAACTTTAAAAAATTAAATAGACATTATTAATGCAAAAATCAAGTAAAAATTTTAAAATAATTAATTTTAAAATAAATTTTGAACTAAATAATGATAATAAATTATCATATAATAAAGAAAATATTAAATTTTAAATAAAATAATATAAAGTTGTATAATAAAAAAACAATACAATTTCAAATACAATTTTTATATAAAAATATAAAAATTGTATTAAATATTTTTTTCAGATCAAGATGTGTGAAATAAAAATATCTTATTTATATTTTTCATTGAATTTTCGAGGAAAGATCATAAAATAACACAAAAGGCTGTTTCTAAATTTGTGTCAAATAAAAATATTGATTTAAACAAAAATTCTACATGAAAATGAATAGAATAATACATAAAATCCGGAGAAAGGCAAAGAAAAAGACTTGAGATTTTACTCAATTATAATAGAAGTGTGATAAAACTATAATGATATCAGTTAGATTTCAAAACTATTATTAGCATTTAATGTTGATGGAATCCATCTTTGCAATTCAATTTCGTACTACTAAAATATCAAAAGTGTCATTCAACGGAAATCCGATTTCAACTGATTCAGTGGAACTCTCTTGTTCCATGATGCCTTTATGAATTGGAGCACGAGTGATGCAAATTATTAATTATTATTATTATTATTATTATTATTATTATTATTATTATTATTATTATTATTATTATTATTATTATTATTATTATTATTATCATTATTATTATCATTATTATTATTATTATTATTATTATTATTATTATTATCATTATTATCATTATTATCATTATTATTATCATTATTATTATTATTATTATTATTATTATTTGATTATTATTATTATTTTTTTTTTTTTTTTTTTTTTTTTTTTTTTATTATTTTTTTTTTTTTTTTTTTTTTTTTATTATTATTTTTTATTATTATTATTTTTTTTTTTTTTTTTTTATTATTATTATTATTATTATTATTTTATTATTTATTATTATTATTATTTTATTATTATTATTATTATTATTATTATTATTATTATTATTATTATTATTATTATTATTATTATTATTATTATTATTATTATTATTATTATTATTATTATTATTATTATTATTATTATTATTATTATTATTATCATTATTATTATTATTATTATTATTATTATTATTATTTATTATTATATTATTTTTTTTTTTTTTTTTTTTTTTTTTTTTTTTTTTTTTTTTTTTTTTTTATTATTATTATTATGATTATTATTATTATTATTATTATTATTATTATTATTATTATTATTATTATTATTATTATTATTATTATTATTATTATTATTATTATTATTATTATATCAAAAATTCACAACAAAGATATAATATTCATTTATATATAGTCATCAGGTCACTAATTTTCAAATAAATACGTCATTGGAGATGATTTTGGCATTTTTCTATTAGTTTGTTTTTCTTTGAGTAATAATCTGAAATATTTGATAACGTCTCGTTTTGTCTATTATAAATTAAATTAGAACGTTGTCTTTTACAAAATTGGTCTGCAACCTCCAAATAATCCTCGCATTTATCCAGATCGAATATAACAGATTTTAGTTCTTTGAAACATTTTTTCATGTAATCATTCCTTTTTTTTCCGCACAATGTCTCCATTTTTTTTAATTCCTCATTATATCTTTTAATAACTTCTTTGTTTGTTTTAATTAATTGTATTTTATTTGCCAAACTTTCGATTGTACAATTCAAAATTCTAATTTTGTTTAAATGTTCGAAACTGTCCTTTGGGTGGTTCAAGGAATTTGTATTTATCTTTTTTTCCCCTTTGGATTTATCATTTGTGTTTGTTTTCTCTTTGGATTTATCATTTGTGTTTGTTTTCTCTTTGGATTTATTATTTGTTGCTAAAAATCTTTTGTGATGTTTTAATTTCTTGTCTATATCTACCTCTGTTGCCTCCGGTAATTGTTGAGATTCTTGTTTTAATTGATTGACCTTTTCTTCGAGCTCCTGTTTCAAATGATCTAAGTCATATTCACCGAATACTACTTGATACGATACTATAAAAACGAAAATTGCAAAAATGATCCTCATTGCAAATGTTTTGATGTCTTCAAAAACTATTGAGATTTGTGTATTTATATATATTTCTCTGGTGTTTGTATGCTTAGTTTCTCACGATAAGTTCAAATAAAAATGCCGTAAAAAGGCTCAAATATACACATAAAAATGATTTATTAGTAATTTTTTTCATATGCATGAGGTTGTGAATCCATCAATTGGTAGTTGTTTAAATAGTCTACAAATTTGATTAATTAAAACATTCAACATATGTTATCAAATCATTATTATAACATTTAATCTAGAGTTAATATTATAGATAATATAACATTTATCAATAAAGTATTGTTTAATTTAAGTGATATTTTTATATGTTAAAATTGATAAAAAATAAACTTTTAACCATAATTTTGCCTTCACTTGCTTTGTATTTCAATCAACTAATTAATTAATTAAAATCTTGTTTTACGTCATCATTCATCATGATTGGAAAAATAAATATTTATAAGTTGACGAGTGACATAAAAAGTGACAAGTAAAAAGCGTCTTGTTAGATTGAATTTTTTTCCTTACAAAAACCGAAAAAAAATAAATATTTCGCTGTGATTTATAAGAGTTCACATAAATTTTCTTCAGTCAGTTAGATTTGCCATTTTGAGTGTGATAAGCAAAAAGTATTGCAAGTAAAATGAGTTCATTCAAGAAAAACAGAAGCTTCCCTTAAAAAGATTTATAAAATTACAATAAAATTTTAAATGAAATGTTTGAAGTTATACTGAGTTTTAAATCTGGAATGCCAAATTTCCCGGTTGGATTGCCGATAGGTCAGAAAATGTAAAAATTTACAAAAACATTTTTTGAAGGTGAAATCAGTATAAATTGATAACCGTTTCCTAAATATTACTGCCATTAAATAATCACATGAATTTATCCCTCTTTAAAATAAAAATTGACTCAATAGTACCCCTATAATTTGACAGAATCATCTCCTTTACCACTGTAAATGTTGAAATTACTCATTTTAGCACTGATACCGAAATAAATCTTACCCAGATTGCTTTTTTCATCTTATATATTTCCATTTTATTAATACACCCTCAATTGTAAAAAATTAATGAACATTTGTTTTCAAAATTGACACATTGCTGATAATTTTCATGTAAAAACTGACATTTAACGAATTTCTCCTTTCGACTCGACATTTACCCCTAAATTACGTTAATTTAATGAATTATTTCCTTTAAACTTGATGTTTAACCGAACATTCGATGAAATATATCACACTGATATTAATTTCCCAATAATTATTATCCCTCAATTACTACAAATTGATGAACATTTCTCTTCAAATTGATACATATTCATTGTAGGATAACTGTAAAAAATAGATATTCTAAATTATATGATATGTATTTATGTGTGTATGTTGAATTTGTATGACTGAAGATTATGTAGTGTATGTCTGAATGTCAAGGGTGTGATTTATGTATGCATGTGTGTATCTTGATCAACATACATACAATAAAATAACTTCCTTCTGTGAGTTACTCACTTGTTTTAAATAATAAATATGTTTCCAAAGTCTTTTAACACTCACAATTATAATTTATAAACTACCATTTAATGCATTTCTTTATTTTGTGGTATCCAATCAAAATACACTGCTTAATTATTAATTTTTCCTTTATAATTGATACATTACTGATATCTGGACATTAAATCAAAAGGAAATATATAGAAGGAGAAATTCAACTTGGGTAATATTCATTTGTGCTAAAGATAATAATTATCCCAATTAATCTGAGCGATTTGTAGGAATATCAATAGTCCATTATATCTAGTATTTTACATTATATTTTAGTGATTAATGTCAGTAATTTATTGCAATTGAAGCTTTTCAGCGTGATCTTTATAGCTAAAATAATGATGTCAATAATTCATTTTAATTCATTTGAATTTAATAATAATATTAAGGGGATATCAATAGTTCGTTAAAACAGCGTAATCTTTGTAAATTAAATAAACTCGATTTTTATGGTTATAACAGTAATTCATTAAATTATGACAAATGTACTTTATATAAAAAGAAAAAAAAATCCAATAGTTAATACAATTTCGACAACTCCTTGCTTATCAAAGGATAACTCGCATTTCTTGAAGCAAGTCCATTTAGATTGACCTCCTAAAACAGATTGTTCAACTCAAAATTTTCGAACTATCAGTTTTCCATTTAATAATTCTATTTCAGATTTAGACTTTGTGAATGTTAAATTATCTTATGGATTTGATCTCGTCAATTTAGACTGGACACTAACACCGGGTAATAAATATTTTGATTCATGAAATCAAATTGTGTAACATGAAAATGGTTAAGATTTTACAATCTAAGTGCTTCTTTTATTTTCTTATATTTTTCTTATAATTTTTTTATATTATTTTAATATTTTCATATTTTCTTTAATTCCCATAACCTCTAAACAAATATTATGATTATCATTTATTATTATTTAGATTAATGCCTTATGAGCAAATTTTTCAGTTACCCCTTTAACTCTGATAGAATTATAATGTAATAAAATTTCTTTAAAAAGAACTCTGATAAAAAAATTGTTTGTCGTTAAATCAGAATCAGGCGAAGTATTGTTACTTACATTATTTATAGCATGAGTGGCAAACTGATTACTGGCATGATTGACTTTAATTTTTCTTATTTATTCGCGATCGACTTCCAAAAATTGATTAAATAAAAAACAAATAAAAATTTAATTAAAGTCTTTATTAATAATAATAAATAAATAGATATAATGTGTTTACTATTTTGTGGAATATAGACATACTTTATTGATAAATATTTTATGGAACATACTTTATTGATAAAACTTTTGTATTAATTTTTTGATGAATATGTGTGACATTCCATTTCATCAACGAGTTCATCACGGATGAACAATCGAATATAAATCATTAAGTGGTCATCAGTCAGAGAACTCCTAAATTTCTATTTGATGTTTTCATTTGAGAAAACATTGTTTCACATAGAACAGTGGATCCAACATATGCAAATAATCCATTGCCACCGATCTCAATATTGAGTATTTTTCTTCTGGTAATAAATTCCAAAATTTATTTTCATTGACATGTCATTTCAAAATTATATCTGATTGTAATGTTACAATTTCTAACTCTAGATTCGATGAATTCAATTGAAAGGTATAATCTATATTTGATGAAATATTCTCAAAAAAAATGAAATAAATTCAAAAATCGGTTAAAGTTTATTGAGATTTGCAAACTGTTTCTCAAATTCTCGATTAAAATTTTCCATTTCAGAACAAAATATTTCAATATTACATTCACCAGCAAGTTTAACATGTTTAAAATTTTGCTTTTAAAGCAAATACCGATTTGACCAACTCAATAATATTTTTTTCCTTTTCTTTGTAATTTTAAATTAATCGAGTTGTAATGACCCATAAAATCTGTAAGAAACGCTGATTTTTTTAACCCATAATTGATTGTTCATGTTTTTCTAACATTGTGTCCAAAAAAGTAATGATTTCAGGTAAAAGACTTAGAAATCTTTCAAAAAGGTTTCCTCGACTAAGTCAAGTAACATGACAAAAAAAGAAGTAAATCTTCATATTCCTAGTCATTGGAATACAATAGCATACAAAGAAAAAACATATATCCGAAAAGAAAGTATCTTTGCTATGATTAGTGACACAATTTTAATACACCTTAGCACTGATAACGTTCAAGAAAGACGTAAATTTCAGACAATGCTATTTCTGCTAAATCATAAAGAGAGTAATCTTCCTTGTAAGTTTGAAATTGATAATCGGTTTTAAATGGCGAAACGACCTATCGTCTTGACTGATGTAGAAATCGAATAAGCGAATAATAAAGATCGACAATACTATTACTAGAACATCATGATATTTGATTAGACAATTCAATGTTTTCAAAATCGTGTCTTTTAATATAATATTTATATAGATTTCGATAAAGTCGTTGAGCAGTTCAGCACTAGGTGTATTCAGGGAATTAGTCACGTCAGTTGTATTATTGATACACCGTATCTATGTATTATACATCTTAATTTAAAATTAATGTTTCATCGTTTGCTAAATTTTTAGTAATATTTTCAATTAAAAACTTAAAATTAAACTAGTAAATTCTTTTAAATGCCCGCGATATACTGCTGAACTATTAGCGATCGACCGTTTGCCGACCTCTGATTTATAGCTTTTTTACATTTTTATAGTCAATAAATGTCGGATTATGCATGGGAGTATTAGTGGGATAAATCCCCCCGACATTTCAAAAGAACAAAAATTAAAAACTAGTTTTTGTGTTGGGTGAAAAAATTTTATTAAATAAAATTAAAACATACTATATTTTATTTCACTCTATGAAGATAAATTTTTGTAATTTACCGGTATTTTTAATTTGGTTAAATAATTTGGTAAATAAAAAATATAAATTCGTGTTTATATGGGTTTGATAGCATCATGATATAATCGTTTTGATATAATCATAGAAAATTTACATATAAGTAATAATTTATCTTAGTAATTTCAGTTATAATTAGTCTTAATAATTAAAAATATATTTTTCACCCTTCTTTTTTCCGATTGCTTGTGTGTATAATTTGATCGAATCTTAATAATTTGCTATCCTTTACTCAATTTTGATTAGTTGATAATATGCGTGTGTGTATTCACTTTTTATATCATTATTATTAGTAATTAAACTGTTTAAATTAGTGGGAGAGTCATACCCAATCTCTAGTTCATCACTAAATTAGAATAATCTACGCATAGGTCAATGTTAATATTACGTTCAATAATTATTCTTTGATTTTTCACTTCAAACCTTTACGAAGAAATTAATATTGTTTATGCATATTTGAATTCACTAAAGAAAGTCATAAGATACAATATATTGAAACTAGTTAAAAAACGCTAAAATTTATTATATATTAAGTTTAAATTTGAAAAATAAGTACAGCACAAATCAACATAACTTTCAATCGAATCAATTCAATATTAATTTGTGATTGAAAATGGAACATTTAAATATTTATTTGCATGCTGGTTGTGGTGGCCGACTGCAATCTAGATTGTAATAAATAATTATTATTAGTATTAATAATTAGAATAATAATTAAGATAATAATAAATTAAGAAAAATAACTTAAAAAAAAATTACGAAAAATAAATAATATAATTAATAATAATTAAGAAAACAAATAATAATAATTACGAAAATTTATTAAATTTTAATGATGTCTAACCTAGTTTATTTTAAAATATATTGCTTAATCAAGTTTACTTGACCTACTTTATTTCATTTGACCTATTTAAATTAAATTAAATTATAACTTAATTTAATATGAATTATTTAATAATTTTATGTGTCCTATATAATTTTATATGTTACCAATTTTAAAAATTTAACACCTGGTCAACTTTTTCAGTTGAACAATTAAATTTTATGCGTGATAACATTATTAAAAATATTTTATATTTTAATTTAAGATACCTCAAATGTCATTAAATTCATCTACTTACTTAGTTGGAGTGACCTACAAAGGTTTGTATGAGACCTACTTTATTTTATACACAACACCAATGGCCTAATATTGAAGATATAACTTACTTTATTGCTGTTAAAATAATCTTAAGTTAAAGGTTTGACCTAAAAATAACACAATTAAGAAATCCTTGATTTTTTTAAAGGGGGATATGACCAAATCTATGCGACTCACATTAATTAACTACAACCTATTCAAATCCTAAATAAAAATAAATCAAATGCTAAATGAATCCGAACAAAGGAGAAGAAAAAGAATAAGGATTATATTCGATTATAATTCATTAAAACTTTATTAAAGTTAACTTGCAAAAATCCAACTGCCTCAGAAGAGTGATATCAGTTGGATTTCCAAACTAATATTAGCATTTAATGTCAATGGAATCCATCTTTGCAATTCAATTTCGTACTACTAAAATATCAAAAGTGTCATTCAACGGAAATCCGATTGCAACTGATTCAGTGGAACTCTCTTGTTCCATGATGCCTTTATGAATTGGAGCACGAGTGATGAAAATTATTAATTATTATTATTATTATAATTATTATTGTTATAATTACCATTATTATTGCAATGAGTTTTAAAACTTCTATTTAAAAATAATATAGTTTAAATGTTACAAGTGCAATCAGTTATTTGAAATAAATATTTGCGTATAATTTGTATATTAAAATTGATATTAAATTATAGCATATAATATTAAATTATATTAACGTATTTTAAATTAAAATAATTATATTTGTGACCGAAACCTATAACAATAATAATTACCACGCCACGGTTGTTTTAATTTGAAGATAAAAGGGAAAAATTTTAAATTTCACTGTGTGATAATTAAATAAATGTTAGAAGAAGGCTTGAATTTAATTGCGTCTAACAATTATTATTTTTATTGATTGTTGTTATTATTATAATTAAAATTCTGCATGCGCTTTAAGTGAATTTATTTTCATCGCTTCTAAGTACGCATAAATCTTTTTTCTATCGATATTCAACTGAATAAATCCACTTAAAAATACCATAAATTTACTCTTAACCAATAATTTCTCTTAAATAATGTTATTTCCACCTTCCTTATTCATTATTTTCATAAATTTCTCTGTTGAATTTTAATGGATATAAGAAATTTGTTGTTTTATTATTGAAGAAATGAGGCTAAATCTATAATTTTTGAAGCAATTGATTTCTTGATAATTTTAATTGATTTGATTTCGAAATATTTTGAATACAAGTTAATTTTCATAACAACTAGATTTTTCAAAGTTTTTTGATTTGATTGAATATCGATGTTTAGGATACTTTAGGAAAATTGATACTTGATTTGGGTGAGTCAGATTACATCAATAAAAAAAAGAAAATAATGGTTAATTGTGATGATACCATTTATATCTGAATAAAATTTCTGAAATAAACGAAGAGTTAAGTTTTAAAAAATTATTTGATTCAATTAATTATTTACATGATTTAATTATAAAATGTTGTATTTCAAATAAATTAAAAATTTGAATTTACTAGTATTTAAATTTCTTTGATCATTGATTAAAAGCCTTTTATATTGGAAATTTAATATGAAGTCTCAAGAATATCCAGAGAAGTAACAAAATTATATTGAAAAATACCTTTTGAATCAACTATTAACCCTTCAAAAACAGATGATGTCAAAGGAAGATCTGAAAGTGTCTTTACCAACTTTGCCAAAGAACAATTAACAAATTTCATTCTATCAATAAAACACAGCCAATTTCTTAATACATGTAATCATTGAAATAAACTTTTTGGTGCTTGTTGGAATGATATTCAATTCCCAAGAAGGAAAGTCACCAAGACCATATATTAAAATATGATGCATGCCATACTTTCTCAAACTATGAAATATAACTAGTAATTGTCTTTGAGTTTTGTGAGTCATGTTACATTTTTACAGACTGCACCAAGATATTTGCCAGAAAAAAAATCGTAATCTCTAACAGTCCTAGTAATTGGTTTTTTTACATAAGTAACAAGTCTTACAAGATCGGAATTGCAGTTCCTCAGCAAAAGATATGTATTCCAAAAAATTTTTACCTTCAATTTCATAATAAGGAAGGACAATTGTGACAGCAATTTCCTCAATCTTTTTAAGAAATCGAACAATACAATCTTCTCCAAAGAATTCATAATATGATTTTGCATTTGTAAAATTATTTATTAATTAAAGCCCTACTGATAAAAGCATATGAATTTGATAATAATTTTCATCTTTTGGTAAAACTGATTCAAAATCGGCATAAATTACATAGAGTGGGGCGATTGTCTTTGAATAGTCACCAAACTTTAAATATTTATTTTGTGGTAATGTGTAAAGGTTTGTACCTGTTTGATTTTTAAAACATAGAGCCATATGTTGTGTGAAAGCATTGTCTAATCGGAAACAGTTAAGACAATGGGGACACTATTGGCATCTTATTTGGACATTGCAGTCATCATTTCGATGACAGTTCATTACACGTATAACACTTGTCACTGAAGTGAAATGGAACTTATTTCCATTTTCCAACAATAATAAATAAATTGGATTTCCATCAATAACCTTGGACCTATGTATGATGTTCAAGTTTGGATAATGAAAAACATAATTTTCAGAAACCTCATCAACAATCTTAGTATGAATATAAGAAAAGACATTAATAGCCAAATTTAAGTCTGCGTTTTTCTTTACAAATTTAGGAATATCGCACAATTTCATAGGACAATATGTAACTTCTTTTCTAAGTAAGATGACTTAAAAGACTCATATTTTGCTACTCTCTCTGGATGATTACTGATTACATCTCTTTTTGTGAGTGCCAAAATACTATACAAGAAACATTTGTGATCCTTATTTTTAACATTAATAATTGCTCCTTTAGATTTAAACTCAGAAAGTGTAAGAATAAGACTATGACCAAATAAGCGACTAATTGGAGATTATTTGCTGAGAATAAAATCAATTTATAAAATGTTGACAGCTTTCCAACAACTACCTAAATGTGTAAATTTATAAATTTTTTCAATCAACTTGTTGACACTTTCAACCAAAAAGTCATCAGAAAATTTCACTGCATTACTCGAAAAGTAGTTTTCACGAACCTCGTCATCTTTTCAAACCTAATAAGAATAGTAAATTGAATTATTACGCTAACTGTCTTTAATATTTCAAATTTTAATTTCTTAATGATTCTATCAGTTAAAGAAATTTTAATCAGTTGCTCATCAGCAATATCAAAACATATTGTTTTTATGGCGCCATTTAAATTTATTTCAATAAATGGTTCATTCTCTAAAGATGATTCACCAATCTGATTTTTATTATTAAGATGAACAGAAGCAATGTATTCATAATCACTGATTTCAATTACTTCTGTTTTGATCATTTTATGTGATATAATGTTTTGAATACATTCAGCAGAAATTTTATTTTCGCTACCATTTTTTGTATTATTTCTAGTAATGTTATTCGTATTATTTTTATTAATTTTTATAAAAATTTCTATTTTTTTTGATTTAAATGTTCTTTATGTTGATTATATGTACTTAATGTTTTCTGATGTTTTGCATATGTGGCATATAAAAAAGTTAATGCCATTGAATTTATGGCGAAAATATTTTTTCATAGTTTTATGACATAGATTGCTATGGCATACTGATGTTACGCAGCATTTTGGGTAAAGTTTACCAGATAAAATAATTTACAATTAAATATTTATATATATATATATATATATATATATATAAATGTATTAGATTTGTTGAATAAATTTAGAATATTAAATACACCTGATTCAGTTCATTAAACCAATTACAATTATGATTAAGTTTATGAATTAGCCATTTTTAAAATGGCTGGCAGGTAATTTTTTTATAAAGTATATTTTAGGGCTTGGATTGTGATCTCGTATATTTATGAGATCATTATTCAAGCTCTTAAATAATACTTTTCATCATTATTTATTATAAATTTAGTTTTAATTAGTTTTTTTAGGTTTTTAGGAATTTATGCCAATTTATGTAAATTAATGGAATTATTTTCGAATAAATGTAAGTTCGATTAATTGAAAACTAAAATTTATTATTAAAAAGTTTCTATATTCGAATAAACTATTCCTCTGTTCATTGGAAATTTGTTTTGGCTGCTATCTTTTATACCTTTAGACAGAAATTCAAATTTTTGATAATTATTGATTTAATGAGGCTTTGGAAATTTCTGTTAATTTCCCAAATTTATAAAAATCTTCCTCATTTTCAATGGTATTAATGATTTGGATTTTTTATACTTTTCCGTATTTTTTAAACTCCTCATTTGAAGGTTCTGGTTCTATTGCTCCTGGTAAATTGCAAAAGAGGTAAAAGCTCAAAAATCTAGAGTTTCGATGGATATTTTTGAAATATCTGAAAAGTTGTAAAAATATTAAATTGATTGAATTTCATGAAAAATATTACGAAATTATTTCTTAATTTTCTCTACAACTCAAAGTAGAGCTATTGGTATTTTTTTCAAAAATTTTCGGCTTTAATTTAAAAAAAATTGTCTAAAAAGTTACTAAAAATAGTTTTATAGAGTTTTTAATGAATTGAACATTTCTACATTTTGAAAGTTTGCATGCATTATTTACTATGTATTATGTTTTTACGTTAAAAAATTTTTTTCTTGTAATTCCTTCCTTCCTATAATATAAGTTTTTATTCAGTTGAACAAATTACATGCAGACACGGGTAAGTATGTATGTTCCTATATTATAACTTTATTGATTTTTCATTTTATTATAGGAGTTTTTAATGAACTGAATCAGGTGTACAAATTTATCTAAGTGTAAGGTGAATTAATAATTAGTTTGACTGAGAGTGAAATCATAATTCTTGTTAACAGTTGTCACAACCAACATTAGTACTAATCACAGTTTACTATTATTAAAATTAACCAGCAAATATTTTCATTCAATTAAAAGAACCAACGACATTCAACGACATATGGTTTTGGTTTTTTTCAACACAAAGTTGAATAAACATTTTTTCCCCAAATATCTAATTTATTTAAAATTATCATCATCATTATTTTTATTATTATTATATTTTCTAATATATTATCATTATAATTATTATTGTTATTACAAGTACTAACATTATAATCATTATCTTTTAAAAAATATATACTATTAACCTTTACAAATAAATAAATCAAATCTTACATTTCACATTATAAAAATCTGGATCATTGATAGTAATGTTAGTTTTGTAATCATCCCCAATAAGTGTGGGGACATAAGTATGAATTTTATCAACAAGTTCATCATCATTTTCTAGAATTTATATATATTTAAAAGATATAATAAAACAAAATAATTTACCAGTTATTTATTCAAGATCTAGAACAGGGATGGCGAACCTTTTTTGACTGCGTGCCAATAAATATTATTTTTATAAAATGAAAATACATGCGTGCCAATACAAATTATTTTTATTAAATGAAAATACATGCTTTTAAAAATTATATATAGATTCATTTCTATAATATTCTGACATATTTTTTAATGGGATTTTTGTTGCTGAATATTTCTCGATAATGCATCAATATCCGGATCATAGTTTGACAATTTTAATGAAATACAAGCCTCCCCACATTCATCGGTAAGTCTGTTTCGTACATCAGATTTTATATTATTCATAATCGAAAATAGACTTTCACAGCTATACGTTGATGAAAATATTGTTAGAATAGCTAAAGACAATTTCTTCATCGCATTAAATGTTTCTGGGAGCGAACACCATGTCTTCAACAACATATTATTCATGTTTTCGTATTCTTCTTCATTTAATCTTTTTTTTTCATTATTTTCTATTTCTTGCCTTAACTCTATAAATTTCAGCTTCCAAATAGAACTTTATTGAAACTCTGCCAACTGCATTTCTAAATTCTCCAACTGTAACCAGTCTAATTGATCCATTTTAGCAGTTTCCAAATCAAACTTGTCTGGATATTTAATAAAGTTAATTAATGGTTGAAATTTTTTGAAATCTTGAAATCTCTTAGCAAAACTGTCTTGTATGTCATTTATAACTTGGCTATAAAAATTTATATTAATTTCATAGACTCCATGAATAGAAAATTTTTGGAGGTGATCTTTCAACAAAGGAAAATACTTAAAATTATTGTTGTCAATATCGCGTTTAAATATTACTAATTTGGACTCAAAACCTTCAATAATATCGAACATTACATCAATTGATTTTCCGGGACCTTGCAATTTAATATTTAATTCATTTGAATGGTTGGAAATATCCGTTAAAAACATTAATTTGGTGGTCCAGTTATTATCAAAAAGTTCAGGAAATTCGGGTTTTTTATCATTAAGAAACATGATAATTTCATCAAAACATTCTACAAAACGTTGTAACACAAATCCTCTACTAAGCCAGCGTACGTGATTATACATTAACAATCCATGATAATTTGAACCTACCTCTTGTAGAAGCAACTGAAATTGCCGCTTATTCAAAGCTCGAGCTGCTATAAAATTTATTATTTTGGAAACAATACTTAAAATATCATCAAATGCTGCCAAACCAGACTTCGCACATCGAACTTCTTGATGAATTATACAATGAAAATTAATAATTGGATGCCCAACGTGTTCTTGAAAAAGAGATACAAAACCAGCTTGCCGTCCTATCATTGAGGGAGCTCCATCAGTTGTAATTGACAATATTGTTGATGTATCTATCTCAGCTATTTGAAACGTTTTTATAACTGCATCACTAATATCTTTCCCAGTTGTTTTTGCTGATAAGGAAACTAGTGAAAGCAATTCCTCAACTATTTTTTCTCCTTTAGCATAACGAGCAATTATGGACAAGCGAGCTGAAGATGTTACGTCGGTACTTTCATCAAGACATATAGAAAATAGCTTTGCTGAACGTATATCATTTATTTTTTTAATATTAATATTTTATGCATTCTTAATATCCTGTCTTTAACAGTATTTCGACTTATACTTAATTCTTCAATGCGCTTAAGTATCTGCTCTTTATTTTGAAAATCTTCAAATAAATGTGGTGCACATTTAATGAAAGCTTCTTTAATATAATCTCCATCGCTAAATGGTTTGCTATGAGTAGCAATAGTCTTGGAAACCTCAAAACTAGCAGCAGCTAAATAATTTGTATGTTTCAAAAATGTAGTGAATGAGTTTGATTGTAAATTTTTATTTTTAACGTCACGTGCAATATATTCTTTTTGTTCTGAATCACTTTTAGATAAAAGAAATGAATGAGTAGTTTCATAATGACGTTTTACTGAGGATGTTCTGCACACTACTGTATTTCCACACAACGCACACAGGGCATTGTTATTGCTTTTCATCATTCCATATTTATCAGTCCACCAATCTTGAAATGGTCTGTTAGAGCTGGCCTCTGTTTTCCTTTTCTTATTTTCTGACATTCTAAAGTTGAAACATATTATTTATTTATCATTAAAATTGTTAATGAATTACCTTTTGAAATTAATTATAATTGTCTTCTAAAAATATAAATAGATTTTTTTTTATTAGCAAAAAATAATACTAAAATAAGAAAACACAATTTTCAATCGCACTTACAAAGTTTTTAACTGAACTGAATTAGAATTAGTGAATTTCAATTTTGGCGAGAATGCAGATGTTCATATATATATGTATGTATATATTTGAAAATCCAAAGCATACTATTATATTTTAACATTTTTTTTTATATTTAAAATTACATGTTCATACTTGTACATACCTATACCTACATACGCAAATAATATAATTATATTATAACGTTATGAATAAAGGCGCCAGAAATCTGGAAGTTTGTTTTTAAATATCAAAATTTATGCATTAAATTTGAATTGAGTTCACAATTTTTCCAATATCAAAAATGCATTTGGATTAGTCAGTACATTACATATGTATAAAAATGAAAAATATTATACGTGCCAGCGAAAATTTAGCTGCGCGCCACTTTGGGCACGCGTGACATAGGTTCGCCATCCCTGATCTAGAAGATCTTTATTTTCAGTTATAGAGTACCAATCTCCGAAAAAATGAGTTAAATTATAATAAAATAATGATAAATAATAATAAATTACTGGTTGGAGCATTTGAGTATAATTGTGAATTTGATTGATTTGAATCTTAATAAAAATATTAATAATAATAACAATAAAATAAAATAAAATTTACCATTTTCAGATGAAACATCACATTTGTTTAATTGAGACATTTTGAATTTTTGGATTGCAAAAACTTTGTTTTAAAAAATGAAAAATTTATTTGTGATGAAAATCTAGTTTTCAATGATTATAAAGTCAATCTGTTGAGTGTATTCAAACACACATGTTAGTCATATATTCGTTATATATAATCAATAAGTAATTCTAATTTATATGCATGCATAGGTAACTTAAATTCATGTATGTATGTTTATTTTTAACTTAGAAATAAATGAATATCAGATAAAACTAAATATAAACTCAAACACACACACACATATTGGCCATGAAGAAATTAATCAATAAAATAAAGATTAATAATAACATCAAATTTTTTATTCATTAACCATGTCAAAAAATTTTGACCACGTGTACGAGTCCATTGGATTTTGAAACATTGTTTTATACACAACAGGTTTATTCATTGTTTGCAGCTTTAAAACCATAAAGTAGGATAATAGAAATCCAAAAGATCAAACACGTATATTTTGTCAGGTTTTATATATGTAGCAATCCAATGTTCACCGCTGAGATGAAATGATTCAGTAACGACAGTTATGGCTTGATTATTATGTAAATATTGTATTTCTCCAATGGATATACACCAACATATTCATTTCTTAATAACAGATTTCCGATTTGATTAACCTGAATAGAACTAGATCAATAAATTAATCAACAAACCAAAATCTTACTCCATTACAATCTAAGTAGTTTATATCAAATCAGTAATATTTAAACTAATACTGTTCTATTTGCAGTAATTTGTACTTCACTTTTATAAACTCCATATATGACGACATGCACTGGTTCTTTTCTTTTATTCTATTCTTTTATCCAGTCCTAGATTTCAATTTTGAGGTAATTGATTTTGATTCAAGTGTAAAGAATGGATATTTTGATTTAAAATTTTCAACAGATTTTCTACAATTTAGATTTTAAACAAATAAGCTATATTTCTCACAATATATTGCATATATGTAGAACCATAATAATCACTCTCAAAATCCTGAATATATGTTTCTCGATAATCAGTGTTTTTTGATAAAGATTGAGAAGTGACATTAGAATATTTGAATATTGAACTTAATGTTGTATATGATACATTATATTGAGTTTCAGATTGAAAAGTAACAAGTATAAAATTAGGCATTCTTTTATCTCCAAATATTTGTTCTTTATAGAAAGAGGATGCACCTTGACCAATTGCAAATGAAACAATTTCTTTGGTTTTTAATGGATAAGTCTCGCGAATTGAGACCGATTTGATGACCTGCTAATACTGACGGATCTACTCGAACTCGTCTTACAAATAATTTTGCATCAAATATTTGACAAATGGGTTTCCCTGTTGCATAAGTTAATGATAGTGCCGAATCAGATCTATTTAAACGCAAATGAACATTAACACCTGGAAGTAAATATTTTGGCTGGTCCATGAAATCAAGTTGTAAAGATGAACACATGGTGAATAATCTAGAGATTTTAATCCACGTATTTCTACTGTCATCACTTCCCTAACACATAGTAGGAAGATATGTATTTTTAGTATCAGAATTATAATTTAAAATAGTTTCAATTAAATCTTTGTGAATATGAGTTTTGTATCTTTGGAAAAGTTTATCAATTTTCCAGAATCATCCCGAATATTAATTTTTATATTTTTGAAACATGTAAATACATTAGATATTCGATTTGAATTTGCAAAAGTTCATCATGTTCATGTTTTTCAATCCTTACAGATTTTAATAGATGAACATTTGAATCACCAACAATTATAGGATCTATTATGTTTGTATAAATGAATAATTGTTAATGAAATTTAATTATTTTTGGTTTACTCGATCTTTCATTAAATTTTGCATCTTGTAAATTTCTTTGAATTGGTAACCCTAATGTTTTATCAGGTTTTAATCAAACATAATTTCATTAATATCAGTATTCAATGAGAATTTGAAATATTGATCATCTTTAAGTTCAAAATCTGAAAATAAATCCACAATTTTGAATTTAATATGTTTGTAAATCATCATTTTTGAAATGTACAAATCTTCTTAAAATGTAAATGTATATGATTTATTAAACGGGTATAATATTTTTAATCTAACTGCGTCAATTTGCTCCCCAACTTTGGTAAATCCTGGTAGTGATATCTTCAATGTATCAGTTAAGCTACTGATACTCAACTTTGTATATCCCATTCTTTTTGCACCAGTCAAATCATCAAAGTATACATCTCTTGTAAATATACAATGAAACATATGCATCAGAAGGATTAGAGATATCTACATTGTAGTGCCTGTAATATTAAGTTTTAATTAATTTCATTAAATTTTAATTAAAATTACAAATGCGTTATTAAAAATAACACATATTTAATTATTGTTTAAATATTAATATTAAAACGACATTTTTTAATCCTATTCGAAACTTCGCAACCAAGTAACAAAATTCTTCAATCATCTTTATATGAAGCACTCCACCAAAATTCAATCAGTTAAATTAATGATCGTTCAAGTTTATTTCTATCTCCTCAAATCTGGACCATTTCAATTTAAATCCGAAAACGTTGGAATTTATTCTGAAGTAATACGAAATCATAATAGCAAATGCTCAGTAGTAAATCGACAAACAAAAGAACACAATCATCGATTGTTCAAATCCTTTTTCCTAATGTATTTGCGATATATGTTTCGTGAAAATTTTCTGTTCCTACAATTTGTTTCAGAAGTTTGATTACATTTTAATCGTTTTGTATTTTGTAGTCATTTCAGTCTTTTTGGATTCCATTTTGGATTTGCTGTAGAATAGAAATAAATTGTATAAAAATGTAAAATCCAACAAAGCAACTTCCCAATTTCCATGTAAATAAATTGGATTTTGAAAATCAACCTGCTTTGATTTGAAACCACAGTAGATACAATCTCATCTTTGTGAACTAAAAGTTCAACACAGAAAATGGCAACAAGCTATCAGACTACCAAACAACTTGAAAAACCTATTTTTATTTATCACTATGTCTTATTCTAAACATAGAATACATGATACATTAAGTGATATCCAGTACATTTCCCAATAGTATACTAGTTTAGAGCTAATAGCTCTCATCAGTACTATGTGGGAGGCGCTCAGATTTCTCTTCGCGCCAGATAAGTGTAAAAAAGATTCGTTTTATCTTCTTGCAAAAACAAAACTAAATAATTAAAACGATGATCCAGTTTTGTTTTTGATAATAAATAATTTTAGTATTTATTTTGAGGATATTTTAGCAAGCATGAGTTAACAATTGAATAAAAAACATTATACACAAGCATTTAATAAATATTTTATATTTTTAAATTTCAAACATTCTTAAATATTAATTTTACAATAAAGCAATTTCATCATTCTATAATTTATCTTTAACCTTTGTGTCCTTTTTAATTTTATTATTATTACTTTATTAATGTGTTCATTATATGAATTAAATTTTCCATTTAATTATTCTTACAGTATACAAAACCACTAGTTAATTTAGTCATAGTGTCGATGATGCTTGACGTGAACGTGTGTTCACAATAAAGGTTGTAAAATGTGCCTGGTGGTTGACAACGCTTCGTCTAGCTAGGTTTAATTTGTGATATGATGCCCAATTGCATTTTGACCCTAGTTATGGACGAGAACAAATACTCAGCGTGTCTTTCATGCACATGTAAAAGCATTCACTTTGTCTTGTTCTTCCTTATTTCGATTTTTGATTGAATTTGTGTATGTTATTAATATTATTATTATTGTTAAGACTATAATTATTATCATTAATGTTATAATTATTATTTCAAAATTTCAAAACAAAGATTTTATATTTATTAATATAAAATCGTCAGGTCACTAATTTTCAAATAAATATCGTATTGGGAATGATTTTTGTCACTTTTTTATTAATTTGTTTTTCTTTGAGTAATAATCTGAAACATTTAAATTTCTCTGTTTCAATTTTTTCCATAAAACATTGCCAAATTATAAAGTTGCTTAAATGTTCGAAACTGTCCTTTGAAATATTTGGTTCGTTCAACAAAGTTCGATTTGTCTTTGTTTTCTCTTTGGATTTATCATTTGTTTTTGTTTTCTCTTTGGATTTATCATTTGTGTTTGTTTTCTCTTTGGATTTATTATTTGTGTTTGTTTTCTCTTTGGATTTATCATTTGTCTTTGTTTTCTCTTTGGATTTATTATTTGTGTTTGTTTTCTCTTTGGATTTATCATTTGTCTTTGTTTTCTTTTTGGATTTATTATTTGTTGCTAAAAATTTTTTGTGGTGTTTTAATTTCTTGTCTATATCTACCTCTGTTGCCTTCGGTAATTGTTGAGATTCTTGTTTTAATTGATTGACCTTTTCTTCGAGCTCCTGTTTCAAATGATCTAAGTCATATTCACCGAATACTACTTGATACGATACTATAAAAACGAAAATTGCAAAAATGATCCTCATTGCAAATGTTTTGATGTCTTCAAAAACTATTGAGATTAGTGTATTTATATATATTTCTCTGGTGTTTGTATGCTTAGTTTCTCACGATAAGTTCAAATAAAAATGCCGTAAAAGATTTAAATGTTCTCATAAATATGATTTATTTAATTATAATCTTCATTTGCATGTGAATCCAACAATTCGTAGAAGTCTAGATATTCGAATAATAATAGAATTCATTAAAACAACTTATTATAATTGGTGCCTGTCTGTTTGAAAATATATTTCCTGATTAATATAATAACTACTAAACAATATAATTACTGTTTTAGAAGTCCCTTTATCCCTGTTTGATCCAGCGATAAATGTATGATCGAAACTCAGTGATGTTGAGAATATGAATGCAAAGTTTTCTTCTGCTTCCAAATAAATAAAATTTTCTAAGACATGAATTGCGTGTGTTTTAGAAATTATTTCAACTAAATTAATTACAATATCAACAGCTTCACCCGAATCTAACAGAAAGATTGCTCATGATCTCTTACTGGATCAACTACGAGCTTTTTACATAAACGTCAATGTGTAGATGAAGAAAATATTGTTTGATCATTGTTATTAAATATGATTTTTTGTTATTATTTTTATCGAAACATAGTATAACAATTTCTCAACACAATTTAACGCTATAAAACGTTTATAAAACCTTTCTCCTGTAAAGTTATTTGTGGATAGAAAACCATTGGCGAATGTCTTTAATAATAGTTATCATCGTTTGGTCAAATTGATTCAAAATCTTCATAAATAACAAAACGAGTAAGTAACGTATAATAAGTACATAACTGAGTTTATTACATTACACTTTGTATGCGAGAAAACTAAGGAGTTCTAAAGTCATTTAAATATCCCAGACACCAAATTTTACAAATTCTAACAGCAATCCCAATGATGATAAAAATACGATGTAATGATAAAGGTCAGTATTTTCATAACTTCTTCCGTTTATTTGACATAGTTTTAGACATTACAAAGGCGTATGGGTAAATCCCCCAATTAATTACCTTAATAAATTGGCAAGGTATTTGATACTCCATCTCTAGAATCCATAATAATCATAGGTGTTCGAGGCGGTGTTGACATCCGTGTGTCAAGGAGGAGGATGTTAAATCTCGATTTCCCTGTGTTTTTACGTGTCTATGTGTGCATATATATAAATTTAATTAATCGCGTCTGAGTGCGCATTAATTAAAAATGTATCACGTCTAAGTGCGCGTTTACTTTTTAGATCGGGAATTATGAATTTACTCAGTGGCTTACCTAGAACCTTTGGCGTCCGGGGCGGTCTCAAATTTCCCGCCCTTTATAAGTCAATCAAATGGTAGTTTGTATGCGGCATAAGTTGAATACCTACATATGCAACTTTTATAAAAAACCAAATACTTTTTTAAAGGCCACAGGAAACTTACAGAGGCTACATACGAGACAAAACATATACCTAATTTACAAAAAAAATTACATATTTTATTTTATATTTATAAATAAATAATTTTCAATTTCTTTTGGATAAACAATCTAATTGTACACATGTTTGTATGTAAACATATTTAGAAATTTACTATTCTAACTTTTAAATTAGAAAAATCGTGTATAATTTCTTAATCAACATCAATTTTGAGAAGCTCCTTTCGCAACTAGCAACACTGATGGCAATTGTTAAAAATATTCTTAACAAATTTACAATCTTGGGTACAAAATTTTTCAATCTATAATATTGAATAAACTTTAGTAAATCAAGAGGGCATTTCTTACCATTTTTCCCAAGTTTTACCTTTTTTAGTTCTGGTACAGCCATAAAAGTCAGGTTCCTTTTTCTTTCAATATAAAACTGTTCTTTATCAATGTCAGTTAAATCATTTATTTGACATTCAAATTCTTCATTTAGTAGGTTGCATGGTATTATACGAGAATATCTTCTTTCAAGAAGATGCAACTGATCAAAGCGTTTTTTTATTTCTTTATAATTCTATCCATAGACATAAACATTTCTCTTCGTACTTCTTGTTCTAAGGATAACCCCACTTCTTCCGAATTTTGCATATTCATATATTATTCTTGTAAGAATTTCCTTCCACTTTGATTTCATTATCAATATTCTGTTGTTTTAGATTATCCAAAGTTGCCCCATGTCTGAGTCTTATTTCTAATTCCTTCCATTGGTAAAATGATTGAATAGTCAGTGGACTCAACTCGTGTTGACTTATTTTGGGATTAAGTTTCAACCATTTGTTAAAACCATTTTCTGTGTTAAATCTTGATTGATAAAGAACTTCAAACCATTTACAACAAAAACAATAAATACTTCTCTTCGATGCTTTATACACCATTAATGACCTTAACAGCGTTTCACCATTAGGCGAAATTTGGCTTTGATAGTATTACCAGGACATTTTATTTATTCACTGAAATTGGCATCTAAATTTTTAATTGTAAACGGACCTTGACGTACCAGAAATACTTTTGTATTGTTAATCTTGTTAAGCTATAATCCAACATCTTTCATAAAAATAGACGGAATAATTTGTGCAGAAGACTCTTCATCAGAACTTGATGAACTTTTTACTTTCTTTCTGCTTCAACAACATTGGGAGAAGTTTTCTTGCTTTCGAGGACTACTACTTCGCCAGTACTTGAGGCAACAATATTAACTGAACTAGAGGTTTATTCACGGCAGATGTATTTGAGTAGTGGTAATGCATTCTTAATCTGTATTTCATCCTTTGCCTTCTTTTTCTTCTTAAATGAAGCTCTGCTTTCTTTTATTTGTTTAATTCAACGGATATGTTAAAAATAAATTACAGTAAAAAACGTATAATTTGTATTTTAAATAGTATATATCTTTTTCAAAATTATGAATGCCTTATGCAACGTTTATTAATGAAGAAATTTGAATATAATTGTTAAATTTAAACGATTATTTATATTACGAATTGTAATATTATTTAAATTAATTAAATAAATTAATCAGCGACAACAAGAAAATAATACTTCTACGTTACACTGCAAACAAAATTATATACAGTTCACTTTAATAGTAAATTTCATAGAGAATAAATATATTATATATTTAGAAACAAATCAAATCCGAGGTTTTATCACATGTAAACAACTAATTGAATACCGTTTTCTATGATTCGGGCGGGAACAGTTTACTATAAAATACATTTGGAAAACTGTCATAGGCCTCGTTATTAATACTATAATACTAATAACGATAGGTTTTATATTTTATATATTAATTCACAAGTAAAATACAATTCATAAATAGTGATTGACATGAACATAATAAAGATTGAGAAATGTATATTATATGTTTACACATATAATATAAACATATAATAAACATAATAAACATAATAAACATAATAAACATAATAAACATATATTATTTTTAATAATAGAACTAATAGTTCTACAGTGTAAAGTGTATAATCTTAGGTTTAATAAATATAAAAAATGCCGCCCAGTGTGGACCGCACCCACCACTACCCCTAGGTAATCCACTGAATTTACTGAAAGGGAAATTGGTGGATTTTATGCTTTTAATTTGATTTTGTTTATTCTTGTTCATTTTTTAGATTTATCTAGAACTTTGTGTAAAATTTTCAAATTTTTGAATTAAAAAACATGTTTGGAGTTCAAATTATTTGTTTTTTCAAATATTTTATAATTATCTGAGAGTAGCACCAATGAGGCAGTTTCACTAGAACCCACAATGAAGCAGAACCAAAGAGAATAAAACAGATAATTACATTGTTATTTTTGTGTTATTATATATAGACTTTTGAAGTAGTTCTGAATTATGGCAAACCAGGCGATGGGTCATTCCTATTTGTTAAGAAAAAATGACATTTGCTATGCTGTCTTTGGTAAATTATTGTCACTAATTTCTTAGTTGTTATTACCAGTTTTGTTTATCTACATTGTTATTTTAATTGTTTAATTTAAATAAATATTATCGAGATTTATCGTGTTTTTTACTCATTCTTAAAACCTATAATAAATTGTTCAATGTAACCGCTAATTAATTTTTTAACACACATACAAGTTTGTGTGTTTTTTAAAATATAATTTATCGAACATTTTCTTATATATGGACAGACTTTATCCACTTACAAAGCTGTGTAATAGAATAAAAAATATCAAAAGTGAACAAAATGAAAAATGATTTTTGTTTTTTAATAATATTTTAGAAATATTGTAGTCTCAAAACTTTAATACGGTCTCAGTTTTAATATTAACAGTATAATGGTGGACACACAAAATGTGCGTTCTAGCTAGTCCTAGCGTTCGAGGCGGGTCACAATACTTGTGTTATAGTTTCATTAATCGTTAGTGGCCTGTAACATAGCTAACATGTCATTTTATTTTTCGACTACCATACTCAATCTTTTCAGTAAAGAGCCACATTCAATTTTATTGGCAAATGGCGAGTTATAGTGTTAACGCCAGTGTATCCTTGCTTTATCATTAATGCAATTACGCCATTGCCTGGCTACAATATAGGTTAAACAATATTCATTTTGTAATCGCAGTAGTCACATTCTTTAAATAGAGCTTGGGCATTAAATCTTTATAAGTTTATGAATGATTTATTTTGATCTTTTAGAATAATTAGTTCCTTTATAAAAGTCTTCAACTTCAAAATGTCAAATAATAGAGTTAATATTCAGTCTAAATTTCAGCCGATAAATTTTTTGGCATTAATTATCAGTTAGAGAAGAAAGGAGAGCACTGCTCATTTTTTACACAAATAAATCACTTTACCCAGTTAAGATAAAAACGAAGCCTTTATCTTGACGATTGAAGAATTATGTAAACAAGGATGTCAGATAAGAATATTTGTTTCGGAATAGTTGGAGAAATGAAATTAATTACATTCTGATATTAATTTCATTTTATACATTAAAATATTTATTGTATAGGCTTGAGTAAGTAGATGTCAACTTTCTAACTCACTATAAATTTTCATGCACTTACTCTCCCACTAGAAAACCTTTAAAAAGTGTGTTGATTTATATTTTTTGGGGGACAAAATTTCTGACTATAGTCAGTGATTATTGGTCGAGTTAATATTAATTCATTAGTGTAAAAAGTGCATTTTTTAATTTTATCGCACTACAGCACAGAGGTCCTTTGGAAAAAAATAGAGATTAAATTAAAATCGACAGATTTCCTTGATAAAAATGGGAAAATCTTTGTAAAATTAAGATCTCTATGGTTATTTTATATTCAATAATAAATAAATAGGATTTTTATTTATAAATTAATTCTCGTTTTATTTACATACAAACTTTACAATTTAAAAAAAATTTAAATCTCAGGCTGTAAAACATTTTCCGTGACAAATAGCAGTTACGGCCTTTTAAATTTTCATAGGAATGATGAATTTCTGTTGGAGATTTAGACATCAAATTCATCTTTGGAGAAAGAATAGAATGATTGTCGAAAATGAAAATTGCAAGTTTAAACTTAGATCCTTTATTTATTTCGAAACTCTTAAAAATTTCACCTTCAAGTAGATCTTTGTGACCAGAAATGACACATCCCATTAAGCCCCATTCCGGTCACAAAAATATAAAGTTTAGGGTTTCTTAGTTTTTTTATGTAGATAACCAAAATTTGTATGTGGCCCACGGAAATTATATATTTTTTTCAAATTATATGTTTTTTATGAAAATCTTATGCAGGTCACGGAAGTTTTATCTATCTATAATTATTTTTAAAACATTGTAATATCAAAACATATTATTAAATAAGTAGGTCACATATACACATATACAAATTAAGAAGGTCAAAGACATAAATTATATACAGTTATATATATATATATATATATATATTTCTCTATGTGTCATCTCCGAGATAACACCACACTCCACAAAACATCATAAATAATGACAACGATTAAGGAAACTCCCTATTGGCACTATCTTGAATCCATTGACTGTTATCTGTTCAGGTATATGAACGAACATTTGCTTGGAAAAATCTAAATAATGCTATAGATTTGCAACAGGATGTGGGACTTATCTTAAAAAATTAAGTCCCAACTTTCTTCAAAAATAACGCTTTGGACTTCTTGCGTCATTGGATGAAGGATGTGGACCATGGTGGGTTTTTAGGTTTTAGAACCTAATCCGAATACTTATTGAACTCACCACCTAACTATGTGTAAACAAATTCAAAAGACTCAAAGCCTATTATAAACATCGAGGTATCAAGTTACATTTTTATTTGTTTGGTCAATTTCTGTATGTAAAAATAATAATTTCACAACCGACTTGCAGATTTTGTTTTGTTTGAAACAAATGAAATATAAATATAATGACATAAATCTACATCCATTTCGTCAAATGTACGAGTTCAGACCTAGGAAACTTTCCCTTTGCAAGTACATACCTAATTTGATTATCTAGAAAGTAAACTAATGTAAAAAAGTTTTTTTAATTATTCATCAACCTTCAGATTTAATTATAAAGTGACGAGCTCAAAATATTTTTATTCATCAAATATTTTTATTTCCCAGCAAAATCTGCACTTGCCATGAAAACTTTCTCAACCACATAAAAGATTGAACGGAATTTGAAGATATGCAATAATTTATTAATAATAAATTAGATGTCAAACAGAGAAATAAAAGATATATTTTCCAAAAAACACAATTTGCCTTTTTAGTAACAAATAAAAGAACTTCATTTGATCCTAGAGGTAACCGGAACTACGGAAACCTGTCCCAAGCTGAAAGAATATGATTTAGCATCCAAAGGAAATACTTATCTGCATGTTGTTTCTCTAATTTCTACTTGTTATTTATTTATTTTTATTTTCTCTGCCTTTTATAGAACTCTAATGCAAAAATCATCTAAAGAATCAAATCTTTAAAAAAAATTAAATATTTTTACTTTTTATAGGCACAACAACATCTCAAGCTCTGGGTCTCAATCTAACTGATTGCCTCGTAATATACAAAAAAGTTTAAGTTTAATCTAGTTATAAAAATTTTTATTAAAATTACATTTTCCTGTCTCGAGTAAAGAAATGTTTCAGGAAATAAAATAGTCTTCTTTGAGTAATACACACATTTTAAACTAAAAGTCAGAAAATCTACGAAACAGAATGATCAACAAATTCAATACATCATTAAAACACAAAAACAAAATGTAAATGCCAAAATCTACAGTTCAAAGACAACTTAAAACAAATGATCAAAACTTTGTCTGCATGCGTATTTAGATAAAATCCAATTTTATCATCTTGTTTTACGAAATATATCTTATAAATAATACAAAATCTTAAAAGATGTTTTTAGGATATAAAATTTGTTATTAAAACAATATTCACATTGTTTATTACAGCATTATGACGCAACAGATCGAATAAATAAACTTAATAAATCTGTTGATTGAATAATAATTAAAAGAGATAGAATACCTTATATATTAATTTTATTTAAAATATCTAACCTTGGTTTCATATGTATATGATCTACCTCGAAAGTAAGACCAACCACTATTTTTCAGGATGGTTTTAATATAAGACCTACTTCGAAAATAAGACCCAATGAATAATTCAACGACATCAAAAGTTGACATAGTTTTTCAACATGTGCCAAGAAACATAAACTACTCTTGAAAACAGAGGTGCCTCGTCGATCTACGTTTCTTCAACAGGATACTGAAGTTCAAGAGTTACCTGTGTGTTGGCAATTAGCCTTGATGGAACAAAAGTCCCACCACTTATGATTGAAAAAAGGCAATTAATAATAATAATTAATTGATTACGAAATTTTCCACTTCAATTTCATTATTTCTATTATTATTATTATTATTATTATTATTATTATTATTATTATTATTATTATATTATTATTATTATTATTATTATTATTATTATATTATTATTATTATTATTATTATTATTATTATTATTATTATTATTATTATTATTATTATTATTATTATTATTTTATTATTATTATTATTATTATTATTATTATTATTATTATTATTATTATTATTATAAATTTAATGCTTTTTTATTAATAATTTGTAAAACTTCAAATTATTATTTTTCAAAATATTTTCATTTAAAAAGTAAAATTTAACATTGCTGAAAACTTGTTCATTAATATATAAGCTCTATTTAAAATGCGTGATACAACATAATTTAAAAAAGCAGCCATCTCATTTCTAATTGTCTTTAAGAACTCTTATTTATTTATTTCTGCAAAATAAACCTATTTCTCAAAATTATTGTCATACTTTCTACAAAATAACAAAAAAAATCCACTAATCTTGCACACATCCGCATTCACAAATTTGCATTGAGTAAAACAAATAAATAGAAATTTCAATGCACTCTTCGTTAAGCAGGGTTTTGTTTCGGGCATGACAATAATAGTCAGAAATTGCAATATTCCGTGTTTTGTTTTTACATTTTCTTTAATATTTTATAAATTGGAAAAAAATTTTTTAACGAAAGCATTTTTGAATATAAAAAAGTAATTATTTATTTCAGTTATTAAATATTAAAATTAATAAAATAAAATTTAAAAATTATAATTGAAGATTAATTCTCAAATATTGTTTAAATATAAACATAAATTATTTAAGAAAATAATTTTTTGATTCCTACTTATAAATGCTTCAATGTTTCCTGATAACGTTCACATAGGTAACCTTTACGAACTCTTTCAAACCTATTTTGGCTTTATAGTCTCCTTCTGTTGTCCTCGTTTCTTGTAGATGTTTATTTTTTGTCATTTCTAATTAATTAAATAGATATTTTATACTTTATCTAGCGTCACAATCAATTAATAATTGTTGATCTCAGGTAGTTTATTCTCTAAAAATAATTCCAAAAATTTAAACTACGTTGGTGGTATCATTTTGGATACAATATCTCTATTCAAGTTATGAATATGTCAGATTTACACTTTGTTCAAAAATCGCCAAAAAATTAGGCCTATTTTGCTATTCAGATATCTTCGAATACCTGCGTCCAATGACGCTTGCGATTGAATCTATGTTTTTTAGTCACAAGAATTCTTCATCATTCTGTACAATTAATTGCACTATACCTCACAAAGCTTTATGAAACTGTTGTGACCTTCTTCGCCACTTGATCTTTATCCATTTGTTATGCCAAACTACACCATAAATATCACTTGAACCTTTTGCAATATATATATATATATATATATATATATACATATATATATATATATATATTGGTTGTCGTGTTCAACTAATCTTACTCCATATTAACAAAATAAGAGTATATTCCAAAGATTTATTCAATTAAAACTTGTAAAAATCTAAATATGCATTTTCTATTGTTATTATTTAAACAAATGTTTTGATAAATTTTCAAAAATAATTCAAATAGCACTTTTATTCAAATCCAACATCAAACTAGAATTTCATATTGTTATAATTTTATATTAAATTTGCCATTCAGATTATACATTTCTTCTGAAATTAAAAATGTCATCTAAATATTTCCTTAATTCTTAAATTAATTTTTTGAATTTTATGCGAAAAAATGTTAATTGTTTTTTAAAAATTATTACTCGACGTGATTAAAAACAAATACATATTGTTGACATTCGCTGGATACAGCAGATGTAATTAAAAGAAATTCCTTAGAAAATATCGGTTCTCATAACTAATACCTTCAAAATGAAAATTTTTCATAAATTAATAAGTACAAAAATATCAGCTAGTTAACACGGGCGCGTGGAGAACCCGAGTAGGTGCCGTTTTAACTTAAATAGTTGATAGAACTGCCAACTTCTCAAAAATCAAAATGTGTGATATGCACGTCATATCGAAATTTGGTATAGATGGCAATGAACGTGTATTCGACATATAATTATTATGTATCACTGTTAATTGCCCCCCCCCACCATCTTATATATATTGAAAAAATTAGATTTAAAACGTAGAACCATATAACAGGACTAACTAATGCAATAAACCCTTGACTCGAATCATTGAAGCGTAAACTCTATAAAAGAACTGACAGTCTTACATTAACCAGGTCTGTTTTAAACAAATAAAACGCATTAATAAATTAGGATTGATTAATTATATTCTCTTTTATTTAATTTTCCTTCTTGATTTATTAACAATTAAATTTATTGATCTCATAAATATAAAGGCAAACAAATAAACAAACAATAAATTGCAAAAATATGTTAACAAATTTACTAGAGAATTTCTTTTCATTTCCATCGCAAACATTTCAAAAACCATAACAAAAATTATCAAAATCCATTTACAAATTTCCCATTAAAACACTGGGAATATTTCAAACAAAACTGTTGTTGATTTTTGGATTTGGAATAGCAAAACACGAAATAGGGTAATTTGTTTGGATTGATGCTGGATTCGGTCGGTCCGTCTGTGGGTGGGTCGTTTCGTATTTCGAGTGATTATAAATGAGGGCGGACGATGCTGCCGTAGCTGTAGACGAAGCATCATTATTAATATTATAGGATGGGATTTGGACGGTGGAATAATTGCGCATGCTAATCATTGGAGATTTAGATTTCATTTGTTTTAATGGTGGCTCATATATATTCATTTGTTTATTTGAGCAGGATTTAAAAAAGAAATTCGACTCGGGTAATTGTTGAAATGGATACAATTCTAAAAATGTCAATTCGATAAATGAGAAATTAATTTCCAATTCAACAAAAATTTTGTTTTACCGTTATATTTGTTGTCATATTTCCACATGAGAGGAAAATTGGAATTTTGTTGAATCTGAAAGAAAATAAAAAAATGATGAGTTTTAAAATATATAATGTAAAATTTATAAATTTAATTAGGTTTTCTTTAAAAATTGTGAAAAAATAAGTAAAAATAATTAATAAATAATTAAATAATTTTGGCAGCGATTTAATTATAAGGAAACTTTAACAAATCACTCTTCGTACGATATATATCGACAGTTTAACTGTCCTCTTCACGCACAAAAAACCAACTAAAAATATTAACATTTTTAATTGATTTTTTGTGCCTGAAGATTGTTTTCTTTAAAATTAATTCAAGTTAATTAATTAAATTATAGATGGTTGACTGCTGAAGACAGCCGTTTTTTTATTTTCCCTTCACATTTGCATGAAAATAACTACATAAAACTTCTGTACGCAAAATTCTGTAAAATTAATTTAAAAATTAAAACCATAATATACAAAGAATAAAATAGAACATGTGAAAATTCAATATTTTCATGGAACAAGTTGTAAGTAAGTGTCAAATATAATAATTTAAAATCGGAAAGACAATCCCAGTATCATTTAAAAATCCCGGATTTTGACAGAATTTTATTAAGTTATTTCAGACAAGAAATTAAAAAAATAATAAATACGGTTCACGAGTGAATATAATTAATAGCACGGTTTCCCATACATGATGTTGACTAGATTTGTGATCGAAAGTAGCGACATAGAAAGAAAGTCGAGTGATTCAAACTATTAATGTTTTATATCTAAATATATTATATTATGGTGCTCTTTATGAATATTTTCGACTTTGTTCCTCTCAAGTTTTAACAACACTGTATTTTACATTTTACATTATAACCTTGTTAATTTTATTCCATTTATAAATTTTCAATTTATATAATAAATTGCTGTTTCGAGGTCGCTATTTTGTGATCGCTAACGTAAATCACCTCAACACCATTATAAGTTTCTATATTCTTCTATATTCGTGTTGCAACATCATTGTTATTTTACTAAAAAAAATAGACCAGCATGCGTCCTGCCTTGAGAATTTTTGCGGCCTGCGAGATTTATCACATCCTTACAAAATATATATTTTTTATAATGACCGGGGTATTTTAAACATTGTAATTATATAAATAATCAAACATTTAATAAGTATAATAATATAAATTCATTTTTAATTAATTTAAGAGGTGAAAGCGACAGCGATTACTAGAAATAATATAACAATTTTTTATTATGATTATTTTTTAGTAAGTTGTTTTGTATTTTGTAATCAAAATAGTTACAAACAAATATTGCACTAGTTAAATAAATATTTTTTAATGATTTCATTTTTATATTCCCTTTATATTTATATATTTGTTATACTTAATTTTTAGTCATTAAAAATAGTGCTATATATTTTTTTTGCAATTTACGTTAAGTATTATTATTATTATTATTATTATTATTATTATTATATTATATATGTTTAAACTTTAAACTTTTCATGTAAGAATAATAGTAAATACAAAATAAGTATATAGTATATTTAAATCCAATATTATAATATATATTTTTATATGCGACCCGCGGAGTTATGATGAATTTCCAAAGTGGCCCGCAAGATCATTTGGGTTGGCCAACCCTGCTTTATATTGTTATTCATTACTACATGGGAAACCCGAAAAACTTTTGTGAAGTAGAACAGTGAGCTTTATATTCACTATCAATTCCGAACATTTTCAACATAAACTTTAGTCAGCATATACATTCACTAAATTGAGTGTTTGCAGTCTTACTGTAATACATACATTTTTATAATCTTCATTATAAATACTGTAAAATAATAAATAAATACATATAAAATAAATAAATAACTATCAAACAAGTTTGGGATTTATTGAATATCGAAATTGTCTAACAATTTTAATTAAAAACAATTAATTAATTTTTATATCCTATCAAATCTAAGAATTTTAATAATAATAAACATTAATTTAAAAAAAAGTAATTATCCATGAGATAAATAAACTGAATATTTGATTTGTAAATTTATTTCATTAAATTGTTGTTTTTATTGGAAAGCTCATTTAAAACAAAAATTCATTAAGGGAAATTATAGGAAAAAATAGTTTTTCCGATTTTTTTGCCATTTCGATTTGGCTGTTTAAGAAATTTTCACAGAGTTTATCCAAACAGGAAAATAATTGAAATTCATTTTAAAAAAGAAAAATTAATCAACGCGAGTGTATAATAGAATGACATCAAAGAAACTATTGATCAAAACAAAAAAAACAACATTCCTATAAGATGTAACATCAAACAAGGAGTGTAGTGAAAAAAAAACAATTAATTTCATTCGATAAAAAAAACGAATTCAATATATTTACATTGCTTTCGTCAGATTTCTCCGTTCTCTGTTGCTTGATGTATGACTGGGAAATGCCTTGCTTTTGCTGTTGACTTGAGGAATCGTCCGTTTTAGAAAGGAATTCTTTTATTGATCTATTTTTAGAATTTAAACACAAACACTGAATGCATGAAGACTCTTCGGGTTCTTCGTCGACCGGTGAGGAGGCAACTACAATATAGGAATAATAAAATTAATATATTACCTCTCATCAAAGCATGTAAAACTACATTAAAAAATATAGGAAAATTCAGGATTATTAAATTATACTTGTAGCACATTTTGAGTTACATTAATTTTGTTAGATCTGTCATTATAATTTCTTGTTATAATTATCAAATTATTATTCTTATTGTCACGTTCAATTGAGGAGTCTGTCAAATGTGAACGGCTAATGAATACAGAGGAATTTATCCGTTAATGTTTTTCTATTTAATTAATTCTATATTATTAAATTTTTTATTTCTTGTTAAATGAATTTTTAATATCAGTTTCCAAATAACAATTTTTGACTAAATTTAAATTTATTCTTATTAAATCATTGATATTTATTTTTAAATAAAAACTTTAATAAACGTAACAATGATTTAAACAAAACAATTATTAATAAATAATATGGACCATATGTAAATTTTTTTTATTATAGGGTTTTTGAGTGTAGTTTTTCCATTGCGTGTTAATATTTAAATTTCGTGTGCACATTTTGTTAATATAAATTAATTATTTTATATTAAATCTTAATTTACATATATACAGTCCGTAATTGATGAGGTTTGGTGTATTTAAAATATCAACCACAAAATATGTCAGTGTGGCTACTAATTATATGTTTAATAAATACCGCGTACTTTTCCTATTTATGTGACTTTGCATCATTACATGAAAATTAATGAACGATATCAGCCACAAAAAAACAGGTGTAATTAATTTATTATTAAAAATAATTACATAAATTACTAATAATTTTAAGCTTTGTTTTATTTAACTATTCGATAGTATCTTTTTATTCGTTACCTTTAAATTTTATCAAAAGCTTTAGTAAACAGTGCGAGAGCCAACCGTGCGAGGGAAATGGATAATACGGTGTCAGAAGTATTTTTATTACAAACATTTTAAAAGTTTTTTGTTGTTTTATATTTATTTTGGAGCAATAATGATCGAATAAATATTCGCATGTGCTCTTGTCAATAAAAGATTTAAAGAAATCAAAATATGTTGAAATTTTTTAAGTGATTTTATAATTTTATCCAATAGGTCTTCTGTCTTCTTGAGATATAGACTTTTGGGTTCATAACATGCCAAAAATTTAGTTTTACTTATACTGGAAGAACAACCTTCAACACCGTTATCATTACTATCTTTATAAGCCTATTAAATTTCTGACATGTAATTCAGGCCATGCTCATTAACGTATTCAAATTCCTCTCAATCTTTGAAATTTATGTATACTTGATTGACTACCTTAAACTTTTAAATCAAAGATGACTCTGAATATGAATAGGAGATTCAAATGAATATCCTTTAATTTACTGCCCGTGCGATTTGACTTAACCAAACCCGCTTTCGAAAAATAAACGCAATTTCCTGTTATGTTATCTTTTCTGGGTTTCCATTGAAGCTTCAATATCTCGGCTACTGTAATCCATGATATTTTGTCAAAGGTTTCCCTAATGTTGATAGTACAGCTTCCATTGCTTCCATACGATTAATTGCATTTTCTAGTATTTTTTACATTGATATTATTAACATATAGAAAAATTAGAGAGTTCTTTTTAGTAAACCGAATTTCGAAATTGAATATGGTTAAGGAAGGACATATTTAAGGTCCAAGCGTATATTCTCTTTGTCCAACTAAAGGAAACAATATTTTTTTATATCCACGATATCTTAGATTTTGCTAACGCGAAAGAACTTTTCGCTCCAATATATGATCTAAGGCAGTCCAAAATATATTCTATGAAAATTTTGCCAAATTTTGTAAAGAACTGCTGGTACATAATGTTGTGACATTATTCTTCTGTTTCTTCTTTCAAAATTTCAAACTGATTAAAACAAAAATAAATTTTAATTATTATTCACTTTCTTTTAATAATAGTTTATATTTATAATGGTTTAGAATAAACAATTACCTTGTTCTGTTAAAACCAAATCGGTTTCGTTTCTTTTTGCCATTTCTCCTGGAGATCTCGTTTGATACCAAATATAAATCAAGAGTAAACCTCCGCAACTTATAATCAGCATCACACTTCCGACTGTGAGACTGATTAATACTTCTTTAGAGTTCCATTTAAATCCATCATAGTTGTCAATGTTATTTTTTCTCCTCGCTTCTTGGTAGGTTTTTTCTTGATCTACTTTTTCATTGATAACCGATGTCTGTTTATCTTCATCTTCATTTTGAAATAAAAGTTGTAGAGTAGCAGTTGTTGTGAAACTTGGAGTACCGTTGTCTTTAGCCATTATCAATAAACGTCTTGGAACTAACTCTAAGCGGTCTAGAGTTCTATTAATGAATACTTCTCCAGATTTTTCATCGATAATAAAATACTTATTATTCGCTAAAAGATAAGTTACTTTTCCATTTTCGTTTTCATCATCATCTGTTGCCATGACTTTTGTTATCAATGTCCCTGGAACTAAAGTTTCTGTAATCTTTTTCATATAACCTGAGTCTAAAGGCTGTGAAAACTTTGGTGAATTATCATTTATATCTTCCAGTTGAATCTGAACTATAACTGATGAACTTCTCGATGGGACTCCGTTGTCTTTGGCTTCAACAGTTAATTGATAAGTACTTTGTACCTCTCTATCTAACTGAATACCTTTTTCGGAAAAGATATTTCCATCTGACTTTAAAATCCACAAATGATTGTGCAGGAAACCAGTAAATGAAAATATTATATCACTGTTACTATTGGAATCATTGTCGTATGCTTCGACCTTTCCCACCCAACCACTGTATCCTTCTTTTATTTTGAAATGATAAGCACTAGACAAAAACATTGGAATACAATCATTTTCGTCTTCAATTTCTAAAGTAACCTCAACGCTACTATTCAAAAGAGGATTAAATTCATCAAGTGCAAAAGCTTTGAAGGTTATGGATGTGTTCATTTCTCTATCAAACGAAACCAAATTAGTAACGATGCCAGTTGAAGGATTAGGAATGGATATTATATTCTGATACTTTTCTGGAATTTGGTAAATAATCTTTGCATTTTTCCCAATATCAGGATCCGTTGCAATAAGAGTAAATATTGGGCTTCCTGGCATTATATTTTCTTTTATTCGATCTTGAAAGAAAAATTTGGAAAATGAAGGTGGATTATCATTTTCATCTTCGATCCAGATCGTAATTGTTTGTTGTGAACTGAGAGGAGGTAGTCCTTGATCTTTGCATTGGACCGTAACTCGATAGTGAGAAATGGTTTCTCTGTCAAATTCTCGAAGAGTAACAATCCGGTAATTTCTTTTGGAATTTGGAAAATTATTAAAGTATCTGGATATTAATTCAAAGTTTTGTTTATTATTCGGTTCAATTAAGTTACAGTCAACAATTCCATTCATTTCCGAATCTGCATCGGTGACGGTTACCATTGCAACGAAAGATTCTTTTGGCTTATTTTCCATTAATTTGAAATTAGAACTGGAATCAGAAAGTGTATCAATAACAATTTGGGGAAAGTTGTCATTAATGTCTAAAACATTGACAGTAATAGTTGTTGATGTTGTCAAATTTGGAATTCCGTTGTCAACAGCAATTATGGGGATCGTAAATTTTCTCATTGAAGATTCATAGTCAAGTCGAGAGATTAATGTCAGTCCAGATATTGCACTTACTTGAAAATGTCTCTTTACTTCAGGGTCGGAATTGGAGTTTATTAAAACGGTTATCAATGTTTCATCGTCTTTATCTGTGACTTTTATATCGCATATTTTTGATCCTTCTATTGCATCTTCTTTTACCTGAAATTATTTTAAATATAAATTATTATTATTATTATTATTATTATTATTATTATTATTATTATTATTATTATTATTATTATTATTATTATTATTATTATTATTATTATTATTATTATTATTATTATTATTATTATTATTATTATTATTATTATTATTATTATTATTATTATTATTATTATTTATTATTTATTATTATTATTATTATTATTATTATTATTATTATTATTATTATTATTATTATTATTATTATTATTATTATTATTATTATTATTATTATTATTATTATTATTATTATTATTATTATTATTATTATTGTTATTATTACTTTTGTTCAAACAAAATATCATTTACCCCAATTACGTAATCTTTTGGCATGTCGAATTCAGGAGCATGATCATTCAAATCTCTAATTTTTATGTATATCTTGATTTCTCCAGTTTTCTTAGGAATCCCTTTATCCGTGGCAATGAAGACTAATTCGTATCTGTCTCTTTCTTCTCGATCGAATAACTTCATTGTTTTAAAAATTGGTTTATTGTTTTTCATTTGAAGCAATTTAAAAAATCCTTTGTCTTTTCCCTGTAAATTTAAAAATGCAAATTTTTAACATAATTACAGAAAATTCAAATACAAACAAAAATAAATGGATGATTACAATTTAAAATATTTAGTCAACTTGTATGTTTACTTGTAATTATTTAATTTATATTATTGTCTTATATAATATATTTTATGTGAAGAAGTGCTATGCCAGGAGGTTATTGACTCCAAACGAGTCGTGGGTAAAATCTGTCTCGGAACAACCGGAGTGCCTGCATGTACGTGTGTAAATGTGGTGGTTATATGTAAAAGCATCATATTTAATAGCAAGAGATTTATGGAACCAATCATCATTTAAGTGGTCTCTGATTACAATGTTAATGATATTGATATTGAATAAAAGAAAAAGTATTGAATCAAACCTCAAAAATAAAATAATGAAAATTCATCTTTTTTAATTCCGTGTTTTAATTGACAGAATTCTGATAACGCATAACTTTCTATTCTGATTTGAAAATGAGCTGATTTTGTATTCGTTCAAATTTAATTTCTTTTATCAATGCTTTTCTTTTTATTCTCAATTAATGTTCTATCAAAATGTCAAAATTTTTAAAAAAATTTAATTTTATAATATATTTTTAAAATTAAGTTTTCTATTTTTTAAAATGTAATTAATTTCTTATATTTAAATAAATAAATTGCTGAATTTTAGCTTGTTTAGGACTAGTCAAATTAGATCATATAAACAATTTATTATCTTTTTATACTGATCTCTATATTAACAGGAGGTCTTCAATTTATAAACATTCACAGCATAAGTTTTGTAATAGTTTAAAATAAAAATTTTTATTTTTTACAAAGTTTTTACTAAACTTCATTCTTGTAATGTCGTTGAATTGAAAAATGTTATATATATTATTTGTACACGGTTTAGAAATAATGACGGGTTAAAGAATAAACTGTTTAAAATTCCCATAAAAATCGTATACTCACCTGAGATTTTCAAAATAACTCACTTATTTTTTAACAAGAAAAATACATGGTTGTATTGCAGTTAAAATTGTATTTAAACGTGGATGATATATATCATAGGGGCAGAGTTTCAACTTTTAAGGTAAAAAATATTCATAAATTAGTGTACTTAAAGGAATTTTAAGAAATAAGAGTATCAGATCATTCCAAAGTTTCAAATAACGTATTTATAAGTCAGTAAGTATTATCGTACGGTGATTATCGTACGGTGCGTAATATACGAGAAGTTCTCAACCAGTTGTAAATGTAAGCTTAGAGGTACGAAAGAAAAGGTTTTTATTTAGAATTTATTAAACAAAGTACGTTTTGTTGTTAAATGGTACGCGGAAACACTTTTTTACATGGAAAATGCCACAAACAAATGACTGAGTACCGCTGTATTATTATAATTTATATTAATACTGAAATTATAATTTTGCTATATAATAAACATTATTTTCTTCATTTAAAAAATCGTGATTCAAAAATTGTGTAATTATATTTTTTGTTTAAGTCGATGCAAAAGTAATTGCGATTTTAGTACTGTGAAATTTTGCAGTCTGATATTAAAACAAATTCTCATATAAATGCGGTCATATTATATATTAATGTTAAGCGCATTTTTAAAATTTACTGCTACGAAATAAATAATATTTTACACTATTAAATTGAAGATGGACAAAACGCAAATTCGGGCAGTTTTTGGTATGAGTTCAAAATAACGGCTCGACGATTTCTTTGTAAAGTTGATTATGTTCATCGATATGAAAATAATTATTTACAGAAAAAAAATATGATGTCATGGACTCTGTTGAAAAATTTCACGCATTTTCCTTCTATTCTATGAACATATGGTTAAAACTGTTCTCATTTATTGATACGGTTTAATAATACTTTTACATCTAGAAATCTCTACTATTATGTTTATATCATTTACTATTTGATCCAATTGTGATAATAATTGATCATATATATCAAAATAAAAATAATTTTCATAATCCACCAGTAAATGCCGATTTGAAATAAAACCTTAACATTTCCTTCTCGTCTGCTGTTCCCAAATTTATTATTTATCGCCGTATTTATTTTTCCCTTTATTTTTCATTATCATGAATCCATATATTTCAATTTTATCTCTAAAATCATTCGTTTTAAAAGAAAATTTAAGTAAAAATTGTTTGTTTAAAGTAATTGATAAATTCTGTCATCTCCGCAGCTTCAGTGTTCTCAGTAACTTTGGCAATTTCTGCAACTTCATTAACATCTTTAACTTCGTTTGTCATTGGTATATATTTTGGACGGGATTCTTTAATATCAATTTCCTTATCAACTTCATATTCTTCGTTAAAATTCTCAAAAAATTTAAAATAATTTTTAATTGAATCAGAATTTAAATTGCATTTACCATCATTATTCCATTCAATTTTAGTTGACATTAAGTCTAATAACCATTTCTCTATATCTTTTGAAGACATATCTTTAGTTTCCCACAAATGAATCGTATTAAGACGTTGCTCTGTGGAAACACTTTCAACATCAGTAATTTGAAAATATCGCAATAAACTATCCATGATTCCTTCAGATAACGGAGAATTGAATTCAAATTTACATATTTCGGAGGTAAAATAACAACAATTTAATCCATAGTCAGAATCATTTATTTTTGAAGATATTACAGTTTTTTCATTTTTATAATAATTTTACAACTCGTACATTAAACAATTTTCATACATTACGGTTAATCAATAAACACTAAAATTCTTCATTTGATTTACATAAACAAAAAAACAAATCCCAATTTTATTATAATTTAATTTTTTAAAAACAAAAAACTCAATTTGAAATTAACCACTGATTGATACATTTAAACTCGAAAAAAGAATTTTCCCAAAATTAACATAAAACATTTTTAAAAAAGAAATTTACATTAAACATATTTAATAATTGATTATAAACTTTAAGTAAAATGCTATTTTCAGGTTACATTTAAAGTAATAAATGTAAATATTTAATAAACAAATTTATAATCGAAATTAAACACAATCTTAACTTGATTAATTTTCTATTTATGAATATTAAAATTATTAAATATTTTGTATTATTTATAATCATCAAAATTTTAATTACTTTCCATACGTCCATAATTCTGTAACGTTCGTTGACATAGTTACGTATAACAATACTATTACAGACACATATCGGTATAGCTAAATTGCAACTAACATGAAAATAGCATTTTACATAAAGTTTATAATCAATTATAAAAAAAATACAAATTAAATAAATCCATTCAAACATTTTGTTTTGTTGTATACAAAAATTTTTGAAAAATTCGAGTTTATGATTTTTTCCATAAATAAAACTGCATTTTAACGATATATTAAAAATATAATAAAAATATTCAATTATTTTCAAAATGTAAATTATTTTATAATAAATAAAAGCCGCTCTAGAGATTTAATCTTTTCTCTTCAAGTTTTCTTTTGACAGTGTTTTGCGCTAAACTCGCATTTTTCTTTTTCTTGAAAATTGAATTTAATAATTCCCGAATTGAAAGTTTGCTGATTAAAAAATCTCCCCTACACCATAAACAACATTTTAATGACACCCGCTTTCAGTTAAAGATGGGGAGGGGGGAAATAACGAATATTTTAACTCAATTACTCATAATGTAAATAAATTCTACGCATAATTACTTCTATAGAATAAATAATTTCTGAATTTATCCCGTAATCTGAGTCTCTTGCGACCGGGAGCTGTTGAATGTGGCCCGATTGTATGTTTTCATCTATTTCAATGTTGTAACTCAATTTATCGAAGATCGGAGAATTGTCATTTATATCTTCTATGTCTATTGGGAGTTGGAAAATTTGAAAATCCCTAAATAAATATGAAAAAGACTTTTAAGAGATTTAAAGTCTATAATTTTCAACAGTGATTAATGTGAGTCAAAATCTTTTTTCAAATCTTTTAAATTTGTTTTAACTTTAATACTTTACAATTTTTTCAGACAATTTTTGAAAAATTTCAAACTATTTTGTTTTAAAAATTGGTTTATATATAAAATTTTTACTTTTTTAATATTTACTTGTATATAAATAACAAGATCAAAATATAATTATGTTAAATATTATTCAAAAGAACAGTTCAAATAGTTCAAATTATTTAACTAAAACAAATTTGAATGGTTTCAAATGTTTTGTATAATTATTAAAAACATTGCAAACATTTCTTTAATATTCAAAACATAATTTTTTATATATGTAATTTTTTAAATTTTAAATTAGTTTTCAACTCAATAGAAATATCAAAAATTTTATTTTGACTATGTTTTGTTTGATTTATTTCTTTTACGTACTTAAATTAAATGAAAAAATTTGTTTTTGATTTCATTTTTTGTAAAACAATTTTAACAAACATTTAAAATGATTTCTTCATAGAAAATTATAATGCGCTTTAATTATATTTTAATAATAATTATTAGTAATAATTGAATAATTAAATAAATGGTAACAATGAATCTTTAATACACATTTATTAATTTTTTTTGAAATTAATTAATTTATTAATTCTGAATTAATAAAGAAATTTTAATTAATTTCAATTAGCAAACATATTTCATTATGCATAACTACTTGGTTGGGAAAAAGTGAGTAGAACTAATAAAAATATTGAAAATAATTATTTTTCTAATTAAGTGTAGCGAAATAATTAGATAACTTCTGAAGATATTTAATCAATATTTTTTAATAATTAATAATAATGCAATTGAGTTTATGAAATAATATTGTTATAATATTGAAATAATTATAAATTATTTTTATGATATTAAAAAATTTATTTAAAATAATATATATATATTACAAGATGACTAAAAGTATTTAAATATATTTTTAAGTGTTTATTTATTAGAAAATTAAATTAATATTATAAAATAAAATAATTTGTTTAAATTATAAGTTAATTCATAATATTTTTAGTTGGTTTTGTGTACCTGAAGATGGCAGTTATGCTGTCGAAATATATCGTACAAAGAGGTTTTTATTGGCGTTATCTTGTAATTAAATCGTTGCCAAAATTATTTAATTATGTAAATATATTTATTTATTTATTTATTTATTTATTTATTTATTTATTTATTTATTTATTTATTTATTTATTTATTTATTTATTTATTTATTTATTTATTTATTTGCAATTTTCATTGCGTAATTAAGAATATTTATTTTAATCTACCAATTGTTTTGCTTTTAATTAACAGATGGAATTCAAATGTTTAACTTTGTGGATTTGTTAAATAGCAAACAAACCAAAAGGAATTTATAAATTTCGCTTTGTTTTAAACAATTAAGTTTGACAGTGTTTCCTGGGCAAACGCTTCAAGAGCGTTGATGGAGAAATGAAATACTAAACGGCAGTTGGGATGTCACAACGATTGCTTTCTACACAGTGAACGTAACATCACTTTAGTTTCAATTGAAACTCACTTCTAGAAAGAAAACAAGCAATTCTCTTATGTGATTGACTTGTTTGATTAAATTTATTTGAAAAACAATACCAATTAAATTATGATTCTAATTCTCAATAAAGAATAATCTCTTGTTGTTTTATTCACGCTATATTCTGACGATATTCAATTTAATTAAAGGCAACAATTTAAACAAATAAAGCAGAGATTAATGATAATTTCATTATTAATAGTTAACGAAAAGAAACATACAAACCAATCTTTGTTGTTTTCTGTGAGCATTTTCAATTTTGATGAATAAAACAAAAAAATAAATCTGAGTTTCTTTTTATAATTTACTAAGCCTAATTAATAGATAAAAAATAACTTTAACCACATAAATTAGAAAATTTTAAACCTCAATTTCTTCGAACAAAATATACAATTAAAATTTTATTCTTTAAATTGAATTTAAATTCATTAAATATTATAATTAAAAAAATTTATGTTCAAATAAAGTTTTGATTATAACAAATTTTAGTAATTAAAATATAATAATTATTGCTTTATAATGTATTTTTATAAAAGTTATGTTTAAAAGAAAAAAATTATGTACTCAATTAATTAAAACAAAATTTGTATTTTAAAAATTTATTAAATAATTTATGATTCAGATCTAAAAAATTAATTAGTTGTTTTATGCTGACCGTGACTTTTCGTCGAAGTAAATAAATTCAAGTGACATTTGGTTAATTTGAAACAAATTTTCTTTTACGGTAGCAATGGAACTTTTTTTCATGTTTTTGCGTGTTTTAATTGTGATTAAGTAAACAACTTTAATTGACATGGCCGCACATAAAATATTATTCGAGTTTTTGAAAATATGCTAAATGTTTCGTAATTAATTTTTAACTTGCTATTTCATTTTAGAAAATATAATAAAAACGGTTATGCAAATATGAATTTATCACATTAAGAATTATAAAATATTAAAATATGTTGTTATTTTTTTTAAAATAATGAATTATTGTCAAAAAAACAATATAAATAAGGTATTTTATTAAATAGGAAATTCATACACCTAGGTTTTTAATATTCTTTTTATTATGTGATTTGTGTCGAATTTAAACAGATATGGATAAAAACGGATTTATATTCATGTTGGAAGTTATTTTTTTAAAAAGAAGTTTAAAAATTGGTTTTGAAATATTAGAAATATCTTAAGTGAATTCTCAAACCAAAATTGGATAGGTTGTAAAAGAATAAATAAATAAATTAATTAATTAATTAATTAATTGGTTTCATCTTAGTTTTTTTTCATCACGTATGAATTTAATGAATTTTCCAGATAAACAAAAGAATCTTATCTATCTGAAAATCAAGCTTACAAAAACTTTACAATTATTTTCTATAAATTAAAATTTTGAAAAATTCATTAAAGTATTTTTTATATTATTGAGATTAACTTGGAAATTGAAATTATTCCATTTTCATTTGTAATTTGTTCAGGCGTTATCCTGCATTAACTAATGGACATTATCAATGTCAATTACCATTAAAACAAAACACATATTGTGACCAATTCAATTGTTTTAATTTTAATTTTTCAATCATTCATCTGCAGTAAAGAAACGGGAATATTTTTGTAATATCAATGATATTTTTCGTTAATAACTTCATCCTATATTTTTCAAAACTTCCGTTTAATAAAATAATTATAAAAGTATAATTTTTTTTACTGTAAATATGATATTATAAACATGTCATTTCAAAGATTGAGATATTTTAGGTTTTTGATCACTAACGTTCGTGAAGTATGATTATTTTAAAATCTCAAAATTTCAGGATTATTCAATAATTTATTATTAATATTATTATTATTATTATTATTATTATTATTATTATTATTATTATTATTATTATTATTATTATTTTTTTTTTATTATTATTATTATTATTATTATTATTATTATTATTATTATTATTATTATTATTATTATTATTATTATTATTATTATTATTATTATTATTATTATTATTATTATTATTATTATTATTATTATTATTATTATTATTATTATTATTATTATTATTATTATTATTATTATTATTATTTTTTTTTTTTTTTTTTTTTTTTTTTTTTTTTTTTATTATTATTATTATTATTATTTATTATTATTATTATTATTATTTTTTTTTTTTTTTTTTTTTTTTTTTTTTTTTTTTTTTTTTTTTTTTTTTTTTTTTTTTTTTTTTTTTTTATTATTATTATTATTATTTTTTTTTTTTATTATTATTATTATTATTATTATTATTATTATTATTATTATTATTATTATTATTATTATTATTATTATTATTATTATTATTATTATTATTATTATTATTATTATTATTATTATTATTATTATTATTATTATTATTATTATTATTTAAATATTTCTCACTTAAATATTATTTCTACAATAACGGAGGGGTGACATCATCTGGATGTCACATTACATTCATTTTGTTGTTTATTAATTTTCTTTCACTTGTAAAAATATTTATGAAAAATTCTATTGCTCGATTTAAAAGTTTCAAAATAAAATTTCAATAAATTTTAATAAATTCTATTTAGTTTTTTCAAAAAGTTTTAATTATATTTGATAATATAGAATATATTTATTAATAAAAACGAATGATAAAAATTTAAAAAATGAAAATTAGAAACAATTATTTAGCTGTAGTACAAATCTCAGCTTTTTTTGTTTTTAAAAAAATTAAAATTTTTTTTTAGTGGAATTTATCAGCAACTTTATAAATTTATTTATTAACATCACACATCTCTTGAATCGTGATGTACTAGAAGTTGGAAACGGTTTATTTAAATTTTTTATTAAATTTTGTTTAAAGTTTTTTTATCGGTTATCCTGGCTAAGACGCTGTTGAAAGGTATTGATAAACATATTGCTCATTAATCTATTATTAATTCGGACTACTGGAAGGGCTGCAAGACTAAGAAGCTGAAGCAAGCTGAATACGAGTATCTCAAGGAGAATCATTCTCTTAACTTTCTCAATCCCGATGACCCCAGACTCAACCCGTGAAAAGAATGTGACATCAAGCAAAGTGGAGCAATAAGAAGCACAGAAGTGGTACTCTTCAGTTGACTGAATTCTACTTTACCATAATATATTATTATTTTCTCGTTTATTAAGGATTTTATTTGTCTGGAGAATAAAGAGTAATTGAGAGGTAGCCCGGATAACCGATAAGCACCGAAAATTTACAAGTTTTTTTTCCAAGACAGTCATTTGAAAATCATAACGAAATGACCATTTTCAAAAAAACATTATACAAACCTAAATATAAACCTTTGCAAGAAGGCAACCATGTTGAGAATACTGTCTAAATATTTAATCTAAGTAATTAATTAAAAAATTTTATTAAGTATATTTTTTGATAAATGTAACAAACGTTTTAATGGTTTTAATTAATTCGAAAATTTTCCAAAACAGTTTAAATAGTTTTTAATTTTTTTATTTTTAAAACTTGTTCTTCCAACAAACCTTAAAAGTTTACAATAACTTTTTTTTGATGAATTTTATTTTTTCCAAAGTCTTACATGAATTTAAAATCAAACTTTAAAAGCTGTCAAAATAAAAAAATTCTGAAATTTTTTCATGAAGATTTATGAATTGTGAAATTTTCCTGAAAAGAAATCCAAAATTGAAGTTTTGTAGCAAATTTCATTAGTTTTGATATCAGTTTTGATTTATGGGAATTACTTGTGTTGACAATATTAATGCATGGATTCCATGTATGACTAAATCCAAACGGCTCCTCAATAATTTACTGCAAACATCAATCTCATCAGAGGTTAGAAAAAACAAAACGATTATTTTTATTTATTCATATTTTTCTTTATTTCTTTTAAATTCAATTAATAATATTTAGAAATATATATAAATATATATCATGGGTGCAATGCCACATACATAAGAATGGCTACCCCCATCTCCGCTCTTGATCACTGTCGACTGAAAGAATTGAGTAATATTAATGTTCACAAATTACGTAAAATAATTTTTAGAAAAAAGAATGAAAAAAATATAAAATAATTAATAATACTTTTTTAAACTTAATAAATAAATAATTTTTTGTGTGAATTTTTGAAATAATTTTTTTTTGTTAGATTGGCGTTTTCTAATATAGTAATAATAATAATAATAATAATAATAATAATAATAATAATAATAATAATAATAATAATAATAATAATAATAATAATAATAATAAAAATAATATTACCCTTGCTGCGAAGTAATAATTATATTGTTGAAAAAAGTTTCGATTACTAAATCATGCTCTTCAGTTTCTTTCAGAATTATTTAAAAATCTAAACTTTATTTAACAAGAGAATTATTACTTTGCAGCAAGGGCTTATTTTGTTATTAACTTATCTGATATATTATTATTATTATTAATAATAATAATAAACCCAACTAAAATAGTATGGATTTATATATATATATATTTAAACATTTTTAAAATAATAATAAAATACTTTATAAATAATATTAAAAGTTAATAATTTTTTAAAAACAAAAAACATCAATTTAAAACAATTTTACAAAATCAAACTATTTAAATATATTCAAAGCATTCGTAGTCATGGCATTTTGTACATTAATCTTTGTATCCAATAACCTTATAAACAATGTTTCACTCTTCACACGTTCCTAATATTATTATTATTATAATTATTGATAAAAGTTGTATAATCCAAAAATTTTATAATTTAACCATATCACTTAATAATTTCCTGAGACAAATTTCCAGGACATCCTTTTGATGCAGAAAATGAATGAATGGAAAATCCAATTATTAATATCCGTATTTAAAAAGAAATTATTTTTAGCTTCAACCGTTATTAAATTATTATTCAACGAATAAATAATAAATTTATATTTTTCAAATTTATTTTTTTTAATATTAAAAAATATAAAAAACAAAATAACTGCAGATTGGAGTTGAAGTTTTCTAAACCAACAAAATAGTTAATTAATTAATGCACCGCCTTTGAAAGTGGAATAAAAGGGAGAAAACATATCTCAAAGTCACAAGCAGTCGGTATTACTGAAGAGTCAGGACATGTTCGTTATAATTATACATTGTTATTTAGTCAAGTTTAATGGGAATTATCTGAGGATAAATGACTAATATATATTATATACATATTGAACGAGGAAGATAAACAAATTAAGCTATTTATTCTGTTCAATGAAATTTTGGTGATTCGTAAAGTTAATTTGTTTCTCATAGGGTATTATTGCGTAGCATGAGAACAGAATAGAATCAAGCGGCGTTGATTGTTTAAACAAAACCTGATTATTAATGGAAGCTGTTCTTTTGCCTTACATAGCTGCTGGATAAAGGCGCATAACTGTTTGGGAGAATGTGTGAGGAAAGATTCATTGAAAGTATATAATTCTTTCTCTAAATGAGTATAAATTTTGTCTAATCACTAATGCAGTAGAAATAATTATTTTTGCATTAAATGGGGCAGGGTACTGGAGGATTAATTTATATATAAATTTTATGAATAATTATTTATTAACGAGTTACAAAAGAGTTTTTTTCAAAAATGACTCAACAAATTATATTTGACAAAAGAAACTACTTTATATTTTTAATAATTAAATAAATATTACAGTGATTTAATTACAGAAAAGCGCAATTCAATTACACGTTTTACGATATACTTCGGTAGCTTTCCAGTAACTTTCGGGTGGGATAGTAAAAATTATGCACATTGTGGATTATTTATAAAAATTATAAAAGTCTTTAAAATAATTGTAAAATAATGTAAATAAATATATAAAAATTACAAAGTATAACACTTAATAATTTTTTATTATTATAATAATTTAAAAATTAAGATTTATAATAAAATAAATGAGAAAAGATGTGCTTCAAAATTTCCATTTCTTTATAATTTTCAAATATTTAATTTCATTATCATTAGTTAAATTAAAAAATATTATTTATTTATTTGAATATTAAGAAACATTTTTTACAATTTTTAAACGATTTTTAAAAATATAAAATTCAAACAAAAATCACTTGGGCTTAGTTTTATTGACAATCTCCAAAACTAATCGACAGTATGGGGAGCACTATCATCTGGACCCGGTACACAATCGACAGGATTTAGGGACTCCCTGTCTATTGAGTTTATCACAACAATTTGATTGTGGGGATTTATTTTGAATAAATTTCTGTAGGAAATCAAATAAAGATTTGGTTTTCTTTCAGTTGAAAATCGATTGGAAATTGAACAAACGACACTATTGATTGGAGCGTGCTCCTTTGTTCTGCAAATATTTGATGTATTCGTAGATATAATCAATATCGACAATAGCACTAATGCCAATTGATTTTCTTTAACTGTTGAAAATCTCAGAAAATTTATCTAGAACAAATAACATGAAAACATTTTCTTTCATCAAACCAACATATGTGATAAAATAAATAAATAATGTTTTAATTTTTGGAATTTAATTTTTCCCGGGTTTCAATTTAAATCTAATATTTCACAAATACTAATGAGAAACTGACAATCGAAACTGAAATGCGAATAATTTGATCAATTCTAAAATTAAAAATTAATTTATCTAACCAGAGGAATAAAAATATTATTTGAAAATTCATAATTGAATTATTGTTATATTTCTGCGTAGAAAATATTATTATTTTATTTTTTTGTTTAATAATAATAATAATAATAAGAAGAATTATAAGAATTATAATAATAATAATAATTATTATTATTATTATTATTATTATTATTATTATTATTATTATTATTATTATTATTATTATTATTATTATTATTATTATTATTATTATTATTATTATTATTATTATTATTATTATTATTATTATTATTATTATAAATAAATGTTAATTTTAACAATGTTAAAACTTTTTACATGAATCAATAATAAAATAATTATTTTACTGTTTGAACAATATAGGATGATACCAAATTTTATGAATAAATACACCCAACAACAGAAAATGAAATTCATTCCGACAACAATAGAGAAAAGTTAAAATAAAAATATTTTAATAATAAAAATATTTGCATTTTTCACTCATAGATTTTGACACGGCAAATCATCAAAAGAAAATATCGGCTTTGACAAAACAAAGTTTCCCAGAGACTTAGCAAGCTAGTTGTTTCTTAATTATTTTCAAATACTTGGCTTTCCTATGCTTATCAATGTAGATTAAATCTTTACGAGCTTTGTTTATTTTGTCCAATGGATTTGTAAATATTTTGGTATTATTAAAGTCAACAATTCAAATTAAATGGAAAGCCGATTTAAATAGAAAACCGGTAGAACCATCAGAAGAATGAGAAAACATATGTAATAAAATTTAGGTATTTATATTCCGATTACTGTAATGTTTAATATTTATTACATAAATTAAATAAAACATCTTTTAACTTATTCACATTTTCAAAATTACATTTAAATTTAACAAATTTTAATATATTTTTTATGAACTATCGTAAAATATTTTAACTGAAAATATTTTAAATTAGATATAAAAAACACAAAAAAAAATTAAAAATAATTATTAACCAAATTCAGTAAAATCTGTAATATGCATTCTCTATCGACTAAACATTTTAATTTTATTAATTTTTATAAGTGAAAATTAAAACAAAAGTAATGTACTGAACCAATTATTAACACATAATTCAGATAATTTCAATTTCATGTGTTAGCAGTATTTTCATTTTCGCTATTTTTTTGAGTAATTTCCTTAAAAAATATGTGAAATTCGTCAAAAAAAAAGTTAAAATAGGCTTTTACTAATAAAAGTATTAAAACCATAAATACTTATTAGTTATTATTCCAAAACCACAATTTTGTTTATTTGCAATCATGACGACTCTATATTTGGTAAAATTATATTGTTATGAAAATATAATACAGCAGTAATTATAAAACAAAGTAAATATTTTATCCTGATTCCTCCGTAGTTGTAAATGAGACAGTTTTGAGTTACTATTTTGTATTTATCATATTATCTTTTTAAAAAATAATTAAAGGTTCAAGGGTCATCCACCAACTTAATAACTGAAATAATATACAATAGTATCCAAGACATTAAATAAAAAATAATTATTATTCAATTATAAAATTAGGTTTTATATATAAATATATATGCAATTAATAATACGAATTAAATTTCTTCTCAATTTCAAAATATTTCACTTTCAAACAAAATATCAACATTATCATGTTTCAATTAATTAAACTCCTTTTCGAACACGGCTCAATCTTTATGATCATGTTTCATTATTTTTATTGTTAATTTGAACTCTTAAAAATTTCTTTGAAATAATCTTACTTGACTTTTACTTTTTTTACACAAATGAAAAAATGATAATTTCTTTAAAATTATTTTTGCAATTAGCAAATATATTAAATTGAACTTTTTTTTGAATATTGGAAATTAGTTAACTTCATTTTTTGAAATCAGTTTCCATTTTTAAATCATTATATTTTGTCATATAAATTTTATATTGGAAAGTTTCTAAATTTAAATATTAAAAATTTATATTTTAAAAACATACAGCAACATAGTATTTTTTGGTTTGTTTTTTACTTGATAAAAACATTATTATTTGTTTTAATGTTGTAAAATTGTGTTGCATACCTTGATGAATGTCGAAATTGAAGCAGAAATTTCTAAAAATAACTTATTGAAAACAATAAAAAACTTATCCTACTTGAGAGAGAAACCATTTTGTTCCGATGGTTTATTTCTGCATAATGTAGCTATTTAACTGGGAATTATTAAAAACACAATTTAACACAATTTGCACTCTATCCAAGACCATAAAAATTTGTAAGAAAAGATTAGGGTTATTAGTGAATTTCAATTAGTTGAGATATTATTCAATTTTACTTATTTAGTTGTCTTATAAAGTTGGCATTGTTGTTTTTATTATAATACACTAATAATAAAACAAATACATAATCCCTGACCACAAATTAACAGCCAATTAACAATATAATTAATTATTGATAAGTAATTCATTCTAAATTGAAATGTAGCTGATGTTATAATTGTTCGTATTTATTCTTAGTTTTGATTGGTTTATTTTCTTACCGTAATCAAATCAAACTTTGATATAACAAATATTCTATATAAAAAAAATTAATATTTTTAAAAAGATATATGATTTATAAATTTTTATTAAGTTTTCTTCAGATAAATAATTACACATTTATAATACACGAATTTAAGTGATAAAACAGAAAGGATTCACTTAAAAAGAATTCTAAGAAGAAATGTTGAAACATTCTCAGATTTTCAATGTTGACGAAATTAGAATTTTAATATTTATAAACAAATAATGAAAACTTAACTGTTATTACAATGTTAACTATTATGAAAATACCCTTTATGGGTAAAAAGTTTCTCTCTCAAAGTTATTTTCAAACTGAACCCAAATTCTATTTTATTATTATGACAATTAATTAACTAACATACAATTGGTTATAACGGGTTTTAATGGAACGATGTTTTACTATATTTTCTACTACAACTGACCATAATATCAACTACCGAACTATAATCAGTCTCTTGAACTATAACTATCAACATAATTTATTAGAAATTTATTTTTTATTAATAAATATGCTTGTAAATAATTGAATTTTTACTTGACTAATATGTAAATTAATAATTAATAAATGATTAAATTAATCGTTTGATATAAAAATTATTTCGATTAAATTTATGTCAGACAAGAAAGTTTTAAAATAAAAAAAATATTATTTCGCGAATGAAAATTTGCATAAATATATTTATTACTAAATTTTGAAGCTATTTAAGGAATTGTTGTAAAGGGTAATGATAAATAATAATTATAATAACAATTATTGATATCCAGATCTTGGAAAGAGTCTAGGACAGTGATATTCCATGCAAAGAGCCTCCAACGAAAATAATCCCCATTGCTATCATTTTATCTTTCTTTTTTTACTTATACATATCCTTCAAATATTATTTTAGGTTTTCTTTTATCAGAATTTTAAAATTACCCTATATTAAACAGTGATTTTCTGCCCAGATACCATGAGCTATATTATTAATATTTTTATTTCAGTGCACATCTTTAATTATTGCATAATTATTTTATTTATATTGTATTTATATGTTTTCCTTGAATATATATACATTACTTTTCACAACTTCAGAATGAAATGTTTGTTGTGTAAAAATGCATTATTAAATTATATAAGAGAAGGATACAGCAAAATTTTCATATTTAGGTTTTGAGTGCTGTCACCTAAAATGGTTGAGAATCACTGACTTAGAATATATTCAATATAATCAAAATATTTTCTAAATATTTTAGATATTCAATATATTCTATATATACTGGAATTATTAAAACTTGTTAAAAGTTGAGATAAAGCAATATTTTATCGGCATTATGATTTTGCTGTTTCCATCCAACGCTTGTGAATAATGAATATTGGCATGAAGTTCATCAGAAAAGTATGTAACTAGATTTTAATGTTTCAACTTGAAATGTTTAATTTTATTAATGCTATTATATTCCGTAAATTCAAATTGAATAGAATCTTCCGTATCATAATTATAGGTCTCGATACTTATTTTGTTTTTTCCATGATGTTTTTAAGAACATCAAATTTGTTATTTGAATCAAATCAATCAGTATTGGTTAATTCTATGAATTATTGAATGATTTGGATTTCATAAGAAACTAATAATTATTATTTAATATTTAAACCTGTTATTATTTCTAACTCTTTTGTAATTTCTTTTAAGGTGACAATGCTATTTGTTGATTCCTCGTTTCTGTACTTTATAAAAAATTCTATTACTAACACTATTCATAAGAAATGATGAGATTGACGATAAGTATTATCTTTTAATATACAGTTTAACATATAGCTATATATCACTTAGAATATTTCAAAACTAGAGAACTTTTAAGCCAACATATTTTACTCTATCAAAAGAGGATTCCTATCGAGTTTCTGAAATGGTTTAAAAATATCCAGCTTTACGAAACCAAAAACAAATAATATTTGATATTGAAATGTTATTTTCTATGTAATCTCATTGAAGAATCATTGAAAGTATTTAATTAAAAACATAACAGTAATCATAGAACAATGAAAGTAAAATTTTTAAATTAAAACAAAATGAAATGAATGAACTTTATTTAATTATTGATCACTATGTTTAATTATATTTTAATGATATACATTAAGTGATACCCAGTACTTTTCCCAAAGTATACTAGTTTCGAGCTAATGGCTCTCATCAGTACTATGCCGGAAGACGCTCAGATTTCTCTGAGCGACAAGTAAGTATCAAATTAACATTGTTATACACTTATCCTGATGTACTGGGCATCAAATAAGTTTGCAAAGTTTGGTTTTAAGGCAAGACAATAATTTGACACTTGTTTCACACTTACCTGGAGCTCGGAGAAATCTTAGCGCCTCCCGGCACATTACTGATGAGAGCTATTAGCTCGAAACTAGTTTACTATTGGGAAATGTACTGGGTATCACTTAATGTATCGTGTATTTTTATTTAACCAGTTTATAAAAGGTTATTTCAAGAAACCTCAGAAATCACCCACCATGAAATATTTTTATTTCGTTTTCTTATTTTAATTTAAACATGTAAAAAGTTTGCAAATTTAACTAATTGTACATTTAAATTTTAAATTTGTATAAATATTTTGTTTTTAATTAACGTTTTCCATTCATTCAAACAATTGATTTTTTGTTTTACTAGTTGCACATAAATATTAATTGTTTGATAATATGCATGCATTTAATGAAACTTCAGTTGACATATTTTTGAAGACAAATTACTTTTATAAGTAATAAACATTTCTCAAAATTCGTTCTTTTCAGTTTTTTGACATCACAGAAATTAAGATATTATATGTGACTAGTGGTAAATTTTCCAATTCTCTGTCAACAATTGAAATTTTAAAATAAAATAAAATGTGAATATTGCAGAAAAAATGTAAAACCAAAATTTTTAACAAAAAACTTATAATTTTTTACTAAATATTTATTTCCACTTAAAACAAACCATATTTATTCATTTTTTCATGAATAATATTTTAATCTGTTACAAAATAAATGAGGCATAAAACAAAAATTAATTGAGGAAGTTATGAACATATTTTTTCTTCAAAACTTTTGAAGCTGTAGATATTTGAAAAATACTTGAATTTAATAAGGATTATTGAAGATAAAATACAAATTACGGTAATCAAGAGAAAAAATAAAACTTTTTATTAGTTAATTTATTTTTATTTGAATGTTAACTCAGACTTGTAATGTAAAATGTAGAGGTATTTTAATATTAAATTTTGTATTAAAATATTAAAATCAATCAATTAAACTTTATTTTTAATTAACGAAAATCTTCAAACTGTATAGGATATATTATTAAATATTATTGTAAAATTATTTCCATACAATTGATGTGACTTTTCTATTTTAATGTTTTAAGTTTAATATTTTATGTAAAATTAATAAATTCTATTATACATCTAAAACTAAAATAACTGGAATTTTATTTAATTATATAATTAAAAATCACTTGAACATTCGAAATACACACTTCGTCATTATTAATAAGTATTCATTAAATTGTTTGTTAAAGCTACACATGATTTTAAAATTAAATAATATTAATTAAAAGTTATTACAACATTTAAATTTGTCAAGACAAATAAATAGGTAGCAATAATTTAAAGATTTAATAGATTATATTAAAAAACAAATTTTTTTCTTTGTCAAATTTTAAAAATTAATTTAATTAAATTTTAAAAAATTCAAAGCTCTCAATTATTTTATTTCACAGTTTAAGATTTAAAATAATGAATAAAAATTTTAAGTACCTTATGCAAACCTACTGTCACATCAAAAAGAAAAGGATATGTTTGTGGTAGACTCATAATATGCTCAGTAACAGTATTTGGTGATGTTTTCGTTAGATGTTGTGATTTACCATTTGCAGAAAACCCCTTTTACAATATTTTAGTCACGAAAAAGAATATTATTGTGGACATTGCTCACTTACTAGTTACATAAAACGTTAACTATACCTTGATGGAAATCATAAAGATCGAATGGACCATGTATAGTTTAATGATGCAGATATGTTAAATGGTTTGCATTGAAAGTTCTGGTCACAGTTTTCACAGTGGTCTTTATTATAAACGTTCCAAATGATGTCTTATTCATTGTGATCAAATCTATATGTGGTTTGTGAATGGAAAATTACTCCTATGGAAGCTTTTCCAAAACTATTTCTTACCGAAATATGGTGACTGAATGATGTGAAATGTCATTTATTTCGTTGCTAATTCATCAGTCAAAAATGGTTAAATATGTAAAGTATATTTTATCCTAATAGTAGAAATTCTAAGGCGTTCTGGCTATATTTTGTTTTTTTTTACTGAAGCCTGACTATTGTAATTCAAGAAACCAAAAATTAAGTCATAATTAAAAAAATAAATTTCGACATGTGATTTTGAAATTAGCATTTGTTATAAAAAACTTTTATTTTCATAATAAAAATCCGCTTTTTTTATCAGCGTTGATCGGTTTTATTTTCTTTCAAAATGTCATTAACTCCTTTGCCGTGCGTCACGTGTTAATTAGTCATAAAAAATGTTGGGCTTAACCGTGCACCACTAGTTAATTAAGTAAGAAAATTCATGTTTTTCTTATTCTAAGTTGTAAATTCTAATATCTATTTCATGACATAAGAGTTCTAGTATTTATCTTTTTGAAATCTAAAACTATTATATAATAATGAACATGAAATATGTGACATGCGTCAGGCATACAATAACATACATACATGCATCAAACCATTTATAATAATTATTAATTAGGTAATTTAATTATTAGATTATTTATAATCAATAACCATTTTTCTAACTGCTAATTTTGGTAGTTCATCAGACAATTTCAAGGATTGTATACATTTCAAAAGATCGTTTTATGTTATAAATAATCTGAATGACATTCCATCGCGCACTGTCATTCTAGCTAAGATATCAGCTAATGAATATCACTTCTTTTAAAAAAAAATGTGATTTTAAGAGGCGAGTTGACTTTATTGATTTCAATTTTTAGTCTAACATCCAAACTGAAAGAATGCTTGTTTCTTTTTAGAATATTTATTTTGTGCGCTGTTTTGATATGAGTATGGAGCTCACTTGTCGAACCACCAGCAGTTTTATTAGTTCTAGAACACGTTTTGCATGTAGCATTAAATTAACACAATTTAGTTATAAATAATGCATACGAATTAAACTAAAAAACACAAAATTTATAAGCAACATTTAACTTAATTAATTTAGCTTAAATATTCGTTTTTTGATATATTTTGTTGTATTTTAAATAATTTTCAAAAGTTTTCAACAATAATAATTTTCAAAATACGTAATACGTATTTTTGATGAAAATAAATAACTTATTGCAACACTCTAAAATTTAGAGTGGGCCACATGTAATTCCGATTTGCACATTTATGTTTCAATTTTTAACTCCTAAAAAAGGTAAATAGTGTATCTAAATCTAATATGAAGATTTTTTTAAATATTGCCCTCGGAGTTATGATGCGTTTTCAAAGTGGCCCGCAAGATCATTATTTGGGTTGGACACCCCTGATCAACCCATGAGCAACAGCAGCAAAATATAAATAACAAGATCAACAAGGAGAAATTAGGCTTAAATATAGCTGTAATTGGCTTTTCTTATTATAAAACTTAGAAAAGCCAATTGGAACTATATTTAAGCCTGATTTCTCTTGGTTGATTTTTTTTATTTATATTTAGCTGTAATGCTCATGGGTCGATCACAAACTTTAAAGTCTGAAATAGTGATCTTGTATAAGGATAAATATTGTGAGAGTCAAATGTTCAAGATTAATTGTAATCCTTACCGAATAAACTAAAAAAAAGAAAACAAAAAAGAGTAAATAAAAATGATAATCCTAGAAACTAACTATTTTTTAATTATATAATAATTTCTTTGTATTCATTTTTTATATTTGGAAACGACAAAATTTTCCCATTAATTGTCTTAATTACGTTTAATAGAAAATAATTAATCCAGTACATCTCTAATATTAGTGACGAGAACAAATATTTTATTCTAATAAAGAAATCTGAAAAATAGAAGCGGCTTGTAATTATTTCAACAATAATTTAGCATGGTAGAAATGATCAATGAAATTAGAACAGATATTTAGATGTTTTGTGAATAATTAATTATGTTCAGTTTCAATAAATTTACTTTTGTCAAGCAAAATATTAAAAGCTATGAAAGCCATAGATATAAATAAAATAATAATAATAAAAATAATAATAATAATAATAATAATAATAATATTAATAATAATAAAAAATGGATAGGCACCATATTAAATAAACTAAATTAAATCATTATTAAGCAAATTAAAATAAATTTTAGACGACCTTGCAATTGAAATTCTCTAAAATTAAATAAATGAAAAACTTTTGTGATTTTTTTTAATTTACTTAGATTAATATATGTGTGTTTTAATAAGATGTGTAAATGAGTGTTCTTTATATATAGAATTTATTTTTTGATTAATTGACTTTGTTAAATTTAAAATTTCGTTCAAGAGCCTTTGGATTTCATTAAAAACCTAATAAAAAGTTATTCAATAACCAGAGATTGAAATATGAATAGCGATATTGAATCTGATCATCAACTATTTTGCGATAATGATTTAAATAATAGTTTATGGAAAAATGCTGAGTTTTGTAATGTGAAAATACCCATTTATTAAGAAATTAGATAAAGACGATTCTTATGAAAAAATTTTCATTCCTGGTTTGAGTTTTCCTAAAATGAAAGTAAACAATTGTGAAAGAAATTTGAATGCATCCAATAAAATTGAAAGTTGCTTTATTAAAGATTTCAATATTTTATTCTCTCTGAACAATAATATAATTTCTGATAAAGTTTCATCTTCATTGATAGAAGAAAAGCTCAAATTCAATTCACCTATATGCAACAGCGAGTACTGGCTCAAATTGAATATTGGGCGGACACCTTTTACAGAAAAATTCCAAAATTCTCCTTTTTGCAAGCCGACCTATAATTCTCGAACTAACACTTTGTTCGGCTCCAAAATCCTCTTAAATGATATTCAAGATTGTTTTGGAAGAAATGATTCTAATGCCATTGATAGTAAAAAATCAGTGTTAGAAATTCGAAAAGGCAAATTGTTGAAATATATTAATTACAGTCAGGTAAAAAGCTATGAAAATGAACAATGTAAAAATGTCGACAGTAAATTACAAATGAAACTGATGTTTCTGCATTTCTTTTATTTAAATGAAAGAAGCATAATTTTGAGAGTCATGGATAAGCATGAGTATAGGAAGCCGGATTTGGAAGGAGATTTAAATGATCGCTATATTTCGGCTTATAATTCTTTCCATGTTTCTCCAACATTTTGTGACATGGTCAAACTACACAGCTTTGTTGGTGTCAAATATTTTAGTGCTAAGCATAGATTTGATTCCCATTGGTATTGCATTAAGATCAGCTCGTATAATAATGATGAGATACAAACTCTAAGCAAATCAAGTAGACTTCTGTAAAATAAAATCATGATGTTCTCAAGTCTAAGTCATGAAAATATTATTAAATACTTTTCATCATGGATTGAATACCAAACTACTTCCCGATCAAACAATAATAATATTTATAATAATAATAATAATAATAATAATAATAATTATAATAATAATAATAATAATAATAATAATAATAATATAATAATAATAATAATAATAATAATAATAATAATATAATAATAATAATAATAATAATAATAATAATAATAATAATAATAATAATAATAATAATAATAATAATAATAATAATAATAATAATAATAATAATAATAATAATAATAATAATAATAATAATAATAATAATAATAATAATAATAGTAAAATAATTTATTTATTGCTTATATTTCATCTATTTATCAGTCCTACACATATGTTATTTATTTATAATTTTTTTACATTGTAAGGAGAATTTCTATTTAATTATCAGCTGTATTCAATTGCATATGTTAAAATACATTTTTATTACTAGAGTCTATATTATCCCTAAATCAGAAAATGTATTGGGTTATTTTTTTTAACTTTTCGAATATCTTGAAGATGTCTTGATTATTTAAGCAACACCGTTATCAAGAAACAAAACTATATTCAACTTTTTTTTTAATTTCGTTCATTTCTTTTTATTAAATGATCGTAAATTTATTATATGAATAAAACTTATTTTTCTTTTATTTTCATTTATATTAAATCAAAGATTTGGGTGGCAAAGAATTAATTTTTTGATCTTTTGACAAAAGAAAATTAAAATAATATTTTCACAAAACAAATCAAAAATATTATGTCACTTATAAAGAAATCAGAGATGAAACACAAAAATAAGTACTTATAAAATCAAAAGTGGTCAAATAAATAAAATATATATGCATTTGAAAATTATTTCAAAATATATTCTTATACGTGCCATTTTTATTATATACATCAAGAGCAACGGTTCCTAACCGGGTAGCTTCAGAGTTGCATGAAGGTATTTACTTGGATGGGAAGAGGCAATTGATTTATCATTTGATTTAAAAAATATTTTGTATTTTTTAAATAAAAGATATTTTTCTAAATTAAAAAATTGAAACACATTTTTCAATGGAATGAGGAGAACTATTTTCAGATTCATAAGGACGCGGTTCATTTAAAAGTTTTTAAACCTGTGATCAAGAGCCATCATTTGTCTTTGGAATTCTTGCTTAATAATTAATCACTTTATTCTGTAGTTTAACTTTTTAATAAAAATAATTATTTGTGCCATTCTAGCATTCTTATGATTAGGAATAAAGTTTGTTATTTTAAAGATTGCCTTTTATTAAATGTGACGAGTTATTTAAACCATTACTGAAGAAAAATTTAAATGATTAAAATCAAGTAATAATATTTATACAAATAATTATGTTTGTTTTAATGAAAGCACTAAAAAATTTTGTTCGTGTCATAGATCATATTAAATAAATCAAAATTAAACACTATTATGAACACTATTATTTCCCGTACACTTTAATTAAAGACTAAATTTAAAATATTAAAACTTAAATTTTAAAATTACATTTTGAATTTTATTTAATAAATTATCTTTGTTTTAATTTTTAATGATAAATATGTCTTCTGTTCATTTTCATTTTAAATGAAATACCCAACAAAATTTCCGTAGGATTAGTCTCTAAGCAAATGATTAATGTTTATCTTGAGTATACCTGAGACTTTAATATGAATATTTTAAGAAACATTAACGCAAACCATGATTTGTATTGCTTCAAGGAGATTTGTTTAAAACAAAAATAAAAATAAACTTTCATAGTCTTCTTGCTCCAGTGTTAAAATAAACAGTAAAAATTTAAAAAAATTAAATATCCATTATTCGTATTTTTTAATTATAAACACATTTGACACTTGAAAGCCGATTCTCATTATTATTAAAACAATATATTCATAGAAAATCTTTTAATCTGCCGTCATTTAGTTTCAAACAAATCTAGTGAATTCAGTAACAAATAATATTGTACCAATGTACTATTCCTATTAAATTATATTCTATTGTTAAAGTCTCATAAAACTCCGTATTTGTTTCATATTTTTTGTTTTAATAAATTTATCAATTAAATATTATATAAATTGATTTTTTTTGTATAAATTATAAAGATAAAATATATTTAAAATCCATGATTTGTACTGTGTTATTGACAGATAGATATTTCTTGTCTCCTTTTGACTTAAATTGGTTATGATAATAAATAATTAATTATTTTAAGTCAAAGAAAAATGTGACAAATGGATAAAAATAAATTAAAAAATATAAAATCTCTTTTAATCAATTAATTAAATTAAATTAATTAGTTTATAATTATTAAAAGCTGGTTATAATTATTTAAAGTTAATTAATTTGTTTTTGTTTCCTCGTTTGGTCGATAGAAAAATTTATTAAAATTTAATAATGACATCAATAAAATTAAATCGATAAATTTAGACTTTTTTTGGAAAACTGAATTAATTTCTAATGAATATTTTAATAAAAAAAAACAAATTAAATTTTTTTATTGAAAAAAAATTTTTTTTTGATGCATTCACCCTGAACGAAACGCTAAATTTCCCAGCGACTCAGAATTCCAAAGAAAACTCAAAAACTAAATGCCAATTTCAGATTCAAATCAACGAAAGCAAATTAGTCGAACCCATCTATCGTTATTAAAGTAAGTTGGCAATGCAAATCAAATTATCTAATTCCAAATTGACACACGACATCTGGATTTTCTAACATTGAAAACAAATTGAATTGCGAAAAAAAAATGAAGAAATTAATTTTTTCTGATTTTTCTTTTCTCTCACATCTTTACACAGACTCATTTTATAGGATTTAGTTTTTTCCCAGAAATTATTATCTAATAAAACAAAACAATGAGAAATTTTATAAGTGAAATATTTATCAAGTTAATTTTGTTAATTGGCATTTTATTTATTTTTTTTTCATTTTGAAAACATTCAAACAAAATTAATTTATTTTTAATTTTTCAGTAAAATGGTTTTTATTTGAAATTAACAGATTAACAATAAAAGAACTCACTTTTGACATGGAAATGAAATTTGAATTAATGAAAACTAGTGTGATACATTGAATAAATGGAATTATCCAGCAATGAATTTCATTGGTTAAAATTAGTTTCTAATATTTTAGACATTAAATATCACTGGTGAATTTAAAGTTTCCTAAGGTATTATTATTATTATTATAAAATATAAATTTAATGTTTTAATTTAATATTAAAACTTTTAAAATCTTTCCATCATTTTAAATTTACTTTAATATCCCATGATAAAAATTTATTTGGATTCACTGGGCCTAGAAGTTCTTTTCGTATAAAAATTGGATTAGGAAAACAAAAGAGTAATAAAAACAAGAATGTTAACGTAGAAAATTATCGGCCTTTTGATAAATAATATAAAGATTATTTGGATAACAATTAAAACTTTGAAAAAAATTATTCTGCAATTATTTAATTTTAAATGACTCAATTTAATTTACAAAATATTTTAAATAAATATTGCATTCGAAAATATTGGTCTTTTAAAAAAGATTTTTTAATATTATATTGCTCCTATTTTTTCAATCTTTTAATAGCGTTAATACATTTATTAAAGCAAAATAAATAAATATTTATTTTTGACTTGCTTTTATAATGAAAAAAAGAAGTACACAAAAATAAACAAAAAATAAATAAATAAGGATGAATTTAACATAATAAAACAAAGAAGGCGTGATAAAAGGTAAAAGAAACAAAATTTAGAGTTTATCCTGTGAAATTCTTTAGTTTGTTTTATTAAAAACTTTGAAAAATAAGACTTTATTTAACGAACTTTTTATGCGCTAATTTTGGATATTAAATAAATTCGAATCATATCTAAATATTATGATAAAGTCTTTCAACTAATAAAAGTAAACTAAACTTTCAGACAAAATTATTTAGTAAAACTAATAAATTTTCTTTTCGCAAATCATCCCTTCAAATCAGTGTTTTTCTGTCTCTTTACCATCATGCACAACTTTTACATTTTAATGGTTTAAACCCTGTTTTCTAAATATTACATTTATTTTTTTAAAATATAAATTCAATTCAATTATTTATTGTAATATATGAACTAGAAGCTTTTTTGAAGCTTTTATTTTTGGTACCAATTTGTCAATTCAGTCTCTAATATTCACGCTTTGTGAATTATAGCCAATTTATATTATACATATCTTTACGGGTACTTAATCTCATTTCAAGTATCATAATATAATTTAACAGTATTTTCTTAAAAAAATTAAATTATATGATCCAACTTCAATTGAACTTATATTATGATGATCACTAAACATCAGCGCATTCAATAGTATAAAACCTTATTGTCCAATCAAAATCATTACCGCATTATCTTTTTCAAACGCTCTCCGATGACGCGTGGATCACTTTGGGAAACACATATAATGTATTTTAATAAATTGATTTATAATTTTTTTTTTCAAACAGTTTTTAAATAAATTTAAATTTTTTGATAGAAATAGAAGAATCTGTGAAAATAATATTTTTTGATTTCATTCCGTTTTCACTTAGTATATTCAGAATTTGAAATGTTGTATTTCGTTTAATTTTCTAGTAATTTAATTTAAACTTAAATGTTTTTTTTACTTTGTGCAAAACTAAATACACTCAAGTAAACACATGAATAACGGAAATTTGTCGGTGTTTTTGGTGTTTATAACATCCATAAGTCAAACACTTTCCAAAATAATTAATTAGGAAAATTCAAAAAACAATTCTTGTTCTTAATAATTCTTATTTACAGGGTTTCTCGCCCTAATATGACATCGTCTCATCGTAATATTAGAAATTGATATAGAAATATAGCATTCGGTGAACTAGAAAATCATAATTTGGAAAACGGTTTTTCACAAGACTTAGGTAAGAACAAAATTAAAGAGCATTCGTTTCATGGTAAATCTATGGTGAATTTGTCAAAAAAAATTAAAAATATTAAATTGTGCTATTAATTTGGCGTCGAAAACTACTTAACAAGAACTAAAAGCAACTAACAAATTGGCACTATTCGGTATCTTTTGGAAAATACGATTCTCAAGTAATATATTCTCCTCATTAAAATTTAATAAGTAAGCAACTTGTTTTTTCCAAGGAAAATGTTAGTTTAGAAAATGCATTACTTTAAAACTAGCAAAATAAATATTTTTGTATTAACATTCGATAATTGCGTAAACTTTTGTTAATTATTAACATGATTTTGTTTAAATATTCAATATTAACAATATTTTAAATGTGATTTTGTTAATTTGACTCAAAATTCTTTATAGTGCGCCAATTGTTTCAATTGCAAAACCTGTTTGATTTTCATTATATTTTTATTAAAAATAAATTTTATGAAAAAAAAACAATTACAAATAAGTAGATTCACTGATAACACTTTTAGTGATACGCCTCAGTATTTATTAACTAAATATTGCAAAGCTTATGTTGTAATCAATGATAATTTATGTTTTATATATAATATTTTAGCTATTTTGAATACCGACAATATTGGAGACAATAAAAATAGTCCCAATAATTATAACAATAATTATTATTAATGTTATTGCTATTGTTTGCTGTTATAGGTACAATTAAAGTCAGCGAGGCTTGTGTTCAAATAATTATCAATATTATCAGTGTCATTCTTCTTCTTCTTCGTCTTCTTCTTATTATTATTATTCAAGTAGTTATTAGTCAGGTAGCCTTGAATTTTAAACTATTTAGAATAAATCATTTTTATTTAAATAAATTTCTGTTTTTAAATTCACAAATTATTTTATCAAAAATTAAAAATCTTGTTTTTATAAATCATAATTTCTACAAAATTTTAAAAAAACTAATTTTCTAAGGCTTTACAAAACCGAGACTTTAACAAAATTTAGATATAACTTTTAACAAAATATTAAAAATATTTTTTTAAAAAATTTATTTTACATTTAAATGCATCCTGCATCAAAAAATTGCGCTTGCTAATATCAATAAATTCCATCAGTCGACTGTTATCGAAAACCCAAGGGCTGAATTGACTGGCAGTCATTCCAATGTATGTGGTATTACACCCATGATGTATAAATTGAAAGCCAAGATCCGAAAAAATTCTTAGGATTTGAAGTACACTTAAAAACACAATTGTATTCACTGATATTAATGAATTATTATTATTATTATTATTATTATTATTATTATTATTATTATTATTATTATTATTATTATTATTATTATTATTATTATTATTATTATTATTAATATTATTATTATTATTATTATTATTAATATTATTATTATCATTACTATAATTTACAGGGTTTTATGTAAAACATTATATTGTTTTGGAATTAATGATTTATAACCAAAAACACGAGACCTCAAAGTAATATTTATTATCTGGAATCATGTTGTATAATATTATATAAATATAATCCATATAAGAATATATATGAAGAATTTAGAGTGATTTTAAAAAATATCCATTTATATATTTTTATATTTCTTAGACGTGACATAAAAATAGAGTGACATTAAATCAAAAATGTCCCAGCTATCAATTACTATCAAGCGCATTTATCGACTGGATGGATCAACAAATCCTGTACAAAACACATCAGATCATCAAAGAAATCGATAGGCACATGAAATATGATTCAATATCGGATCGCATGTAAAAAAGAATTCTACCAATAAAATTGTGTTGCACATTTGTATCTCACCATTCTAAATTACATTATCACATATCAAATGATATTTTCCAACATTTTTAATAATCATGAATTCGACTGGAAATTTCAGACTCAGATTACCTTTTTTCGTGAATAAAAATATCGAAAAACCTAAACCGACCAATCTGCCCATCGATTCAAACAAATACATTTGGATTTTGCACATTTTTCTTGTCGTTTCGATTTTCATTCTCTTGTTATTCTCTTTCATTGATTATCGACGGAAAATGAAACGGAAAATCACAGCAAAATTGCATCGGTTGACAAAAACCCGCGGTAAAATGGCGATTTTCCAGGAACAGTTAAGAAGTGGAAATTCAATCATTTACAACCAATTCATCTTTTCCATGTATGAAGACTGTCCACAGAATAACCTTGACCCGATGGAGCTGAGTTCAAATTGACCTATTTTTCCTCATACTTTTCAAAATTCATTTAATGAAATATTTTTATTTATTTGTATTACATGGGCATGATATAATTAAGTAACTTATTACTCAATTACGAGTACTTTAAAGTTTTATTCCTTAGATGTGAATACAAGAATCCTAGGAAAACTATTTTACCAATAATGGATGTAACACCGAATGAAATGTGAAACTTGCAAGGCACTCGTATCAGAAACAAAAATGCATGGTAAAGGAAAAAGCTTTTAAGACAGTAAAAATTTAAGCCAAAAAAGCCCTTGACTTTTGAGTGACCCGCAGATAAGAAGGAAGTATATACTAAACAGGAGATCACTATTTAGATAGAAATTCAATAATCTTAGAAAAATTATTCTACAGATTAAACACAGTCATTCAGATCAGGTACAAAACAAAATGTATGAAATGTTGTGAAGAACTTATGACTAAACATGCAAGACCTTCTAAGACAGTACTCAAGACTGTAAATGTATCCAAACACAGAATTGGTCGAAAAATTTGTGGGCAAAAATAAACAAATTCATCTATAATTGAAAAGAATTATTTTATAATCGAAAACTCAAACCATATCAAACTAAATACTACAGCAATTGTTTATTTTTCAGATTTTAATTATTTAATATAGAATTATTTTTATTTTACTAGAATAATTTAACATATTAAATTAAGTGCTTAAATTTATATTTTAGTATCTTTTTGATTTTAAAATAAATTTATCGCGAAGTAAATTCACTTACTGTGCGATTGACAAATTATTTTCCTTCTGTTTATTTGAATTTTGAAGTTTATTTTAAACATAAATTTAATAAATAACTATGTAAGTAATTTCCGCAAATTTATTCATAAAATATGCAATATTTTGATCTTAACATTACGATCCTACTCATTCATAATACAAAATTCGCAAAGTCTTTTTCTTTCTGCTCCTTCTCTGTATGATCATATGGTAACAACCTAAAAATAACCAAAAATAAGAATAAATAGGATGCACGCAAATAAAATTACTGTTACCACTAATAAATAGAAAATTTGATATATTACATCAAGTTTTCGAATGCTGTTGAAAAACTGGTACATGTTAAAATATCTGGAGTATTTGAAAATAGAGTTCAAATTACATCAAATTGAGCAATATTGATTAAAACAAAGTTCAAATATTTAGTAAAAATAGTAGAATCAAAACATCATGGAATAAGTTTCTAATTACTAAATAACTTTATTTAATTGGTAATCAGCTATTAGCAAATCAATTTGTTGGTGTATTTTCTCTATATCAGTGTTTCTCAAACTATGTTCCGCGAAATATTTCATTCGAATTTGAATTTTAATGTAAAAAACATTGGAGAAAAACCATAGATATTTTTTATCTGAGAGTTTCAGTTAGAATTTCAGTACATTTTTAAATATTAGAAAAATTCGTTGGATGTTTTTCTAAATTTCGGTTTTAAAATGTATAAAAAATATTTGTAAAATTTTCACGGCCTACTTTACATATTTTTATATTTAATACATATCTAATATAGGCGTAGCCAGAGGATAGATTGATAGGCTGCAGCCTAAGTCCCTCGATTTCAAAACTTCATTTTTAAAATTAAAAATAAATTTAAAAATTAAAACAGAAATAATAAAAAGGAGCTTGATTCAAAAAATTTGTATTATTGGTTTTATTAATACTGCAGAAATACACAATATTAATTGTGTTTTTATTGGATGGTGAGCAGTGACTATACAATTCAGATGCAAGTTTGGTCGTGCCGCCAAAATATTTCGTCTGTCGAGCTGTTTTACTGGTAAAAATTAAAGATTATTCACAAAAATTAAAGAAGTAGCTCCGAATTTAATAGGTACACAGTGTATGATACACCAAGAAATGGTAGCATGTAAAAATTGTAGTGCTGATTGAAATCAGGTATTAATAACAGCTGTTAAAACTGTAAATTATATAAAATCAAGTGCACTGAATTCAAGATTACTTGAAAGGTAATGCGAGGAAATTGAATCATCTCATAGAACATTATTATTACACGCGAAAGTTTGCTGGTTATCCAGGGGTCGGATATTAAAACGAATATTTGAACTGAGAGAAAAAATAACTGCCTTTCTATCAAGTAAAATTAGTAATCTAGTCCAGTCCTTCAATGACGTACAGTGAATATGAAATTATGTTATCTTGCAGATATTTTCAACTGCTGAACGAACTGAACTTGTCACTTCAAGGAATATACAAAACAATGTTTGATAGTTATAATAAATAGTAGGACAAACGAAAAAAATTAAATTATTGATTCACAGAGTTGAAAAACAACCACTTCAATGTGTTCATCTGCTTAACGGACCAATATTACAATTCCAATAAATTATTTATAATTTATAATTAATCATTTAAAAACTTTATCAATCAAATTTGAGGAATATTTTCAAGTAATCCAAGACCCGAGAACAGATGCATTGTACGTTTTAGATCCATTCAATTTTACAAATACAAAACATACACTAATACACTAACCAGAAATTCACAAATACACTAATACAAGTCTTATTTATAGTTGAAGAAGATTTATTAGCTGATCTCTCATCAGGCGTGACATTGGAAAACGTAAAAGAAAATTCATCACTTGCTAAGTTTTTGATCCAAATTAATGGCGAGTACAAGGTTTTATGTGACAAAGCAATTCAAACTACTCTCCCATTTCCTTCAACTTATTAATGTGAGAGCGGATTTTCAATAGTCACTTTAACCAAGACCAAGCAACTGAATAGATTAAATTTAACATTGATTATAAGATTATCGTTAACAAAACTTCCACCAAATAATGAAGATTTATGAAAGTCAATGCAAGCTCATTCTTCCCATTGATTCAAGAACTAATGTTTTGTTTTTAATTAAATGTGTTTTTGGATTAATATTTTTTTATTTATTTATTTTAATAAAAAATTTCTTTGCTATTTTTACTTAAATAAAAAAAATTTAGTATAAAACTTTATTTTTATTTTCATTGTGGCAGTTTTTTCAAATAATATGAAAAGAAATTTTCTCTTTTTAAATTGCTTAAAATAAATTCATCCTTTTTTGATCGACAAATATGTCAAAAAGGAGGATTATAATATAAGTGGATAATGCTCACGTGGCTATAAAAATATCCGACGGGATTCCGCGAAAACAAAAAAAACTTGATAGGGTTCCGAGGTTCCAGAAAGTTTGAGAAACACTGCTCTAGATAATTCCATATTTGAATACTAATGAAGCTATAATGAATTATTCCATTAGATCCACGGGAGCACAATCAAAACCTGAATGGATTCAATTAGTTGAGGAGAGATTTCCTATATAAGGAAATCTACAATCAACAATTTCGCAACAAATTTTAACTGGAAAACTTTGCTAAGTTTGGTACAAGAATATTTTGAGAGTTTCAAGTGTGTAACGTAGATTTCGAAGCGGCTTCTTATAGGGATCCCTGCTTGTGTGATTCAATTAAAAATTGTGAACTGTTGTGAGAATTTTGTATCAATAAAAATGATTTCTGCGTTGAGTGACTTCAGTGGTGGTTAAAGAGCACGTGGAGTCAGAGAAATAGTTCCTACGAAATAGTTGCAATTAATTATTCAACATTTGTCTCAAAACTGCAACCAATGCGCAAACCAATTGTGTCCAACAAAATTCGTTATTAACTTCCTATAGCTTTATTCAATGTATAAATTCTATAATCATGTCTTGCAATTTCATTGATATTTGTGGTTATAATGATAATGCTGTTGGGTTACTTATACAAGGAATTGTGTATCCGATTATTTCTAGTCGATGTCTTTCAAGTAACCTTCATTCACTTTACAATATAAACCTTAAAGCAAAGATTTATTATCTCTATTTTGTTGATCCAGATTCAGTGGTTCACATTGTTCAATTCAAAAGCAAAAAAATAGAAGTTAATAAAAAACTTTTATTTATTCAATTTCTGAAATTATTTGGAAAAATGTATTATCGTGAAAATATGCTTTTTGTCGGTCTTTTAGGGAAAATATAATTTATTAATAATTTATATTATATTTAAACAAAAGTATAATATTTAATTCTGTGACTTGTATAAAATAGCATGTTTCAAAGCTCTTTAAAAATTAATAATACATTTGCAAACCGCATTTTCGAATTTTCTATAAATTTATCTCGCTTCTGCTTTTTGTGAATTTCTAGTTGGGAAAATAATCCCAATTTGTTTGAATTAAACTTTTCATCGATACGAAAATGAGTTTGATTAAAACAAATAGAAAAATTCCACAGATGAATTTATCCCAGAAATGCAAATTATCTAATCAATACAAAAATGAAATCCATTTTCCACAAAAAAAACGAGCTTCCTACCATTTATGGCCCATCCGGCACTGGGAAATTTTCCATTGAATATTAACTTTTTCTGAAAATCGTTAAATTTCATTTTTAATAATAAATTTCCTGATCAATTTTCTGAGGTAGGTTAATCCGAAATCAATGCATTTTTAATTCAATTGTCAATAAATGTCATTTTGTGTGTGTGTGTGCGGCGGGGGGTGGGGAATGGAGGGCGATTTAAAAGATTATTTCTTTTTGGCTGTTCATATTACAGTTAATATTGTAGTTAATTGTATCAAAATATTTAAATATTACAACAATTAATAAATTATTTCATCGAATTCTAACAAAATAGGAAAATATTGCAGTGAATTACAACAAATTAATAAATTATTTCATTAATTTGTAATGACGCTATGAAATATTGCAACTAATTTATAATATATTCCTTCAAATTTATTCACAATGATAAATTATTTCATTAAGTTCTAACAAATTAGAAAATATTACAGTTAATTGCAGCAAAGAACTTAAATATTACAACAATATTTCATTAAATTGCAACGAAATAAGAAAAAATTACAGTCAATTATATTGAAAAGATAAATTATTTAATCAAATTACAGTCAAATTATAACATATTTCTTCGAATTGCCAGAAATTATTTCGTCAAATTGAATCAAAGCTATAAAATATTACAGTAAATTGTATCAATTTAATTAAACATTACAACAAATTATTTCATTGTAATACACTACATTTTACCATGTAAAATCCATAAAATACGTAATTCACAAAATATCATATGTTTAGCACACGCAACACACTATTTCAAATTTCTGATCAAGACAAATTATGAGGAATTTAATTTTTACATATACTTTATTACAACAGAAACTTTATAAAAGCTTGTTAAATAAGTAAAAAGTACAAATTTTACAACAAAACACGTGAGTAGGACACACATCACAACACTTCAAATATTTGAACCAACTATATTATAGAGATTTCGATTTTACACATACTTTATTAACACACAAATTTGATAAAATTATAGAAACTATGTAAAAAATATTAATTAGACAACAAAACATGTGTGAAACAAACAAACCACAACATTTCAAATATCAAATCAAGCTATATTATAAAAACTTTAATTATACATGCACATTGTTACAACGAAAACATAATGAACTTATGTTAACTAGTTGAAAAAGGCATAAATCACAACAAATAATGTGTGTTGCACACACACACTACATCATTTTACATTTACAATCAAGCCATCTTATTGAGAATTAAATTTTAGTTACTCAAATTTGTTTGGTTGATTTAAAATAATTGCCTACCTTTTACTCAATTTGGTTGATATATATCATCACTTAGTATATAAACCAAATGCTTTCAAAATTTAGCCATTATTACTAACAACCTAACTTTTTAAAATGATCTCTTACAAAAATGTTGTGAATGCCGGTGAACTTGTTCAAAACCTCGGTAAATTCATTAATTAATTTATAATAATAATATTAATTTAGATAATTTAAATGCAATCAATTCAGTTACAGAATCTAACATTGGTGAAATTGTAGATAGAAATGGTAATATATTTCATATTTTGTAATTTCAATTAATTGAGTAAAATAATTTATTTAACCAAATTATTTAATTTAAATAATTACTTTTTAAGCAAACTTTCTTTAAAGAAACGATAACGCCAATAAAAAACCTTTCGTACGATATATTTCGATAGCACAGCTATCATCTTCAGGTACTCAAAACCAACTAAAAATATTATGAATTAACATTTAATTTAAACAAATTATTTTTTATTAATTTAATTTTTTAATAAATAAATATTTTTAAAAATATATTTTAAATTAATTTTAAATTTTAAATTTTTTACTTATATTCTAATTTTTTAAAAATTAATGTAATTTAAAATTTTCAATTATTTTAATAATATTAAAAAAACAAACATGATTTAACATACGTAAACTATTTAAAAACATTCAAAACATTCGTAGTCACAGCACTCTGCACATTAATCTTTGGATCCAATGACCTTATCAGCAATGCTTCACATATCACTCGTTCCCAATAACTATTAAAACTTCTCAACAAAATTCTAAAATCAGACATTCCTATATCACTTTTACAGCCTCTATTGTGTTCACTAATATTGGTCAAACCCTTCAATCGACAATGCTCTAGAACTCGAGTACAGAGATGACGGGAAGTCTCTTCAATGTATGTGGCATTACACCCATTACATGTAAATTGATAAACGAGATCAGAACACAATCCAACCGGAGTTTTTGATTTATTAATAAACATATTGCGTACCTTACACGAATTAGAGACGATCTTATACTCTAAATTTCCTATCAGTTTACCCAACTTCCTCTTATAATTTGTAAAGCCTTCAGAGTACGGCAATACTAACACATATTTAGGCTCAATTTTTTTATATCCATTTTTACCATCACCCAGATCAACATTCAATTCACACCCATCCGACAAATTACATTCAGACTTTCCACAACATGGATCCTTAGAAATTTTTAATCAATTTATCAACAGTTTCTTTTATCATCAACAATTAAAATGATTTAGAATATCCATTCTTTATAAAATTTTTATATATTAAATTTTTTATAAAATTTTTTATATTTTATAAATATTTATTTATTACAAAATTAAATTAATAAAAAATAATTTGTTTAAATTAAATGTTAATTCATAATATTTTTAGTTGGTTTTGAGTACCTGAAGATAATAGTTATGCTATCGAAATATATCGTACGAAAAGTTTTTTATTGGCGTTATCTTTAATTAAATCGTTGCCAAATTGATTTAATTATTTATTAATAAATAATAAGTTAAATCATATTATGTAAAATTTAAAATTGCTTTTAAGAATAGGTAAAGCCTAAGTCGCCAAATTACATAAGTTAAAAATCTTTAAAAACAAATAACAAGTCATATGTTAGATTACATAAGGTGAATTTTTTTCAAGTTAACAAGAATAAGTGAAGTCAGAGTCAACCAGATAATATAATATGAGAAAACGTTTAAAGTAAAATAAAAAAAACTTGGAAAAAAATATTTTTAAGTAAAATGGGCCACAGGGTTTTCAAGTGAGATAGTATTTTTAGCTTAATTAAACAGTTAGGATTTGTAAAAATTCAATTTAAAATTTCATTAGAATTTTAGAAAGAGGGAGAGATAAAGTCTAATAATATATCAAATAGTGCTACAACTTTAATTCAAACATTTTTCGAGCAAGGAATTAAATAAACTGAATGAAAAAATAAAAATCAGTAACTGAGTTTGGTTTATTAAAAGAATCACTGAAGTTAGTTTTGTATTCACTAAAATAAGGAACATTAGTAGATTGAAGGGATAAAAGTATTTGAACCTACCGAAAACAATAAAAAATAAGAAGTATGTCGGCAGTATCAAAAATAAGGACAATTTATGTTTTCTTTATAATATTTTAGTTCATTTAAAATATAATGATATGAATGGAAAACCTCTAAATAACCAACATCTTAGAATTGTTGGTTTTCTTTTATTCCCGAGAGGAGAGAACACATTTCGAAAAATTCTTTGACATTATTCTGGACGCAGAGTTTAGACCAAATTCTAACTGAGTTAGTCAATATGTTTTTTTCCAGCATATTGCGAAGTTTATGTGGATTTGCCCTTCACGTGATACAATCACGTGATATGTTAACTAGTTGAAAAAGGCATAAATCACAACAAATCATGTGTGTAGCACACACACACTACATCATTTTACATTTACAATCAAGCCATCTTATTGAGAATTAAATTTTAGTTACTCAAATTTGTTTGGTTGATTTAAAATAATTGCCTACCTTTTACTAAATTTGGTTGATATATATCATAACTTAGTATATAAACCAAATGCTTTCAAAATTTAGCCATTATTACTAACAACCTAACTTTTTAAAATGATCTCTTACAAAAATGTTGTGAATGCCGGTGAACTTGTTCAAAACCTCGGTAAATTCATTAATTAATTTATAATAATAATATTAATTTAGATAATTTAAATGCAATCAATTCAGTTACAGAATCTAACATTGGTGAAATTGTAGATAGAAATGGTAATATATTTCATATTTTGTAATTTCAATTAATTGAGTAAAATAATTTATTTAACCAAATTATTTAATTTAAATAATTACTTTTTAAGCAAACTTTCTTTAAAGAAACGATAACGCCAATAAAAAACCTTTCGTACGATATATTTCGATAGCACAGCTATCATCTTCAGGTACTCAAAACCAACTAAAAATATTATGAATTAACATTTAATTTAAACAAATTATTTTTTATTAATTTAATTTTTTAATAAATAAATATTTTTAAAAATATATTTTAAATTAATTTTAAATTTTAAATTTTTTACTTATATTCTAATTTTTTAAAAATTAATGTAATTTAAAATTTTCAATTATTTTAATAATATTAAAAAAACAAACATGATTTAACATACGTAAACTATTTAAAAACATTCAAAACATTCGTAGTCACAGCACTCTGCACATTAATCTTTGGATCCAATGACCTTATCAGCAATGCTTCACATATCACTCGTTCCCAATAACTATTAAAACTTCTCAACAAAATTCTAAAATCAGACATTCCTATATCACTTTTACAGCCTCTATTGTGTTCACTAATATTGGTCAAACCCTTCAATCGACAATGCTCTAGAACTCGAGTACAGAGATGACGGGACATCTATTTGTTGATACCATTCATCATTGAAAAGAAAATTGACATTTGAAGTAGCAAATTCAAGAAGTTTTCGAAATGCCCTTCTATCCAAAATGTGATGTTCCGAATCATTTTCATTCCACAACGCACAGCATAAGTCAATTGTCTCAACCAGTGGCACATTCGTAAACAAACTACAAACATCAAACAAAACCATAACATCATTTATACTTCGTTTTTGTAGCTTTGCAATACAAGAAACAAACTCAAAGCTATCCTTACATTCAAACTCTGATCGCATTAACGGTTTTAATAATCCATCTAAAAACCTTGCTATTTTATACTGGGCAGTACCAACCATCGACAAAACTGGTCTCATAGGTACACCATCTTTATGGATTTTTGGTAGCCCATATAGTTTAGCTGGCTGCGATCCTATTGGACGAATAGACTTACCTACCTCTTCATCAATAAGCTTCTTCTCAATAAAACCATTTAACATTTTTTGCACAAACTCTTCATCCTTAAGAGGAGCTAATTTTCCATTCTTCCGACCCTTTGGCAATTTCACAAACTGAGGAGAATTTATCAAATCATTCAACTTATTTACATACACATCATGGTCAAGAATAACTATCCCATTTCCTTTGTCAAACTTACAGATATTTATATTTTTTTAGCTAAGTTTTTTAAAGTCATAAAATCCCTAATATTCTGCTTTTTGTTTTTATCGATATACTCCATCGTACTTGCACTTAACGAGCTCTTCACATAATTACCATTAATGCCTTTCATCGATCGGGCTATATGAAAATATAAACTTTCAATTTTTGCACACAATTTTGTTTCATCCAAGCGATTCTTAATACAGTGATTTGGACCAAATTTTAAAACACGCTCTTCATCATCATTCAACACTATTTTACTCAAATTTATCACAGTATTCTCCACACTAAATTTAGAAATCCCAAATATTTTTCTCAAATTAATCAATTTTTTAATATGAGCATTCTCTTTAAATTTTATTTGCACAATCGAATTTTTGATACACCATTCTACACATACCTGTAAACAAAACTCATTCGTAGCATTATTTAACATTAATCAAATATTTGTTAGTTTTTTATCAATGGAAGTTCTTTTCAATGATGAATGGTATCAACAAATAGATGGAGTCGCTATGAGTTCCCCTTTAGCACCAACGATGGCATCAATATTTTTGGCTAGTTTGGAAAAGAAAATTGCTTCTTTCCAATTTGAAAAACCTTTGGTTTATAAAAGGTATGTGGATGATATTTTTCTTATATTTGAAAACCAGAAACATGTAGAACCGTTTTTGCATTTTATGAACAGTTTACATAAAAACATTGTATTCACATGTGAAACGGAGAGAAAGTCATCAATTGCGTTTTTGGATTTGTTAATTCAACGCAAAGATAAACAGTATGAGACAGAGATTTATAGAAAACCAACTGATACTGGTCTTTATACTTCTCCAGAAAGCTTTTGTGAATTTAAGTATAAGAGAAATATGGTGAAAGGATTGATTTATCGTTCATGGGCTTTATCTTCTACTTTTGCTAATTCGGTAAAAAGTGTTGATAAATTGGTTGAGTTGTTGATAAAGAATGGATATTCTAAATCATTTTTATTGTTGATGATAAAGGAAACTGTTGATAAATTGATTAAAAATCCTAAGGATCCATGTTGTGGAAAGTCTGAATGTAATTTGTCGGATGGGTGTGAATTGAGTGTTGATCTGGGTGATGGTAATAATGGATATAAAAAAATTGAGCCTAATTATATGTGTTAGTATTGCCGTACTCTGAAGGCTTTACAAATTATAAGAGGAAGTTGGGTAAACTGATAGGAAATTTAGAGTATAAGATCGTCTCTAATTCGTGTAAGGTACGCAATATGTTTATTAATAAATCAAAAACTCCGGTTGGATTGTGTTCTGATCTCGTTTATCAATTTACATTTAATGGGTGTAATGCCACATACATTGGAGAGACTTCCCGTCATCTCTGTACTCGAGTTCTAGAGCATTGTCGATTGAAGGGTTTGACCAATATTAGTGAACACAATAGAGGCTGTAAAAGTGATATAGGAATGTCTGATTTTAGAATTTTGTTGAGAAGTTTTAATAGTTATTGGGAACGAGTGATATGTGAAGCATTGCTGATAAGGTCATTGGATCCAAAGATTAATGTGCAGAGTGCTGTGACTACGAATGTTTTGAATGTTTTTAAATAGTTTACGTATGTTAAATCATGTTTGTTTTTTTAATATTATTAAAATAATTGAAAATTTTAAATTACATTAATTTTTAAAAAATTAGAATATAAGTAAAAAATTTAAAATTTAAAATTAATTTAAAATATATTTTTAAAAATATTTATTTATTAAAAAATTAAATTAATAAAAAATAATTTGTTTAAATTAAATGTTAATTCATAATATTTTTAGTTGGTTTTGAGTACCTGAAGATGATAGCTGTGCTATCGAAATATATCGTACGAAAGGTTTTTTATTGGCGTTATCGTTTAATTATATCGTTGCCAAATTTATTTAATTATTTATTTCTTTAAATAATTCAATTATTTACACATATTTGAATGGTTTTTTATAATTAAAGCAAACTTTACCCGAATTACTGCCAATCTACGGCCCATGATGATAAATGTCATAATATAATGATGAAATATTATCAAATCAAAAATTATTATATATGTCCTCCATGTCAGACCAAGGCTTCTAACCCATACCCTAAATTTTATAATGACCACAAAGCGCATTTGACCCAATTTAATAATGATAAAATGTCTTTATTTAAAAGCTGTGTAAAAAGAAAAAGTACCATCACGTCGGAATATTTGAAAAAATAATTATAAAAGATAGTATTCAAATCGGACAGGGATTTAGTGACATTATTGTTGAACCAGAAATTGAGTACGACTTATTACGCTCACATAAAATTAAAAAAGTGAATATCGATAGATATAACGTTAAAGAAATAGTGCTTCCATTTTCTTTAGTGGAAAAATTAAAAATAGCATTAGTCGAAATGCAAAGATCGAAAATTCAATTTGGAATTCAAATAGAATTTGAAAAAGATGAAGAAACCAAAATAGTTTGTATATCGAATCGCGATGCTCATATGACTAGTACTTTCTTTGAAGATGTCATAAAGAAATTACATGAAAAGATTGTTGAGAGAACTGAATTAGGAAATAGCTGGAAATTAAACCAAATACTAGAATTAAATTTTAAAATAACAAAGGTCTTCAATATATATAGATTATCTGAACATAGTTATATTCCCACAACTAAAGGATTAATAAGTAAAAAGGCAAAAGTTAACGTACAAAATAAAGATAATTTTTGTTTCATATACAGTATTTTGGCTGTATTGAAATCTGATAAAATCAAGAAAGATAGAGAAAGACCAAGAAAATATTTACCGTATATGAAGGAATTAGTATCCGATCCTAATGATATGCCAATGAAACTGTGTGATATCCCGACTTTCGAGAAGAAAAATCCGGGTTTGGCAATTAATGTAATGATTTATAAAAACAAAAATCATGTGGATAAAGAAGATATAGTTATGAAACATCCATATTTGAATATAATTCATCAAACAAAAGTAACTGGAGTGGATCCAATATATTTGTTATTGATAAAGAAAGTTGAAAAGTACCATTATACTACAGTGACTAATTTAAAAACGTTAATGAATTGTCATAAAAACAATGATTGTAATGTTCGAATTCGCTGTCAGTGGTGTGAAATTTGTCTAAATGGATTTCAAAAGCCAAACGCATTTAAAAAACATCAAGAATTATGTAAGAAAAATCAGTTGGGAACAACATTATATACTTTACATGAAGATAAAAATTTGGAATTTAAAAATTGGTTCAAAAAATAACACCTCCGTTCGTTGTCTATGTAGATTTTGAATCTATATTACCAAAATATGACATTCATTTTCAAAAACATTTGCCAATTTCTGCTGGACTCTTATTGATTAACAACTTTACTGGAATATCGAATTACTATCAATTTGTTGGTCAAAACTGTGTTTATGATTTTTTGAAAAAAGTTTCAAATATAAGAACAAACATTGTGCTACCATATTATAAAGAAGAGGGTCACAAACTGATTTCACCACTTACTTTGGATGAAGACAATTCTTTTAATATCAGTGAATATTGTTATTTGTGTGAGAAAAATATAGCAGTTAAGGTTAAAAATCATGATCAAATTTAGTTGGATTCATGATAACCTTGATAGTATTTTAGAAGATTGCAAGAATTTGGACTTAGAAAAGCTGTCGTATGGATATACTGTGGAGGTTGATTTGGAATTTCCGAATGAAATTCATGATTTATTGGATGATTTCCCAATCGCAGCAGAAAAGAAATGTGTTTCAAAAGTAGAGAAATTACTCTTAACGCATAATTCAAAGCAAAATTATGTAGTGCAAAGGCGATTGCTCAAAATGTTTTTATTATTAGGTGTGCATGTTGTCAATATTAATCGGGCTATCACATTTAAGCAAGAACCTATTTTTAAAAACTATGTCGATACTAACACCAAACCCAGAGCTAAATCAACAAACACACTTGATAAAAACTATTATAAGTTGCTCAACAATAGTCTATATGGTAAGACTGTAGAAAACTTAAAGAAAAGAATGAATTTAAGATTGTGTAATAATCAGCAGAAAATTATCACATATGCATCAAAGCCAACTTTCCGAAAAACCATCAAGATTGCGGATGATTTAATTGCAGACATACTGGATAAAGATTCAATATGTTTAGATGGACCAAGTTACATTGGTCAAACAGTTTTGGATTTATCAAAACTTCGAATGTATGAGATTCAATATGTAGAATTAGCAAAGTTTCGAAATTAGTTCAATTGCAGTATCAACATTGTTGCTGGAGACACAGATTCCTTCTTCTTAGAAATTAAAAATTGCAAATTAGATAAGCTTTTACCTGCAATGATTTTAGATAATCTACTAGATACGTCTAATTATAATATAAATCACCCATTGTATTGTAAAACGTTAGACCCTGTCATTGGAAAATTTAAAGATTAGAGTAAGAGTATAGGATATAAAATATGGATATTTCTCAGACCAAAATGTTACAGTTTATTAGGTAATACATGTACAACAAAAGCAAAAGGGTAACATTGAAAGATACAGACATAAAACACCAGTCTTATCTCAATTGTTATAATGGAATAGAAATATCTAGGGTGTCTCAATTTCGAATAGGTACCAGCAACCATCAGTTGTATAGTTTCAAAACAACTAAAGTCAAACTTACAAATAATGACGGTAAAAGGGTTTGGGTTAGAAAGAATGAAAGTCTGGCATATGGTCATTATATGACAGATAATATTCAAACTGTGCATGGTCTGCTCTCCAAATCGATTATCAAACTATCAATCAAACGGATCATCAAACTGTTTACCAAATTGCTCATATTTATCAAACTTTTCATTGACATATTTGTGATTAGCATTGTTGTATCTATTTAATAAATGTATATTGGTTTGTGATGTTAATAATTGTTATATTCAATTGTTATATAAAATTTTGTATATAAAATATGTGTAAAATAACTAAAAATAATAATAATAATACTGATAATAAAAATAATAATAAAAACAATAAAATCATTAATAATAATAATAAATACTAATAAAGTAATAATATTAAATAAAACTAAATAAAAAATATATAAATCATTAAAATAAAATTATCAATAAAAAAAATAATAATAATTAAATAAATAAATATATTAATAAAATTAATAATTAATTAAATTTAAAAAAGTCAAGAAATTAAATACATAATATCACTCTTTATAATCTAATAAGTAGTATAGGTGGGGTACCAAAAAGGTCTTCAGGTGGGACACATCACTACTTATATGATTTTATTATTTTCTGCTCTTCTATAGTAGATGCACTCTATTAACAGTAGCACCTTAATTTTTGTAGGTTTTTCAAGTAAGTTTGTATTTTTCAATAAATAAATTAATTATTATTTAGTAGATTTTAATTTGCGGTTATATGATTTATGAAAGCGAATTTGTAATCGTTATACTTTAAATGGATTTGGAAATCTAAAACATTTTATGTATTGCTGGAAAACATTTTGGAATCTGTGGGGTTTTAGACATTTTTGTAATTTAAATATTTAATTTTTTTGGTTTTATTGTCATATATTTTGAAACATTTTAACAATACTTTTCAAAATAATAAGAAAATGTAAAATAAATGTCAGCTGTGTTTTAACGCAAATTTATAACAACTTTGTTTAAACTTTTAGTCTTAACTTTATAAAAAATTATTATTTTTAAACAAACAATACTCAAATGTAAAGATTTTGATTTTATTCGTGATTAAGGAAATGCGATGCTCTACATTTAATATTCAATCAGCAATACATTTATGAAGATCATTTAATTGATTCATTTAATCATAGAAATTACATTAACATTGGAAATTGATTACAGACTAAAAACCGGGATCATTTCTTTGAAAAATGTTTTAATTATTTATAAATTTATATAAATTCATTTGTGTTTATTGTTTGATTATTCTGTTTTAGATTTTGAATTTTTAAAATTAAATAAAAAATGATTTTATTCATTATATTTATCGTTTATAATGTCTTATATTTTGTTGTTGTATTTGTATTATTTTAATTTCTAGCTCCAGACATCATTATAATTTCAATCGTGATTTGTTTATTTTTTAATTCATATTCAAATTTTTAATTATTCTGACTAATAAGATTAATAATAATACTCTTTTTTAAAAAACAATGCCTATTAATAATTTTTACATATTGTCAAAATTACAGATCAAAAATAACTATTGAAATATAACGAGATATTGAAATTATAATCAAACGTCAAGCAATTATAAGTCTGACCTTTATTGAAATGTATATTAATCAATAATAGAATTAGTTAGTTATGAGCACACTGGAGCAACACACCATTGCATAATAAAATAGGTGGGGGGGGGGTTCGAGACTAATTAATCCAAATGACATAATTAATCCAGATTACGTAATTAAGGTTTTGTGTGTATTTTTTTGAATTTATTTTAGAATTTTTTGGCGCAAATTTTTTTGAAATATTTTTAATGTATATTTTTTATTGTAAAATTTTTCATTCACTAAATGTTTCCGTCACACTATAGTCAGTGGATATTTTTGACTCGATAAAAAAGCCTAAAATAAAATTGGTTTAAATCACCTATCAATAAAAAGCTTAAGATAAAAAATTGGCTTGAATCGCCTATAGTTAAAATGGGCACAATATAATCAGGGGGTATTTTTGACTCTCGATAAAAAAGCATAGAGATATTTCTTTGATTAAAAAGCCTAAAATTAAATTCTCGATTAAAAAGTCTAAGTAATTTTTCTTGATAAAAAAGCCTAAAATAAAAATTGGCTCAAATCGCCTACGATGGTCACACTATAGTCAGGGATATTTTTTACTCGTAATAAAAAACAATGCAATATTTGATCTCAGTATTTTCTAGAGGTAAATATAAGCATAAAATAAAAATGGCTCAAATCGCCTACCGATAAAAAAATGGTCAGGGGTATTTTATAGTCTTGTTAAGAAACACTTGTAATATTTGGTCACACAATTTTCATAGGCAAATTTAGGCTTTAGATAAAAATTAATTAAATTACTTGAAGTAAATTAAAGTAAATTAAGGTTCCTAAAATAAAGATACATTAGAGTGCATTTAAGTAAATTAAGGTTCCTAAAATAAAGATACATTAGAGTAAATTTAAATACATTAGAGTGCATTTAAGTAAATTAAGGTTCATAAAGTAAATTAAGTTAAATTAAAGTAAATTAAAGTACGTTAGAATAAATTTAAGTAAATTAAAGTTCCTAAAGTAAATTAAGGTGCCTAGAGTAAAGTATGGTAAGTTAAGTAAGAATTTTTTAAAATTAAATAGAGGGTCAAAAGTTAAGTTACATAAGGATGATTTTTAAAGCTGAAAATTTTAAAAGCAGTTATAATTGGCAAATTACATAATGTAATAATTTTTTAAAAGTTAATAGAGGGTCAAAAGATAAGTTACATAAGTTAAGAATTTTAAAAGTAACTTAGAGTCGACAAAATTACATGATAGAATTTTTTAAATAAAATTTTTAGTATAGTTTAATCGATCAATATTTTAAATGTTTTGTAAAGATAAAATTTTTGGTATAATTTTATCGATCAATTTTTATACATGTTTTTAAATGATAAAGTTTTAAGCATAATTTTACATTAAAAATTTTTATACATGATTTTTAAATAGAATTTTAGAATAATTTTATCGATGAATTGTTTATATATGATTTTTAAAGATGAAATTTTAGTATAATTTTACAATGAAATTTTTATGCATGTTTTTAATTGATAAAATTTTAGTGTAATCTTACATTGAAATTTTATATATCACTTTACAATGAAATTTTTTAGTATAATTTTCACAGTGACTTTTTTAAACATGTTGATAACAATCAAATTTTCAAAGAAATTTTTCAAAAAATTTTATTAAATAGAATTTTTGAGTTTCAGTGTTAATGCCTAAGGTAGGTAGTAGTCATTCGCAAGAGCAACCATCTCCTCCACTCTGCAGCAACACACACTTGATAATAAAATAATAAAAATATAATAAAAATAATAATAATAATAATAATATTAATAATAATAGTAATAAATAATAATAGTAATAAAAATAATAATAATAAAAATAATAAAAATAATAATAGTATTAATAAAATTAATAAAATAAATTCAACAACAATCAAATCAAAAGTAGCTGGATATCGACATTAATACAACCCACCGAGTAGGTATTTATTAAAATGTGATACAACACAAATAAATACCGAATAACAAACACAAAAATCATTTTCATATTAAAAAATTTATTTAATTCAAATCTTCACAGATCTGCTTATAAAAAGATCTTCTTAGTTCGGTCAACAGATTATCGACAACTTTCTTCTTCTTGTAGTCCAAGCATCATCTCCATCTAAATCTACAATACAATGAATTGATATTATCAAGTGAATAATTATTATATATGTCCTGTATGCCAGACCCAAACCTTTGACTCATACCTTAAATTTTATAAAAATCATAAGTCACTTGACGGATAAAAAATGTTTTACGGATAAAAAATCATTGTTTAAACACGGTTTGAAACGAAAAAGCACTATAAAATATGAAATACTTGAAAAAATATTTATTAAAGACGATTTACTTATTGGACTGGATTTTAGTGACATTATTGTTGAACCAGTAATTGAATATGATATACTACGCTCACATCAAATTATAAAAGTGAACATCGGAAGATATAATGTTAATGAAATAGTTCTTCCATCTTCTCTTTTGGAAAAATTAAAAATAACTTTAAATGAAATAAAACACTCAAAAGTTTAATTTGGAATCCAGATAAATTTGAAAAGGATGGGTAACTCAAAGTAGTTAGTGTATCAAATCGGGCTGTTTCTGCGACTACGACTTTTCTTAATAAGAATATAAAGAAAATAAATAAAAAAAAATAAAAAGTTGAACGAATAGAATTAGGAAGTAGTTGAAAAATAAACCGACATTTGTAGTAAGTAAATAAATGTCTAAAAAACGTTGTGGTTTTTTTACAGTACATCATATGAAAAAATATGGCTTTTATTTTTGGATATATATATATATAAGTTTGCCTCCCCTGGAAAGATTTCTGCTGGCAACCATGGTCACACTTATGATTTCACGCTGTAGTAATTGGAGTATTTGTGCGTGCTGTTTGCGTGTCAAAGGCACGGGAGGTTTCATGGATTATATTAATATGTTCTGAATAACTAATAAATTTTAAGTTCAAATTTAAAAATTCAATTATATTTTCCGTTGTTAGATGCTTTTTCGACGTGTTCGATGGATTGAAGCAAAATTAAACCTCCAGAACTTCGAGAAACTAATTTAAGCTAAATTTATAATTTTAATTTTATTTACATTGTTTTTGTCTTCTATGTCTCAATGTAAGGTTGATTTACAGGTAACCTCGGAAATATCTTCATATATTATTTGAAATTTAATTAAAATTTCCTTAATATTTGATTGCTACCCATAATGTTTGTCCCTATGTTTGATCGGGAAGTAGTTTGGTATTCGATCCATGATAAACATTATTTAATAATATTTTCATCACTTTGACTTGAAAGCATCATGATTTTATTTTGCAGAAGTCTACTTGATTTGCTTAGGGTTTGTATCTCATCATTATTATACGAGCTGATCTTAATGCAATACCAATGGGAATCAAATCTGTGCTTAGCACTAAAATATTTGACACCAACAAGGCTGTGTAGTTTCATCATGTCACAAAATGTTGGAGAAACATGGAAAGAATTATAAGCCGAAACATAGCGATCATTTAAATCTCCTTCCAAATCCGGCTTCCTATACTCATGCTTATCCATGACTCTTAAAATTATGCTTCTTTCATTTAAATAAAAGAAATGCAGAAACATCAGTTTTATTGTAATTTACTGTCGACATTTTTACATTGTTCATTTTCATAGCTTTTTACCTGACTGTAATTAATATATTTCAACAATTTGCCTTTTCGAAGCCATTTAACACTGATTTTTTACTATCAATGGCATTAGAATCATTTCTTCCAAAACAATCTTGAATATCATTTAAGAGGATTTTGGAGTCGAACAAAGTGTTTGTTCGAAAATTATAGGTCGGCTTGCAAAGAGGAGAATTTTGGAATTTTTCTGTAAAAGGTGTCCGCCCAACATTCAATTTGAGCCAGTACTCGCTGTTGCATATCGGTTAATTGAATCGAACTTTTCTTCAATCAATGAAGATGAAACTTTACAAGAAATTATTTTATTGTCCAGAGAGAATAAAGTATTGAAATCTTTAATAAAGCAACTTTCAATTTTATTGGATGCATTCAAATTGCTTTCATAATTGTTTACTTTCATTTTATGAAAACTCAAACCAGGAATGAAAATTTTTTCATAAGAATCGTCTTTATCTAATTTCTTAATAAAGGGGAATTTGTTTGCATTAGAAAATTCAGCATTTTTCCATAAACTATTATTTGAAACATTATCGCAAAATAGTTCATGATCAGATCCAATATTGCTATTCATATTTCAGTTTCTGGTTATTGAATAACTTTTTATTAAGTTTTTAATGAAATCCAAAGGATCTTGAACGAAATTTTAAATTTAACAATAATCAATTATTCAACAAATAAATTCTATATTTTTTAAAGAACCCTAATTTACTCATCTTATTAAAACACACATATTAATCCAAGTAAATTAAAAAATATCACAAAAAAAAATCTTTTTTAAATTAAAACCGACATTTTTAGAAAATGGGGCTAAATTTTTGTTCTTTATTTAATTTTAGAAAATTTCAATTGCAAGGTCCTCTACAATTTATTTTAATTTATTTTTATCATGATTTAATTTAGTTTAATTAATATGATGCCTATCCATCTTGTGTGTCTTTTTTATGATAATGTTATTTTGTTAAATGTATGTGGTTCTGTATTTTTTTCTAAACTAATTATATTTTTGAAAGAAATTTTTCTAGTTTTCACCTCTGATTGCTTTTCATTTTACAATGACATAAAAAATTTTTTTATTGTTTGACTATGAATCAAATGTTTTATTGATATTCACAAATTTTCGGCTCAGCCTTTTTTATAATTTAGTGGAATTTAATTTATGAATTTACTACACACAATTTATGATAACTAGTGTATCTAGGTTATATAAATAAAAATTTTTAAAATAAAAATCACTACAAAACAAATGATTGAAAAATGTTTTCGTTTGATAGCATCAAATAAGGTTTTAAATTTATTAATAACTATTTAAACTTGAATTTATTATTTTGGAATCATAAATAACATTTTCATTTGATTATTTACTAATAACAGTTTATTTACTTCATTCTATTATAAATACCATGTCTACAACGATCCTCTAAATCAGTGGTTCTTAACTGGTGTTCCGCGGAACACTAAAGTTCCGTAGAATTAGGTGGTGCTCCATCAAATTTAGATATTCAGAAATATATGTTATTTCAGAATTCAATTTAGTTTCATTTTTACAGTTTTTTAAACAATTTTAAAATGTTTTAAAATTGCAATTTCATGGGTACTTTTACAAAAAAATTCTTTCGGTGTGGTGGGGCTCTTCCTTCTTCGTAACACCAACCATAACGTTTAGGTAGGTATTGCGCTTAGCTCAAATCTTTCACCTTCGTTCTTCGTTACTTAGCATCATATAGTGGATTTTTGGATCCAGATCAATTGACTAGATTGCTCTCATTTAGTTGTCTAATTTGGCGTCTTTTTGAAACTTAATTTTTTATATTTCGTACGATTTCATCAAGTTTTAGAGATTGGCCAATACAACTACCCGATGCTATAATGAAAGGTTTGGTGTGGTTATCAAATACAGCTCTTCTGTAATCTATATTCATATTTATTGGCAAACATCCCCATTATTGTCATTGGAGTAAATGCTATAATTATTCTAAAAATGTCCTTGCACATGCGTAGCATTATTAAAATTATTCTGTATTGAACGTTGATCATAATTTTAAAATTTGCATCACTTTTAGCCTTTTTTGTTTGGTAAACTTTTTGACATGATTTCATTTATTTGGGCATTTATATCCATACAAGAGAGAAGTAATAAATGAAAACATGTAAATTTTATTCGAAAACCAATTCTATTGTTTGAAATTTAAAACCTAACAATTCCAAAATCAAAATAATTCATTTACAAACTACCGCTTTGGTAACACAGGCAACAGTACTAGAGACTAGATGACACACAAAGCACACACACGCACTTTCAAAGGAACCAACATAATGATAATTATGATAATTATTGAACATACACTCTCATCTCATTGGCTCAATGCAATTAAACACAAAACCATATTGTAACATCTACCACTAGTTATTTAGTATCTGTATTATAACTTTCTATAAGTTTATCATTTAAAATTTCGTTGTAGTTCAGTTAAGGTTGCTCAATGAAAATTATAAATATAGTAACATTTGTTTTGATTATGTATTATGAAAAAGAATGTAATTATTTGGTAAAAATTATAGGTAAGAAAAAATTAAGTTTAAAAAACACTACATTTGAAATGATCTTGCTTTTACGACTTTAAGCTATTTTACGTTCGAAAAGACTTCATATTGTGATAAAATGTGAGCTTATTGAATTAGCAATTAAAAAGAGTTTAAAACTATGAAAGAACAATATGAATTTTTTATCTTGAATTATTAAAAATTTCTAACAAATTATATTTCAAAATATTTAAATTTAATATTTAGTCGTCTTGCAAATGGTAAAAAAATCAAATTCTTATTTTAAAAATTAGCCAGGAAATATATTTTTAATTTTGTTTTAATGGAATCAATAATTATAATTAATTAATTCTATTATATTGGCAATAGGAATTGAAGCCGGGAAATTAATAAAAAAAAAGAGAAAGTTTCCAGTTGAGCAATGAAACCAGTTGAAACAAAACTGCCAAAATCAACCTCTGAATTCAGTAATGATAAACAAACAAATGATTTCGGTTATCCATTACAGATGGTACCAAATTTAATACGCCAGCTAATTTTTGACTGGGGATAATTGATGAATTTTTATCGTCTATCGTTTAGATGTTAATAATTAATTAAAACAAAAAAAATGAAAACTTTAATACAATGAACTATCTGAAAATTTCAGGCTTCGTGCTTGGTCTCAATCAGGGCTGGGAGAAATCTAACAATGCAGATAATGAGTAATTCTAAACTTGAATTGAAAGAAGGAATTTTTCGTTCGTTTTTTTCTCCGAATTAACATCAAAATTTGTATTGATTTATTTTTCCAACAGAAAAAAAAATTAATTAAAAATTTAAATCAGAGATTAAAGTTGAAAAAAAATTAAATAAATGTATATTTTTCCATTTCAATTTTAAAATAAGAAAGTTTAATTTATTATGAAAAAAATGATTGAATTTCTGATTTTAAAAATTAGCCAGGAAATGAGGTCTTTTTTTTTAACACAAATTTTATTTAATTAAATTTTTAATTTTGTTCATTTTAATTAAAATAAATTTTCTGTTGAAATATCGATAATTTTTGATTCAATTTTAACAGGTTTTGTGCAAAAAAATATTTTTAATTTACTCTACTTTTAACTTGTGAGTAATCGTAGATTAGGAAAGTAGTCTACTTTATAAATTTATTAAAGTTAAAGTCTATATATATATTTGAATTAAAGAATAATATAAATAAAAAAATAAAAATATTAGTAACTATATGTGGTCCTTGTTCACAAATGGGATTTAATGATATCTTTTTTTTATAACTCTTCACTGATTTTTCGTTTAAATGTCTCAGGGGAAATTTATTTGACGAAATGTTATTTAACATATCTGGCATAGGTCAGCGATGGCAACATTTTGCTATCAGCGCGTCACATCTAAAAATGTCCATAATTTCACGGTATTGGCTGAATCGGCTTGTGTGTGCGCTTTCTATGCGCCAGCTATCAAATGAAATTCAACGACAAAAGTAATTAATGATAATTAATTGTTTGTTTTAGTATTTTCAATAAATGAAATCAAAACAAATATAACTTTTTTACCATGTTGGAAAATATCACAAATCCAAGGATAATTCTAAACAAGACATGGCACCAGAATTTGCAAATTTTGTCAAATCAAGCTCAAAATGTAGATCAAAAATTATAATTTAAGCTCGAAAAATTTACAACGCAATAAAGAAATTAAATTTTTTGAATTATTATCAATTTGAATTTTTTAAATTTAAAATATATTTGCATTTGATTACTAGTTAATCTTCAAAAATGGCTCCAGTAAAATTTGGTGAAATTCAATTCGTTTTCTCGCACAATTTCTTACGCAATTATTAATCAATTTCTGGGCCTGTTTGGAAGATTTTCTAAATTTTAATCTTTCTTTAGCTGGATTAATTGACTCAATGCAGCTGTACAAGAAACATCCTAAAGTGAACACTAAACTTGTCTTGACATCATATTCTTCTCCTAAAAGGATTTCCGGTGCCATATATCCTTGCGTTCCTACAATCCTGCTACATCTTGGTGAAATGTCTTTATCTTCTAGCGCATCTTCGAAATCAAGAATTTTAATTTCAAGTGTTTTCTTATTAACCATAACGTTTTCTGGTTTCATATCTAAATGGTAAATGCCTTGCTTTGACAATTTGTCAATTGCAGTTAAAACATTTACGAATATCTTTTTAATTGTTTTTTCACTTACTTTTCCTTCCGTATAATCATAAAGGTCAAGCCAGTCACCGCATAAATGTTCCATTACAATTACATATTTCTCGTTGTCATAGAAACTTTCTAAAATTAATGGAGAAACATCTTTGTCAGTAATAAGATTGTTGAAATATAATTCTTTTGGAATATTGATAGACGAGTTTGTATTTCTTACAAAATAATTTGACTTGAATTTATTAAAGGTTTTTATAATGAGAGTTTTATGTTTTCTATGAGTTTCTGAGTTATTCTTTGCTATGTAAACCGCGCCTTTTGAGGATTCTTGCAACATTTTTATCATAGGATATCTTTCCATTATTGGCGTTTTTAATTTTACTGTAATGAATGTAATATTTATCTAAAATTCCATTGGTACTGTAAAGATTATAAATTAAATATGCTAAATTATAATGTTTGGGACATGAAGTTACCCTCAGGAGATTACGTTGAATTATTAAAATGACAATAATTTGTAGGGACTCAATAAGCTGTTTTAGGGCCCCCGCCTCTACACTTATATTTATTTCAAACTCAAAAATATATAAATTAAAATATAAATTAAAGTAACTGATTTAATATATATAAATTACTCTTGTAAAACAAAAATAATTATATATTAAATAATTTAAAGCTAAAAAATAAACATTTGCTGCAAGTTTTAAGTTTCATAAGTGAGAATTTTCGATTATAAAACAATTCTTTTCAATTATAAATAAATTTGTTTATTTTTTGCCCACAAAGTTGTCGATTAGTCCTATGTTTGGATACATTTACAATCTAGACTATTGACTTTTAATGTGTTGTAAATTTTCTCGTAAATCTTTCATAAATTTTAAAAAATCTTTTTTAGCTCCTGATACGGATGCCTTGCAAAGTTCATTTTTGCTACAGTGTGTTCCATTCATTATCGGTAGAATGATTTTTCTAAGATTACTGTTTTTCCATCTAAGGAATAAGCTTTTAAAAACTCTTGATTAAGATAAGAGTAGGTAGATAGGACCCTTGCAATGTACATTCTCTTGCAATATACATCATCTTTCTTCGCTTACGAACATATATTTTTAAATGACAGTAGACCACACTAAAGTCAAGGGCCTTTTTAACTTAAAATACGAGGCAATGGGTCATGGGGATTTTAGCTCACCCTATAATGAAAAGATATTTTTTGCTCAAGTTCTTTTCTCTAAATAAACTACTATGCAGAAGGCCTCAGAGTCCTTTTGGTTGCACTATAGTCACGGGCGTTTTGGGCTTATATTTTCACAAAAAGAAGTAACGGATATAAAACACATGAAATGTGTTTAGTAACAAAAGTAAGACCACCACTAATTATACCTTATAAAAACTAAACATCTCATTTCCAGTGATTAGTTCATCTAAAGTCATGAAAGAAGATGACCATGACATTACGGGAATACCAAAATAATTCATAGTCTCTAACCAATTAGGAGCTGTAATTAAAACACGAAATTGTTGAAAAATGTCTGTCAAAAGAAAACAATCAAGTTTTAAGTAGATAATCATATAATCAAGCAATTTAACATTCCTAAATTTAGTTCAAATCTCTTGAACTTTGTCATATTCGTCTTGAGTCACACCTTTTCAAATATGTGGTAACTCGTAAGTATTTTCAAGAACCTCTAAAATGGTGGCAATGATTAGAGAAAAAACACCGTTATCGGAAACAATAGTATCAGAAAAAGAAGATTTTGTCAAAGATTTCACTGCCTTGGCCAATGAATCATTTGCAAATTAATATGAATCAACAAATCTCAAACTAATTTTCCTTAAATGAGCAATCGATTAAATAAGTATACAACTTAAAAACCAATTCTTAATTTATTTAATCCGTATTTAAGAATGTCGTACATGTAGTATCCCTTCAAGTTGTGGAATACTACTGTAGTGATATTATGCAATATACGTGGGAGGACAAATCATGATTTCTATTACGTCATACACAAGAGTCGTAATGATTGCGCCTCAGATATTACGTTGAGTTATTTTAGTCGCTTCAAAATAAACTTTTGAATTGTTCATGGTTGCTACTGATTTACAAGCAATCACAGCCTTACTAAAAATATCTATATTTTTCCAAAGTATTCTAAAGAAGGAGATGTCGTCAAATGGTCTGAGTAATTCGAAAAGCGAGATGCTACGTAAACTTCAAACTTGGAAAACCGAAGCCATGAGTGCCATTACGAGTAGTGAGAAAAAGAAGAACTTAAAACTTTTCTCGTGTGGGAAAAAGATTCATTTTTCAAAAAATTGCAGGCAACAGTAAAAATATAAAAAAAGCTACAAGAGCCGGCAGCTTCCTAGAAGACAATGAGGAACAAATAGTTAAAGTAATTTCAATAAAAATCCGGGTTAGTCTGGATCGCGCTTTGGTCGATTCAGGAAACTCCCTATTAATTCGTCAAAAGAAATGGTACAATGGTAAATTTGTTTCGAGTGGGTTGTTATAGTTGATGACCAAAAGGTGAGGTGTTGGAAAACCTCACCGATTGACTTTGATATTCTGGAAATTACAATTACTGTATTCAATTGTGAAAATGGACGGAGTTTACATCATCATAAACAAGATGACATTCGGAAACTCATTGTCGTTGGCAGTGCCAGTTCTTTAGGAGGGTCATCTACGCTAAGAATTCAACTGGGATTGTATCACGTGAAGGGCAAATCCACATAAACTTCGCAATATGCTGGAAAAAAACATATTGACTAACTCAGTTAGAATTTGGTCTAAACTCTGCGTCCAGAATAATGTCAAAGAATTTTTCGAAATGTGTTCTCTCCTCTCGGGAATAAAAGAAAACCAACAATTCTAAGATGTTGGTTATTTAGAGGTTTTCCATTCATATCATTATATTTTAAATGAACTAAAATATTATAAAGAAAACATAAATTGTCCTTATTTTTGATACTGCCGACATACTTCTTATTTTTTATTGTTTTCGGTAGGTTCAAATACTTTTATCCCTTCAATCTACTAATGTTCCTTATTTTAGTGAATACAAAACTAACTTCAGTGATTCTTTTAATAAACCAAACTCAGTTACTGATTTTTATTTTTTCATTCAGTTTATTTAATTCCTTGCTCGAAAAATGTTTGAATTAAAGTTGTAGCACTATTTGATATATTATTAGACTTTATCTCTCCCTCTTTCTAAAATTCTAATGAAATTTTAAATTGAATTTTTACAAATCCTAACTGTTTAATTAAGCTAAAAATACTATCTCACTTGAAAACCCTGTGGCCCATTTTACTTAAAAATATTTTTTTCCAAGTTTTTTTTATTTTTACTTTAAACGTTTTCTCATATTATATTATCTGGTTGACTCTGACTTCACTTATTCTTGTTAACTTGAAAAAAATTCACCTTATGTAATCTAACATATGACTTGTTATTTGTTTTTAAAGATTTTTAACTTATGTAATTTTGGCGACTTAGGCTTTACCTATTCTTAAAAGCAATTTTAAATTTTACATAATATGATTTAACTTATTATTTATTAATAAATAATTAAATCAATTTGGCAACGATTTAATTAAAAGATAACGCCAATAAAAAACTTTTCGTACGATATATTTCGATAGCATAACTATTATCTTCAGGTACTCAAAACCAACTAAAAATATTATGAATTAACATTTAATTTAAACAAATTATTTTTTATTAATTTAATTTTGTAATAAATAAATATTTATAAAATATAAAAAAATTTTATAAAAAATTTAATATATAAAAATTTTATAAAAATGGATATTCTAAATCATTTTAATTGTTGATGATAAAAGAAACTGTTGATAAATTGATTAAAAATTCTAAGGATCCATGTTGTGGAAAGTCTGAATGTAATTTGTCGGATGGGTGTGAATTGAATGTTGATCTGGGTGATGGTAAAAATGGATATAAAAAAATTGAGCCTAAATATGTGTTAGTATTGCCGTACTCTGAAGGCTTTACAAATTATAAGAGGAAGTTGGGTAAACTGATAGGAAATTTAGAGTATAAGATCGTCTCTAATTCGTGTAAGGTACGCAATATGTTTATTAATAAATCAAAAACTCCGGTTGGATTGTGTTCTGATCTCGTTTATCAATTTACATGTAATGGGTGTAATGCCACATACATTGAAGAGACTTCCCGTCATCTCTGTACTCGAGTTCTAGAGCATTGTCGATTGAAGGGTTTGACCAATATTAGTGAACACAATAGAGGCTGTAAAAGTGATATAGGAATGTCTGATTTTAGAATTTTGTTGAGAAGTTTTAATAGTTATTGGGAACGAGTGATATGTGAAGCATTGCTGATAAGGTCATTGGATCCAAAGATTAATGTGCAGAGTGCTGTGACTACGAATGTTTTGAATGTTTTTAAATAGTTTACGTATGTTAAATCATGTTTGTTTTTTTAATATTATTAAAATAATTGAAAATTTTAAATTACATTAATTTTTAAAAAATTAGAATATAAGTAAAAAAAAAATTTTTAAATTTTAAATTAATTTAAAATATATTTTTAAAAATATTTATTTATTAAAAAATTAAATTAATAAAAAATAATTTGTTTAAATTAAATGTTAATTCATAATATTTTTAGTTGGTTTTGAGTACCTGAAGATGATAGCTGTGCTATCGAAATATATCGTACGAAAGGTTTTTTATTGGCGTTATCTTTTAATTTATAAAATATATTCAATTCACTTTTAATTAATTTAAAATTTCATTTATATGATAACTTTTTAAAAAAATTAATGTAATTTAAAATTGCAATTATTTTAATAATATTAAAAAATTTTAATAATATTTTTAATAATATTTTAATAATATTTAAAAAAAAACATTTTTAATAATATTAAAATAATTGAAATTTTAGATTACATTAATTTTCGACATTATTTATTAGTTACTTTAATTTAATTTAGGCACTTTTATTTACTTTAATTTACTTTAATTACACATTTTTTTAATAGACAGTCTAAATCTCTGTGTTTTACTGTCAATTGAAATTCATGGCATACTGAAAATCTTTGTATTTTTTAACGATCCTGAAATTTTTTATGCTTCTTATCAATAATTGAAATCTCTGATAAGTTTGTGATTTGAGTTAGGTGATTTAGTGTATTTTGAAGCAAGTCAAAAATACCCTTTAGCTACAGAGTGAAATTAACTGGACTGATCCTGTGGCCCACTAGTTCATTTAGACCAGTAAAATTTTCCATGAATATAATGTAAATGTTTAATCGCCGTAGGTCGAGTGGCAGGATGTACCAGGTTAGGGTTCATTACCTACTGTATTATTAGCTACCATAGCTTTGGTTTTTATAATGTCCATTAGTTAAACACTTCCAAAATAATTTATTTCAAAATTCAAAAATCGTATGTCACAATGTTATTTAAACACACAATATTTGTAAAGTGTTTTTTTAAATGTAAAATATTGATTTTTTAAAAGAACATATTTCATTTCTCATACATTTTTTTCATATTAACTGGAATGATTCTTATACGGTAGGTATTTAAAATCCTCATCTGTATTATTTTTATCAACTGTCTTGATAAATCAGGCCTGTCCAAAGTGTGGCTCTTGAGCCACGTATGACTCTTTAGATTTGTTTCTTGGCTCCCAACATAAATCTGAATTAAGAAGGTTGTGGCTCTTATAAAAAAACGAAGTTTCATTGAAAAAAGGCAAATTGGGTTTCTTAATTAAAAATAGCATGAAAGCATCCCATTATTACATGAGAAAAATAAAGTGAAATTTAATAATGTATTTAATATATATTTATAATAAAATATAAAATAAATCACTAGTTTTTGATTTAATTTTTTTTCCTCCCAAATTAGGCTCTTGCAAATTAGATAATTTTGAGATTGTCTCCTAAACATATTTGAGTTGGAAAGGCTTGTCATAAATGATTGATTTGCTCTGAAATTCGTCCAAATTTTATAACTTCTGGAGTTCTGTTTCGTAATTTAAGCATTTTTTCTATCGGATATTTTCTTTCTTTTATTTTGTAATATGATTCATTTAACCTTATATGATATTTAAATATATGTATATATGTTGAAAGAACTTTTTTTAGTTTGGAAGAATTTTTTTTTACTTTCATAGATTATATTAACATGTTCTGAATACCTAACAGATTTTAAGTTTAAATTTAAAAATTCAATTATATTTTACTTTGTTAGATGCTTTTTCGACGTGCTCGATGAATTGAAGCAAAATTAAACCTTCAGAACTTCGAGAAACTAATTTAAGCTAAATTTATAATTTATTTTTTTAGTCTTCTTTGATAGGAAATTTCGGAAATATCTTCATATATTATTTGAAATTTTTTGAAATTGTTTTTCATTTTCCAATGACATAAAGAATTTTTTTATTGATTGACTATGAATCAGATGTTATATTGATATTCACAAATTTTCGTCTAAAAAATCCCCTGACTATAATTAAAAATATGGATAAAGTTCGAGTTTATTATAAATATAATTATAACCAGTACAATACTAAATTTATTATTTTAAATTTATAAGATATTTAATATTTTACGTTATCCGTTTAATGTGTTAATTTGAAAATACTATTGTAAAATTTTTAAAAATAATTAATTTTTATAGTTATTATTTAATATTTAAAATATATAAATTTTCAAGTTTAATTGCATCGCAAACAAATAAAAATATTTCATTAAATAATGTATGGAATATATTAGAAAAGATTTCTTTGATTAGTATTAAATTAGGTCAATTTGAACTCTGCTCCACCGGGTCAAGGTTATTCTGTGGACAGTCTTCATACATGGAAAAGATGAATTGGTTGTAAATGATTGAATTGCCACTTCTTAACTGTTCCTGGAAAATCGCCATTTTACCGCGGGTTTTCGTCAACCGATGCAATTTTGCTGTGATTTTCCGTTTCATTTTCCGCCGATAATCAATGAAAGAGAATAACAAGAGAATGAAAATCGAAAAGACAAGAAAAATGTGCAAAATCCAAATGTATTTGTTTGAATCGATGGGCAGATTGGTCGGTTTAGGTTTTTCGATATTTTTATTCACGAAAAAAGGGAATCTGAGTGTGAAATTTCCAGTCGAATTCATGATTGGTAAAAAAGTTGGAAAATATCATTTGATATGTGATAATGTAATTTAGAATGGTGAGATACAAATGTGCAACACAATTTTATTGGTAGAATTCTTTTTTACATGCGATCCGATATTGAATCATATTTCATGTGCCTATCGATTTCTTTGATGATCTGATGTGTTTTGTACAGGATTTGTTGATCCATCCAGTCGATAAATGCGCTTGATAGTAATTGATAGCTGGGACATTTTTGATTTAATGTCACTTTATTTTTATGTCACGTCTAAGAAAGAGGAAAACATGTAAATACTTTTGGTTAGAATAGCTCTGAATTAGTCGCATCATATGAGGACTATGCCCGGTGGATATTTGGTATAAATAAAAGCCAAAATATCCTTGAAAAAAAAAATTTCTATTGGGGGTTTTAATTTTTTTAATTGTTTGTTAAGTTAATTATTTTTTAATTAAATTTTTTGTTTAAATTTTTAAATTCACGCTCTAAAAGCCTAAGTATTTTTTCTTGAATATAAAGCCTAAAAATAAAAATTGACTTAAATCGCCTACGATTGGTCACATAATAGTAAGGGGGTTATTTTAGAATAAAATTAGCTCAAATCGCCTACCAGGTAGTTACATAGCAGAATTTTAGATTAAACTTTTTACCATACTTCAACATCTTTAAAACGCATTGATCAATCATGACACTTTTCCAGATCATTATTAAACCACAAAATAATTCTTTCTATAATTAAAGTAATTATTTATATTATTACAAGTGTACAAAAATGGACTTCTATTTGTTGCCAAAAGCTGCAAACTGCATTTGGGAGATTAATAATCGCTAGCAACTCCGTGAATCACATGGCCGGAGGCTTGCGGTGCCAATCCTCGACCTATTTGCGGCCTTGACATCTTGAAAACTATTTTTGTGTCAAAAAGGTTGGACAGCACTGGCCTACCGAAAAAAATGCCTAAAGAATATTTCTTCGATTAAAAAGTCTAAGCATAATATTTTTTTATTTTTTTTTATTTTAATTACTTTAATTATTTGATTTAATCAAGTCAATAATTATATTTATTTTTATTATTATTAAATTTAATTGTTTGTTTTAATGAAGTGAATTAAATAATTATTTATTTATTATTTATTTAATATTATTATTTTTATTTAATAATCGAAACTTTTTTCAAAAATATAAATATTATTTCGCAGCAAAGGCCTAATTTGTTATTCACTTATCTGATATATTAATTTATGCTGCTACCAAAGAATCATCGTTTAATACTTATACTTTATTATTATTATTATTTTTTTTATTATTATTATTATTTTTTTTATTATTATTATTGTATTTTTTTAAAAATTTATTTCAAAGTATAAAAATAATTTTTCAATGTAAAAACGACTTACTGATAAATTATCGATAAATTTTGAATTGTAAAAATAATTAAGCACTTAAAACAAAATTCAAATATTTTTATTGACAACAATAAAGATTAAATAAAAAAGAATAATTTCTTTTTCAAATAAAAATATCCGAGTAATATGCTTTACGCATTTTGGCTAACAATATATTAAATTGTTTGGTCGCGTTTTAAATCGTGGAAACATGGACATCCATTTGAACATGTTACTCTCATACTATCTTTACATACAATGCAATTTGCAACATATCCGTCGCCAGATCTCTGAACGTTTTCATAGTGAATCTCGAGAAGTTCTTCAATGGTAATCCCTGTAAAATGATAAATTTTTGTTGCGAGAAACTCTGGTGCGAAATAATCCAACGTATTTTTAATTCTTGGATAAAGTTCCTGAATTTTATTTAAAATTACTTCAAAGAGATAAACTAAATAATATAATAAATTGCATATTTAAATATACATGATTTACATTTTGATATTTTTTAATACTTAATAAATAAATCAAATTCAAACAACATATTTATTAATTTCTTAACATTGTTATTTCTGATTTAATATTTTTCACATAATTATTATAATCCAATGATTTTATTTCGAGTATTAATACTTTCACACTTGAAAATATATTGACACATGATGGATTATATTTTTGAAGACGTAATGCTGGAAATATTTCTGGTTCAAATATACAATGCCCCTTTTTTTGTAATTCATATAGATTTATAAATTTTCCAATATCGATTGTTACAGTGATTGATTGAATTTGTAAATCATGTGTATTATATTTAAAATCCCAAGTTTTCAGAGATTTCTTGCATCCTATCAGCCGATATTTCCCCGATCTGAAAAATATTATCGGATACTTACCTGATCGATCTAAAACTTGCTGTGGTTTTCCAAATGGGAATTTCATATCAGGTATAGAATATCTTCCTTTATAATTTATGCTAGTCAACATTTTCATATAATTTGCATTCAAGTAAATATAAAAATTAAAACAAGTATAAACAATTAATTAAATAATTAATAATAAAATGGAATTAAGAAATAATTTGGTATATCAAGTAGTTGGACCAAGTGATTGTGGAAAAACTTAATTTTTATGTAATTTATTACAATCAAAAATGTTCAAATCGAAATTGAATAAAATATATTGAAATAGAGGAGCTGACAAAGAACATTTACTTACTCAAAATCAATTTTGTAAATTGAAAATGGCAATAATTAAAGGACTGATAAAAATTGTTCATCTAGATTACATCAAGGTTATGTTATTATTATCGATCATTTATACCAGGAAGCAAATAAAGAAAAGGATTTTAATAATTTATTTACAAAAATCGCTCGACATATTGAAGTTAATTTTATTTTCATTACTCAAAACTTGTTTTGTCAAGGTGGAGGTCATAGAACTCGTAATTTAAATGTGCAGTACTTGGTTATTTTTAAAAAGAAAATTTTTAATTGATTCGTTTCAAGATGCAACAAAGGTTCTCCAAAGATATTTATTCTTTGATTTTACACAACAATGTCCTGATGAATACGTATTAGAACTGTTATTTTCAATGAGAAAGGTATTACGATTTATAAACAAAATTGAAATCTGAAAATAATTACTTGAAATGACGTTTAAAAAAGTGATTATTCAACGTGAAAAATCAACAAAGAACAAAGTTAAAAAGAAAAGGGTTACTAAACGTAAATTAATAAAAACGAGTAAGAAGATTTTGGAAAATAAAATATGGATTAAAATATAAACAAAACAACTAGATGAAAACTGTATTTAATATGAAAGTTGAACGTAGTCTTCCATACTTTAATGCCTTGGTGAAGACTCCTAATAATAAAAGAATGAATATTTTACAGAATTTTCCTTCATTTGTTATAGATGATCTAGTTGAAGTTATTTCGACAACAATTAAAGCGATGAAGTATTTCAAATCTCAGAAATTGATACGAATAAGAATCCTGTAATTTACTTTAAAAAAGATGAGGAAAACAATCAAGTTAGTGGAAAATTCTACGAACAGGAACTCCAAGTTATAGAAGCCCCTGCTGTATTCAGAATTCAAAAGATATTAAAAACCAAGAATGTTGGTAAATATAAACAATACTATGTTAAATGGCATGGATATGAAACTCCAACTTGGATATCTGAAAATCAATTAATTAAATAAATATTATGAAAGAAAACCAGTTTTATTTGATTTTGCCTAGTAATAGTTGTCCTTTTAGTTTTCCTAATAATGAAGCTAGTAATTTTAATGTCGAATTTCAAAATCTTATTTACTTGTATGGTGAGTGGGAAATTGCTTTGATTGATTTTACTTTTGTGTATAAAACATTTCCGTATTATAGTAATTCTTACCTGAGTTATGAAACGATGAAGAGTGGTACTGAAATAAAATATTTTAAAATAAATAATCAAAATGAAACTTATGAATTAGTAAATCCTAAACATACCCCTGATGTTGATGTTTTTATTGAAAAATATGAGAACTTGGTTATTGTCAGTCTACATGTTCCATTTAAAGTAACATTCCTTGACATTCAACATGCTTTTAGTTTTGGGTTAAAATCTTTATCCATCATTAGTGAAGATGATCACTATCGAATAAAATAACCAAAATTTACAGGCGATGGTGTTATGGAAAAATTCGGGATAATTATAAGTTATGAAGAAAAAACAATATTTGAAAAATATTTTGAGGGTAATTTATTCATAAACACCTTATCTGAATTAAAAGTACATTTAATGTCATTTATTCCGTCTCCTTTTAAAGAACTAAAAATTGAAACAATGAATTGGTTAAAATAAAACTTGTTGACAACATTTCAAAAATATATTTTGACAACAATTTAATCAAACCTTAGGATTAAATAAACAAACTTTTATTGATAAAGAAATTGTTGGTAATAAAGTTCCAAGATTATTACATCATCAACAAAAAATGTTCGTTTATTCGAATATTATTGAACCAATAACTGTTGGAGATGTTAGAGTTCCTCTATAAAAATCTATTTGGATTAAAAATTATGAACAAGTGGAAGTTGTACAATTAGAAAAGAATCCAATGTATTTACCAATTTCAACTTCAACTATAAACAACATTGAAATTAATATTCGCGATGATAGTGGAAAATTAATTAAATTTAGTAAAGATACCAAAACACATTTATCAATACATTTTAGAAAAATAGATGAATAGAGATTTTTACATAAATCTACCGAGTAATAGTTGTCTTCTTACTCATCCAAACAATAAAGCTGATAGATTTAATGTGGAATTTCAAAACCCAATTTACTTGGAAGGTGAATGGCAAGTTGCTCTGAATGATTTTATTTTTGTATATAATAATTTTCCATTTTATAACAACTCAAATATTAAATATAGTAAGAGTACATTACATACAAGTTATGAATATTTTTAGGATAACGAAGCAAAGAATGAATTTACAATTAGTCACGACTCTACGTTTTATCTAGTATACATTGATGGAAATACTTTAAATATTAATTGTAAATATTTTCCATTTAAAATTTTATTTGACAGTATTGCAGAAGCTCAAAAATTAGGACTTAATAAAAAAGAAGTAAATTTTGTTGACGAATTGAATCAAATTAAAATTCCTTCAAATAATCGTAAAATAAATTTTGATACAATTCGATTAACTATAAATTATTTTTATGATGTCGAGTATACAGATAACTTTGAAGAAAATTTAATCATTACTAATTAATCACAAATAAATGATCAATTAATGAATTTTTATCCACATCCATTTAAATCTTGCAAAATTGAACAAAACATAAAAAGGATAATTTAGTTCAAATTATCGAGAAAGACCCAATGTATTTTTCTGTTTCATCAATATATATAAACAATATAGAAATCAATATTCATTACGATAGTGGAAAATATATATTTGATAAAGAAGATAAAACGTTTCTTACATTACATTTTCGTAAAATAAATGAGTAATCCTGACATTGTAAATTTTTAAAGTAGTACTCAATCTGGTGGAGAATTACCATATTTTATAGGTAAACAATATGGAACTGTTGGTTGAAAACAATAGGTAGATTTGCATTACCTATTCTTAAACGTATAGGGAATTTCAGTATGAAAACCGCAAAGGACGTAATAAATAATAATTCTGATTTTTTACCTGCTTTAAAATCAAATGCGATATCTGAAATTAAAGAATCTTAGTGTTATGCAAAATTTGATTGTGTAAATGAACAAAAAGGATGAACACTTAAACGTAGAAAAATTATGAAGAAACATATAAACAAAAGAATGAGAGGATTCGGAACTATATTTGAAAAATGATTAGTGCAAAATTTAAATTATGTCTTTTTGATAGACCATCCCTTCAAGTCGTGATTGAACATGGTTCATTTGAAGATATTTTTCCAATGAATTCAATAACTGATGATGGTAACTCTTCTATTCAATTTTACATTAACGATTCACAAACAGAATATTTAGATTTGAATGATACTTTGTTATATATTCAGTTGAAAGTTGTAAATAACTTAGGTGAAAATATTACACAAGAAGCTAACGTAACTGCAAATAATTTTTTTTCAAACTCTTTTTAAAGACGCTGAATTAGTTATTAATTCTACCCAAATTGAAGGAGCAAAAAAAACTATTATAAATTATAATCAAGATACTAAACATACATTTTTTGTGGGAATGACTTACACTGAACATATACCTATGTGAAAAGCATGTATTGCAAAATCAAAAGCATTTTCATTATGTTCCTCACTACAATTTGATTTCTTTAATTAACCCAAATATTTGTTACCAGGTGTTAGTGTCGAAATTAAATTAACAAGAACAAATTCAGAAAAAAGTTTGACATGTACTAAATTTGTACCTAAAATAGTATTTCTAGATGCAAAATTAATGGTTAGAAGAGTTCGTGTTGAACCTTCTGTTTTAGCGGGTCATTAAATAGCACTTGCTGCAAGAAATGCAATTTATCCAATGAGAAGCAAAGAAGTTGTTGAATTTTCTTTACCTATTGGATCTTCTTTTTATAAGAAACAAATATTTGGTGATAGACGATTACCTAGTTTTATTCTTGTAACTTTCCAAGGAAATAAAAGATTTAGTGGTTCGTTAGATACATTTACTGTGTTTGATCATTTTAACGTTAAATCAATAACTTTAAGTAAAGTAAATGATTATCGTGAAAAATATAATCAAGATTTTGAAAATGATAATTATAATACAATTTATATGCAAAGTATTGTTAGGAATATGGGATATCTTAATAAAAATGTGAATTGTGGTATCAGTATATCAGACTTTAGAAATAGGTATCCATTCTTTACATTTCGATCTTAATCAAAGTCAGTTACTACAAAGTACAAATTTAAGATTAGATATAAAGTTTGGAGCACCCCTAACTGAATCTGTTACAGTAATTGTATATGGAGTTTTGAAAAGGAAATTCAAATTACTTTCAATTGAACATTATTGGTTTGAACCATAAACCAGATTGAGATTTTTTAATTTTCAAGTATGAAGTAAGAAATGTAATTAATTATATATTATTTAATTATTATTATTTCTATTCAGATTGATTCTATTGGTAGAAAGTTATTGGGAAAAGAATTTTTTTGAGTTTTCCCTCTAGATAAAATTCCATATATCAGTGTTAACAAAACTTTGATTGTAAATACTCAATCATCTAATCACAGTGGCAAAATTGGTTTGCAATTTATATAAAACCAAATAAAGTAAATGTGTTTGATCCAATGGGTTTTATTATCCCCCTTCATTAATTAATAAACTAGAATCGATGTTAATGCCAAGTTAATTGTTTATTAAAACTGATATCTTTGTTGATTGCTAGTAATAACTCTGTTATATTTTTTCGATCAATTTCTCCAATTTCGCCAACTTTCATATTATATAGGCTTTTTTTCAATGTTGTTGGTTTCTAATAAAATTTATTATTACTATTAATTTTAATAAAAATTCTTACTCTAAATGAATGGATGATTGAAAATTTTAAATATTTCATTGAATATTGCCAAAAATTACTGGAGAAATTTTGCTTTAACTGATAGCATTTATCGAATTTTCCTCAAGAATGAACTTGACAGCTTTTTTCTAGAAAAACAATTAATGAATAATTACATAATATGAAAACCACTTACATTTTAATGATTTTAAACTATTATGTCACTTATAAAAAATTCAGAGGTGAAAAACCAAAAAAGTCCTTATAATATTATTTTAATAATTTATACAAGATTTTTTAAATAAAATTAACCAATCAAATTCATTTATTCACTGTGTGTAAAATTAATTTAATTTTTATTTTTAATGAATTATTTTAATTATTTTTAATGATTTATTGATTATTATATTTAAATTTTTCTTTTATTATAACTGGTAATTTTTACCCTAACTTTTGCAATTCTCCACAACATGATGGGAATTATGATACGATTATGGAGAATTATTATTCTCATACCTATAACCAAATTACATATTTTATTTGTCCCACATGTAAATCCAAAGATAAAATGAATTATTCAGACTTTTATAAAATTCATAAGGAACATTGACACAGATTGACTGTAAGAAAAAATATATTTTTAAATTGCCATTGAATAATAATAATAATAAAACAAAAACAAATAATAATAATAATAATAAAAGTCCTTCAAAAGTTCCTAAAATTATAGATACTATTATACTTTCTGACTCTGACAATTTAAACATGGTTAATGATGTAATAGTCATTTCTGATTCAGATTATGTTGCTGATGTTTTCCTGTTGATATTCCTTCTGTTATTGTTAATCAATATGGTGGCTCGATTGGTCTATTGTTAATTTCGATTAAAACCAATAACATGTCATTGTTAGAATGGATGCTTTGAATTTAAATTAATTACAGTGCCTACATCATTAATTAATAAATTAAATAATGTCATCAATCAAATGGGATCTATTAAGATTCAATTTTGTTTTGATGTAGAGTTTGAAAAAGAATTTTCAATCTCTCATCATTTCAAACTCTGCTAGAATAATGAGTGATTCATTTTTAGATGATGGTACTACTCTTCTTGAAGAAAAAATAACATTAATTAATTAAAAGGATTGTGTTATAAATAAAATAAAATAAATTCATTTTGTTCTTATCAAGTTTTCACAAATAATTTGTTTGAGTGGTCATGGATTTATTCCAACACCGTTATCCTTATTAAATAAACATTGTACTGTAAATGTTGCCAATTCCGATAATTGATGCTTCATTTACAGTATTTTAGCTATTTTAAATCATGATAATATAAGTAACAGTCATAGAAATGAAAACTTTTCAACTTCTGATTTATCCATGAGACTTTGTGACATTCCAAACTTTTAGGCTAAAAATCCAAATCTTTCAATTAATTTCCTTACGTATGATGAAAATAATTTAATAAATAATTTTTATAATCCTGAAGTTTTCAAACACCCGTATGTCGAAATTATTCATCGTTCTAAAGTTGTTTGGGGACAACCTTTCAATTTAAAATAAAAATAATCATTATATTGCTGTTACTAAATTAGATAGGCTTTTTAATTATGGGAATCATTCTTTTACTGATACTAGAGTTCAAAGTATGTGGTTTCATGATCATTCTGAATTTGAGATAATACAACTCCCACAGCTCCAAATGCATTTTTATTTAGAATCTTTAAGAGTGGAGGTGAAATCAGGACACGTTTTAAGTTTTCTTTCCATTCAAGAATATTCTCTTTCTTTAGCATGTTGTATAATGGTTGAGAAATATTTGCATAATCCTTTATAAAACGCTTGTAATATCCACATAGTCCCAAAATAATCTGTAATTGATCGTCGCTTCTATGGTTTATAGCATCTTTTTTTTCGTAATCAGTTCGAATTCCGTTACCGTCTATAATATGTCCTTATATAGTTGTCCTTATAATTGACCTTATCGTATATATCTATATATTAAGTAATCGGCCTGACATAGAAATAATTGTAGTTTTATATGTTGAAAAATTAGTTAACTCTAGACGACTAAGAATAGGTAAATATAAAGATCTTGTTTTCATGTAGAAATTAATTTTTAATTATTTTCAGCAATTTTTTGAAAAAAGCATGGAAGCTGTTGAATACAAAAGTATAATAAAGATTTTAGTTTTTAAGAAGAAACCCGGCAAAGAAATTTTGATGGAATTATAAGATACTTATGGTAAAAGTGCACCTTACACCAGATAAAATTTCTGAAAAAAATTACAGAAAAATTAGTAGAAATCGTACAGGAAGAACGCAGAATTAGTGTAAAGTCATTATTCAAAATGCTCAATATTAGTGATGGTAAAGTTCACACTATTTTGAAAAGTCTTGGGATTTGAAAGTTACAGATTTATGGAAAATATGGGCACAATTTCTTATCTAACACTGTTACTGAAGACGATAATCCGGTGTCTTTTTACATCCGGTAAAAAGAGACCATCCAGCGAGAGGAAGTTATCTGCCTGAAAGCCTGCGATGAAACTCTGATGAAAATTAATTATACTGTCAGTTTTTTGAGATTCTCTCGGGATAATCATGTTCGATTTCACCACCACGGGTGTCAAATTGAATGCACAATATCACTGGCACTTATTAGAAATTGTACGGAACAAAAGACGAAATGTTCAGAAAAAAATGTCCAGAAATGTTCCAATATGTTATTTCCGTAACAATACCCTTATTCAGACTAAGGTTGCTTTTGCATTGACAGTGGAAAATGTTGGATTTAGTGTTCTTTCACATCCCATACAGCTCAGATCTGGCTCAAAATGACTAATACCTTTTCCGCCACCTTAATCAGCACTTGGCTGAAAAAATATTTTAAAATAACGATGAACTGAAGGAGGCAGTGGAAGATTTCTTCGACAATTCATTTTTAGAACTTGTGATTCACTGGGTAAAATGTGTCGGTAATTTCGGCGAATATATCGAAAAATGATATTACATGAATTTTATGTATTATGAATAAAAATTTAAAGTTCTCAATTATTTCTATGTCAGGCCGTGTACTAATAAACCGACCACGTAATTATATTTATTGTATAACAGTACAATACTAAATTTTTAAAACATTTAATATTTTTCATTAAATATTTCATCTGTTAATTTGAAAATACTATATATATATATATATGTGTGTGTGTGTGTGTACCTCTGTAGCAGTCATGCAATTTATTAAATATTTTAGTTACTTATAGTTGAATAGATCATTTGGTAATTACAAAAAAATGGAGATCAATTATCAAATGCCGAAAAAGAATAAACAGAAATATAATTGTATTTACATTTAAAAATATTTATACAGATATTTTCACTTGATTACACCCTTGTTCACTGTAAAAATCAATAATACACTAAAAGATCAATACTTATCTTGATAGTCTTAAATTTTTATCAAAAGTATAAACAATATTTGTTGTAAACATTTTCTGCACTTTATACAACAATTTCGCAAACAAAAATCAATATTTTCATAATTTTACATCAAATTTTTTGAGAATACTGCATGTACACATCGTTTGCACTTTATTGCACAATTTTGAACTCAAAATTCAATATTAATATTTAATCTTACTAATGTAAAGTGCGTGTCTAAAACATGTAGACTTATAAATATAAAGTAGAATCTAGTCTAACTCACAAAAATTTCTTGACTAATTTTATACTTACAAATATAAAGTTCTATAAAGTCTTACACAAAAAATATTTATATTCCTGGCCGTTCGATACTGATAGTAAGTGGAAGCTAACATTAACCATCACACTACAGTCGGCAGGCCGAACATTATTTTATTTTAAATGATATGTTAAAATGTTATATATGACATCTTTACATATATTCATCTTTACCTTTTTACTCGTTATCTGGCCATGCTTTCTTCTCCCTCAAAAAATATTGATTTATGGATATTTTTAATTTTTAATTAAATTTTTCATTTAAATTTTTTTCGAATATTATTAAACTTTATCGAATTTTAATAAATTTATACTTGAACTTTGTATTTAAATACTTTTATTTGCATTCATCAACAAAACTCCAATCATTATGAAACACGTGTTGATGGAACTCAACGAAATGTGAAGATTCTGAAGAACAAATACATACGTATTAGCAAAGGTTTGATGGTGACAAATTTGCAATTTATGTTTAATATTATTATTGTCTCGTTTCTGTGGTGATATTTTAAGAACTATTATAAAATCTTTTCTAATTCAAGGATAAAATCCAAATATTTTCCAAAAAATTAATTATAGTTATCCTCCGGTTTTATAAAAAGATGCATAATATCTTCTTTTAAATCCTTAAGCCTTTGCTATCAAAAATATCAAAACACTTTTATAACTTGTCTCAGAAATTTTTATCATTAAAACAAAAATAGTAATCTTTTAATTGACTTTCTCATAAATTCATGTACGATTTATATTTATATAACTTTTGTTTAGTTTTGTTCGTATTTTTAAGATTTCATATTTAATCTACTACTTGCAACTAGTAATCCTGTCTCCCTTAAAATTTATTCAAAAAACACAATCGATCAATCTCAAATCTGATTGGATGAAAATCTGTTTAAATTAAAATTCGAATTGTTAATTTTGATTTTAATGAATTTGTTTTCATGGAACAAGAAATAATCGGATCAGAAATCGAGTGGTGTTTTATTCGATCAAATTACACGTCATGTATGTTTGATGATAATTCCGATTTGGTAAAATTTTGAATTTTAATATATTTTTTAATTTATTCAAGAAACCTTTTGAACTGAAAACAGTTTATGGAACAAATATAAAGAAAGAAATCAAAACGGTGAATTTCAATTAACATTTTCGTTGAAAACGGTTAATAATTGGTTCAGAAAATTTTAACGAATTCCGAATTGAAGAGAAAGCATTATAAGAAAGAAATACAAAAGTAACTTTGATTTTATTTTTGTTTTAATTTTTACATCCGTTTCACTTCCTAAATTTATTAGACCAGTGTCGGCTTATGCTTTATTTTTCCGTGATAAACAATTTCAAATAAAATCTGACTATCCAGATTATAGCTTCGGAGAAGTGTCTAAAATGGTCGCAAAACTATGGGATGCATTGAACTTCAATGAAAAATTAGTTTGTGATTATTGTTAATTGTATTTAGGATTATTTTTATTATTATTTTTATTATTATTATTATTATTATTATTATTATTATTATTATTATTATATTATTATTATTATTACTATTATTATTATTATTATTATTATTATTATTATTATTATTATTATTATTATTATTATTATTATTATTATTATTATTATTATTATTATTATTATTATTATTATTATTATTATTATTGTTATTATTATTATTATTGTTATTTGTCTGTAGGAATTATTTCTCATTGGAAAATCTTAAATGTTTGATAAAACCAATGAATTTTTTTAAAATTAAGGATAAAATTTGATCTATCTAATTTTACTAAATTATTCACATTAGGTTTTCAAATGATTTATTTTGCTTGCACTTTTGCGCGTTTGCTAAATTGTTTTACTTTGCATCTATCAAAATGTATTTTATTAATTTCGACCATTAATATTGGTTTTACTTTAACAAAAATTAATTCTACAAAATAAAAATTACAAATGTTTTTCTACGAGAATATTGAAAAGTTTATCTACTATTTTGATATTTGTTGTCAAATTTAATATAAAATTTAAGCAAAAGCAAACTCAGTGTGGTATTAAATTAAATTATTATCATGTTTCATGCTGCTATTAAAGCCTAGATATTAAAATTAGAACCTCTTATTATTGATAATATATTATTATAATATAATTATTATTAATACTATGATCTAATTATTATTAATATTATGATCTAATTATAATTAAATATTATGATCTAATTATTAATATTATAGTCTAATTTAACACTAAAGATGAAATTCACTTCAAAATGTAAATATTTTTATTTGTTCAATTTTCTAAAAACTACTAGAGTAAAATATGGTTTACAAATTCTTTTTTAATAATATTAATAATTTCGGTTTTTTCTAGTTATCTTTCTAAGAATATATCTTTTATAATCAAACATCAAGAATAACAGTTTTTATGAATTTGATGAAGAATTTGTATGAAAATATTTAAACCGTTTTTCAAATCATGTTCTCTTCATCTCGTGTTTCTTTTTCAGTGCTTTTCGGTCAAATCCTTCTGACAGAGTATCCAGATAATCTTTTTCTTTGAATTGAGTAGAATAGTCCAATGTCTGATTCACGTTGCGTCCTGTACTTCGTTTTACTCAAAAATTGTTCGTCCATTTAAATTGAAATTACTATAATTGCACAAATTTCAAAAATCCTCACAATTTAGTTACATTCATAGTAGAGATACGCTTTTCCAGACATTTGATCGTTTCAGGGAAATCAGGGATTCTCGTGATTTCCCTGGAAAAAATATTTTATTAAAACAAGCTTTTAAAATTATTTAATTTAAATTTATTACATTAATTAATAAGTCTTTCCTTTACTTTTCAGTCTTGAAAAATTACAAATTATATTTAACATTCAATAATTCATTCAACGAGTATCAGTAAGCGTAATGCGAACGTTTAATGTAGTAAGCAGATCGCAGTGAATTTAAAAATAAGTAAAAATTATGAGGATAGACAGAATAAACCAATTAGAAATTCTACTTTAAAAAATAATGTTTTACAAACAAAGATGCTGCTTTTAAATTTTTCATATCAGTGTCCAGCTTTCCCGTCAATACAAATAAATTAAATTCTCCTGTCAAATTTAGAAACATATTCATCCTCTTCTTATAGATATTTTAAAGACTATTTGTTCTTTTTAATAAATGAAATTTTAATTCATCTAGAGCAGGGCTTCTTAAACCATGTGTCGCGACCCCAAATGGGGTCGCGTTGCAAAATTCTGGGGTCGCGAGAGATAAAAATACAATTTAACAGAAAATGTTTTTTAACTTGTAAAATTATTGTTATAAAGATAAAATAACAATTATCGTAGATAAATATATCATAAAATCTTCTAGTTCGGAAAGATTGTTTGTACCTGCATTTCTATTAAGAGTATTGTAATAACTTGAATAACATTTACTATGAATTAGAAGATGTTATAGGAATTTTAAAAAAATATAAATTTATTTTTCTTTTATATTTGTATGGGGTCGTCAAGAAACTCGCAATCATAAATGGGGTCGTGAATTACAAAAGTTTAAGAAGCTCTGATCTAGAGCAATGGTTCACAACATTTTGCAGTGATCGTACACCTTGGTAAAAATTTAGAATTTCACGTACCCCTCATTATTTCTGTAATTTTTAAAGTTCAAATACGATATGCATAATTTCTTTTAAATAAAATTATATTTTATTAAATAAGTAAAAAAGTAATTACAAAAGGTAAAAAATTCTTTAATGAGAGCATTGTTGATGCTTATCATCAACTAACTGTTGTATTCTTGGTACAGTGTTCAAAAGGGCCAACCACATGTCATATACATACCATCAAGAATTGCATAACGTATCCCTACGTGGTACATAGACCCCCTGTTAGGAACCACTGATCTAGAGTTTAATAAACTTTAATACCTCTTCGGATGTAAAAATACTGGGATCTTTTGCGACTAAAAGCTTCGACAGCAACTTTAACAGAGTTCAAACAAAGAACTCATAATAATTGCAAAGTATAAAATGTAGAGAAATTATAAAATACACGAGAATCCCGAGAAATGCCTAGGATGAGGAAGTGTGTAATATTTTTAAAAAATAATTTTTACGGATATCCAAAATGTAAAAGCAATTATATTCTTTTCCGAAATTCCCAGGAATGAAGCTAAAAAGAAAATTCTCAATACAACAAAAATACGCAAAATTTGCATTTTTTTTTATCTTTTATTTTTGAACATGTCTTTGAATTTCTCAAATACTTGTAATTGAGGGATATATAAAATATATTTATAAACTTAATGATAAAAATTAGAAATGTCAAAATTGGATTAGGAAAGAAGACAAAAGGATTTTTCAAATTTGTCACACTCTGATTGTCAAAAGCGATTAAGTCAAGTGTTGCCCAAACGGTTTACTAAAAGTAAGAATTAATTTTCCCTTATCGTTTTGATCTATTTACACTGAAAACGATAGGATTCGACATCAAAAGAAAGATTTTTTTAAGATAATTTATTTTTAATAATCTTAATTTAAAGTAAAAATGAAAACTAAATTTATTTCTAATATTTGTTTTAATTTACCATCAATTATTAAACAACTAAGAATGTTAGACACATGTAAGAAATGGGCCCTATCGGCGTTATCAATGTCACCTAATTGTAAAATATGTTCAATGTTCACTTTTTATATGAATAATAGTAATTACGAAATCGAAATATGGAAAATGCATTTTAGCATCATAGTGTAGCAAAGACTACATAAAACAATTTGAGCCCATGGTTTTATGAAGAATGCCAAATACTTTTAAACGTCTAACACCTTTTTTCTATTAATTGTTACTAGGCTCCCTAAAACCAGTTAATCGGTTGGTACATATAAACACCAATAAGCAAACTTCCGTAATTCTGTAAACAAACTAAAGTTGGTAAGATAAGTACTTGTATCAAGTTTAAGCAGATAAATAAATAGGCTCTAGGTAAAAGAAGTACATTCTATAACTACTTGAAAAGCAAACACCAGACAAATCTACAACAGAAAAGAAAACGTTTAAAAATTTCAAATAAATGAATCCCTTAGTCCGGCATTCAATCCAACCTTAAGCAAAATCCCTATATTCATTATCAATACAGTCGCTTTTTATTTTTTCATATTAAGATTAACTTAACGTCAAAGATTTATATATAGAAAGTAACAAAATGTAAGTAAAAAGATGAATAATAAACGATGACAATCTGAGAACCCCGATATTCAAGATTAATAAATTTAGCATTCATGCATCCGTACTCACTAATTATATCGGTTTACAAACCATAATATCGAGATCAGGCCATTCAAATATTCCAATACAATTACGTTGCACTTGTCATTTTTTAATTCAAATTTACCAAACATCTCTATAGTTCCTAGTTTTATGCTTCCAAATCTTTCTTTGTTATTATTGCTTTTGAATTGAATAAGTAAATTATTAAATAAAACAATGTTTTTGGTTGTCAAAAGCTGTTTGTTGAACATAAAACTTAATTATGTTTGTTCTTGTTGTTTACAACCGGGACAATTAGAGTAAGATTATCATTATATTCATCATTATAATTAATTATTTTATAAACCCAGTAGTAATAGCAAAATAAGCCCTTGCTGCAAAGTAATAATTATATTGTTGAAAAAAGTTTCGATTATTAAATAATCCTCTTCAATTCTGCAAGAAGCTGAAGAGGATTATTTAATAATTGAAACTTTTTTCAACAATATAATTATTACTTCGCAGCAATAGCTTATTTCGTTATTCACTTATCTGATATAATAATAATAATAATAATAATAATAATAATAATAATAATAATAATAATAATAATAATAATAATAATAATAATAATAATAATAATAATAATAATAATAATAATAATAATAATAATAATAATAATAATAATGATGATAAATATTAATTTGAAAGTTTTTTATTAAAATATTTAGAATTTTTTTCTTTGTAAATAAAATTAATGCATTATAATATTAATTCAGCAGTATTATTTGTATTTTTAAAAATTGAGTATAAGAATTTTAAAAAATCTAATTCTATTTCATTTAAATATATATCATAATCAATTCAAAACAAATTTTCAAAAAATATTTTTTTAAAACTTAAAATTGAAATAAATGTGAACTTGTATGAAAAAGTTTCCCTGATATAATATAATAACGAAAATACTTTATTCTCCTGGGAAATTAGGTCTCCAGTTTGCGTGATATATGTTCTGAACCAGAAAATGAAATAGCGATGCCCAAGTTCCCATTGCATGATATTATAGGCGACTTAAAATTCTAATAATCATTCAACAAATAATAATGCAAAATATTTTTACGTATTTTTAATGAAAACTGAATCATCAATAGCTTTCATGGAAAAATTTATAAGAAAAATTTGACAAAAAACAGTTATTTTAATAATATTAAAAATAATTAATTAATGAAAGACATTTTGAAATAAAAGATCAGAGTAAAAAATATTTTTATTAACAATAGCAATATTAATTATTATTATAAAATGATGATTCCTTGGGAGAAGCATAAATAAAGATATCAGATAAGTGAAAAGTAAAATAAGGCTTTGGTACTTGGAGGCCCGGGTCAAGCCACATACGTAATCAAAAAATGGTAGTTTTAGCAAAACATTTTAATAAGGTGAAAGATGTATAATTCATAATTCAAAATATAAAAAAACCAAACGAAATATAACGAAATAAAAAAAATACAAAACGAAATTTAATGAAAAACAATTAAATTAATGCTGTTGAGAATTTGGTTAGTCTGTTCCCTTAGCCCCATGTAGTTTAGTAACTTGGAGAATGGATTCAAAATTTGAGTCTTTTCTCCAAGTAAAAACAATAATTAAAATTAAGGCCGGGAAAAATAAAAATAGAATTGTGAAAAAATGAAAATGAAAAAAAATACTTTATTTTGGAAATTTTGTTTTTTTGTAATTAAGTGAAAATACTTTAAAATAATTGTTAATTAAAAATTTGTTTGTTTAAAATTTTAATGTAAATCGTAGAAATTGGAATTTGTAATTTAAAATTTGTATTCGTGAGTAAACTTATTGGAAAGTATTTTATATCAAAAATACAGGATTTTGGATCTTTAAAAACGTTTTAAATATTCTTAAATGTCGTTAATATGTTTGATTTCTAATGAAATTCCTGAAGTTCCAGTTCTTAATAGATTTTCAGGGCATGCTTATGAAAGAAGGTTAATTGATGAATACTTAACAACCAGTGATTTAAATCCAGATACTGTGGGCACAGTTTTCTCGAGATGACTTGATTGAAATTAGAGTTCTAATGCCCATTTTACATCCATTCCAGCCTTATTGAAATCTTTTCAGGATGAATGGGATGCTTTGATGCTTCAACAATTTATTATGAAACAAGAGAACCAGGCTCTTAAATGTGAATTGTCTCACGCTCGTTATCAATACGATGTTTCGTGTAGAGTTGTGACTCGTCTAGCCAAATAGGCTAGCACAGCTCGAGAAGCTAGGTCTACTCTTAAACCACAAATTGGAATTATATCTCACATTGTTTCTCCTCAGGCTGATCAATTCGATACAAGTGAAGTAGGAAAAACTCTTCGTTTGATGGATATGTTAAATGCTAAAGTTCCAAGTCGAATTAAAACTGCGCTTGATAAAATCCCAACAAATATTCAAGAATGTGCTATGGATGAATATCATAACCTTCTGTTTGATGGTCTAGTTTTGGGGTATTTGATGGCAGCGTTGGGTTCAGGTCATAGTGAACAATCAAATGGAAAGCCTGGACAAATTCTGACGCAAACATTCTAATCTTCAATCAAGTAACATCAACCCATCTGAATCAATTCAATAAAAAATCACAATTGGATCTGTCGATCGGGGTTCTTCAACAGCTGCAATGTCTCGGTATCCTCGTGGGCCTAATTAATAAATTAATTAAAAAGATGATGGAATTCACCAAATGCTTTTTCGAGCTGTAAATGAACCTATTAATTCGGAAAAGTTCACATTTCTTGCAATATCCCAATTAATATTTAGCGTCACCAGACCATTTACACGATCATGCACCATTGTTGATCTTAAATAATTTTTTATACGTTTGAGTACGCTGAAATACCTTTCTGTCTCTGTTACGCTAACTGTTGCTACACTTGCGCACTAGGGCTTCAGCTCTTTGGTTTTGGACCATCGCTTCGTGATGGTATTGTGCGATATCCTTGCAAAATTTCTCGATCATCTGTGTATTGGATTCCACTAAAATAAATAACTTATAGATAACGCCGATCTCTATCAATATGTGGTTACGATTAATTTTGACAAAATGAATTTCTGAATTTGTTTATAGGATTTTATGGAAACATTCTTTTCAGAAATCTAATTATACTATCTGGATGAGGGAAGGGATGAGGACGCACATATTTTATCCGCTTTATATGTTTGTGGAAGGTCTCTACAACAGTGCTCGTAAACGTAACACATGGCCAACGCAGTGGGAACACTGTTGGGGACACCCTGGTTACCTCCTATTCCTAATAGGCAAAACAATACTGAGGACCATAACAATAAGGTTATTTATTACCGTAATAACAAATAGATCATCATTATGATATCACTAGTAATTGACACATTTAATAAAATGATTAACTGCAATATTAATAGCAATAAAACTAAAAATCCCAAATTAACAATAATAATATAATAATAATAGAATCAATAATAATGTTGGGCCAGGACTGGATTTTGTTTAAATGAATTGAAAATAGCACGCAAACATAACATGCAGACTTAAAATCAGACCCAAAAACATCAAATAAACCACTTAAAATGCGAGAAAGATACAATAAAAATATAAAATCATAAACATAAAAATAAATCAAAATAATAACAAAATGCACCAAGATCGGCACGAAATTAGCATATAAATAACAGAATAACACAAAGATTTGACCGGAAAATGACAATTTATGTAAAAGCAAAAAATTAATGAATAAAATTGAATTAAAATAAAATATTTTTGGTTGAAAAAATTCAATTAAAAATTTAAGAAATAAATTGTCAAATTAAATTAAGAAAATAATAAAAATTAAAGTTAGATAGCACAAATAATTTCAAGGTCAAATTTTGTTTTATCGCACTAAAATTAACACACAAGGTTAGGGTCACAGAACAGGTATATATACCAATTCATCTTTGCAGAATTTAATACTTGTGAGGGATCACTTTTTCTCTCAAAAAACTCTTGCGTTTTTGACAGGAAAAACAGTATTGTATTACAAGCGTTCGGAACGGTCTCGGAGTATTATTAGCAGGAACGGTCGAAACCCATCGAAGTGAGCATGAGTTATGAGCAATTATATGAGTTCGAGAATATGAATTTATTGATTAAATGACTTGTGATGAAGCGAGTGAACAATGTTTATGCAAATGAACTTCCGATTACTATGTGAAATGCCAAATAAACAATTTTATGCATCGAAGCTTTTACCCAATTTGTATGGTATCATTTATTTATTTTTTTCGGTCCACATCCAAAACAAATTGCAAGCTAGTAAAATTACACATAACTATCGAGCTGTGTAAGTGCGGTTCATCCGCCAATAGCTCGTGCCCATGAAGGTTCCGGCGTGTGTAACGCAGGAACCCAAACGTCAATACATTCTGTTTATAGGAGAAGTTGGAAGAAGAGGGGGTAGTCTTTTGGCAGCTCTTTCATCATTCAGTTCCTGAAAAATCAACACAAAATTTCTTAACGACAATCGGCTCAAAATCGCTAACACCGAGTAGTCTAGTGGCACTCATTAAATACAATGTGAACACAAATAAATCATAAGGACAAAGAAAAGGAAAGGGTAGCGGGGAAATTAGCGAAATCGTTGCAACAGTTAAAATGAATAGCCATCGGAAAAAGATTAATCCAAACGACCAAAATCATGAAAAAGAATATTTTAAATAATATATAGGAAATAAATAAATTATGTTGAATTGAGACGGAAAATATGGGCGGAACACTGCGCAAATTTTCGGAAATAATTAAAACATTTATCATAAAACTGTAAAATAAGGGCGGAACGCTGCTCAAATTTTCCGAATTAATTAAAATACTTATCGAAAATAGTAAAGTAAAAGTGGAATGTGGCTCAATTGTTAGTATAATATTCTTATAAAACTGTAAAATAAGGGCGGGACGCTGCTAAAAATTTCCGAAATAACAAAATTACTTTGTCGAAGACTGTAGAATAAGGATGGAATACGGCGGAATTTTTATTTTTTCATAAAACTGAGGAATAAGGACGAATCCCTACCAAAAGATTTGATAATAATAATGATAATAGTATGGACAATGGTAATTATAAAATTAACAATAATTATAATAATAATAGTATTAATAATACTAATAATAGTAAATATAAATATAATAGTAATGGTAATAATAAGGATAATAATAATAGTAATAGCAGTGATAATGGATTAGAATAACAATCCAATTACAATAACAAATACTCAACTATCTAATAAATAATAGTAAAATTAGTAAAAACTTACTAAACGGTTATGTATTAACTAATATACATATGATTAGTGATTGCAATCCCGGGATTTTGGGTTTCAAAATTTTCAATCCCAAGAAAACCTTGCAGTTAATAAATAGAACACCTTCTTTTAATTCCATTGGTATTTTATTATAGAAAACAATAAAAAATATTTCATGATTAGTTTAACACAATATGTATTAATAATAAATAAAACCAAAACTAACTACATATTATTTTTAAAATAACATCTAAGGAAACACAACGAGTCAATCGATTTTTCATCTAGCTGTGTTCTTAAATTGGAAATTATAGTGCCAGCAGCAGAAAACGCACGCTCTGACTCTACACTGGTAGATGGAATAGTAAGCAAATCATTTTAGACGCGTTGTAAATGTGGTCCCAAATGGCTGCTTTCCTCAAATATCTTCATTTTCCTTCCAACAACAGTGATGAGTTTAGACTGGGACAATTTTTGTTAGAGTTTGGCCTGTTTTTGATTGACACCAAACTATCCATTATGTTACGTTGCAATTCGTCTTCAAAATTTTCGTGTTGCAGAGTCTGTATTTGTTCAATCAATATAATGTCTTCATCAGGTAAGTTATTTTCGGACAAAAATGTATTGGATGTTGCAGTTAATGTTTCTACTGCAGAATCCGCTACTTCTTCCAATTCAAATGAAGTCCAATAATTCACAATAAACGTTTTTATGAAGTTTCGTGTTGAAAGAGAAAATACCTCTGAATCATCAATAAAAGCATCTTTACCTCTATCCAAGTACTGTAAAATACCAGATATCTCTGTTTTTCATTGTCTAATGCGGGTGTTGAGTGCCTTCAGTAACTCTTTAGCTAATTAATTATCAAGCTTTTCTAGTTTATTTAACATAAACTTAAGTGCTGCATCACACGTGAGTAAATTTGCATCTCTTCGGCAAAATCCTTCAACTGTGATCTTAATAGGGTGCAAAGTTGAAAGTAAAGTAGATGCCTGCTCGAATTCTTGATCACATATGGTGATTTTTGATTTAATATCGATGAGTGATTTTTTTATATATGGCTTGAGCAGACGAACCGTTTAATCATGTTCACTAGACTGTCCCACCGTGTCTTTGTGTCTAAAATTAAAACCTTATCTTCTTGTTAACCGCTTTCTCGAATATACTTTTGCAAAATACTGTCATTTTTTGTTGGCGAATTTCTAAAGATTTTAACGATTTTGCGTATTTTAGTCACAATAGGTTTAGCAGCGTTACATATGTCTAAGTTTAACCCAGTAGGGATTCCTTCATCCACATCACTTTCACCAGTATCATTGTGTTCCAATTCATCTTCGCTTCCAAGGTTATCTGAGTCCGAGGTATCTGATTGTATTTCGTCGTTTTGAGTATTCTTGGGTACTCTTTGGTTTGAGTATTTATCTTTTGTATAAAGTATATCTATTACTGCTAATTGTATGCCATGAGTAAAACATAGCTGTTGGTAGTTGGATACTAATGAACCTACCTTCAACATCACACTAGCACCATCCGTAGTCATGCAAACGATGTTGTTTTCTAAATTAATATTGAAATCCTGGAGTTTAGTTTTTACTATTAATTTACATTTTTCCGCCGACATGCTTCCATGAATCTTACCATCCCTAAACTACAAAATTTCGTTTCAGTTACCTTATGTTCAACAGCATTATGAATATTAATATTAATGTAACGACAGTTTCGTTTTGAAATCCACTCATCAAATGTAATGCTTACTCCTTCTACTTGTAGTACGGATTTTAGTTCCGTAATCAAGTTATAATTAATTTTCTCGTAATGACCAACTACAATGCTGCGTATTGTATGAGGTGACTTGGAATATTTTCAAAACCTCTTGCTCTGAGGGATTCTCTTAAATCATATGATGAGCAAAATATTCTAAAAGGAAGTCCATCTACTGATGTCAAACGCACAATAACACCGGGTAATGTGTTGTCAATTTTAATTTTTGACGTTAGGTATGATGTAATTTTCCCTTTGGTATTGCTAATATCTACTCTTTTCGACTGATTTTCCCCGTCTGTTTGTTGATCCAAAATTGATGTTCTCTTCTGACAATCAATTTTATGTATTTTATTCAAGTGAGTGTGCAGTCCTTTGGTAGAGCCTCCGCTATTTTAAGTATACTCGGACATAACTTACATTTAGCTGTTTTAGGAGCACTTCCCTGTTCGCTTTCTTTTTCCCACTCTATATATTTTGTAGCTGATGTCAATGCCATTACAGGGACTGCAAAAATTAATAATTAAAATAATTAAACAGAATTTTAAAATTTTAAAATTTTAAAATTTTCAAGTTTTAATTTAAATTGCTAGTATTTTACACGGTAAAAGGAGCTATGCTACCGTAGGAACGAAGAACACAGTATAAAGTTTTTCTAATTTTGAGAAAATCGCTTTCTACGTATAAACATTTTTTGGTGAGACAGTAAAAAACCCGCGGGAAATCACGATAGTACAAAAATGGTAAGGATATAAAAGGAAACCAGCATTTTATTTTCATACAGGTACGAAATTTTCTAAACGAATTTTTTTACAAGTACTTATTAAGGATTATAATAGAAAATAAATAACTTAACCATATATTAAAAATAATATCTATATATATATATATATATATATAATATAAATTTTTTATTTAAAATACATTATTCTATATACCTACGTCACTAAAGTGAAAAATCAATGATTATTTTATTAATATATAAGTAAATGTTTTGCGAATTATTTTATCTTATATATTTAATTTATTTTTTATATACAATACCGAAATCCCGGGATTTCGGAACTAAAAATTTTGACGGGATCCGGGATTGCAATCACTAATTATTAGCCATAAAATAAATATTTCATAAATTTTTGAAAAATAACACATTTTCATTAAACTTTTTCCATAAATACTGTCACATATCGATGATTTAACACACACATTTTGAATCATAATTATATTTGATATTTATTTACACAAATTTTCTTAAAAAGATAGAATTTTTTTTTAACTTTATACACATATTTACACTTTTTCTATGCCTATCAACCATGGACAACAATCGTAAACCTTCGAAAACTCCATTGAAAACCCTTTAAAATGACACCTAACATGCTCGAAAAATCATTACTTAAGTTTTAAACACACACATATATTGAGCCATAAACATGAATATCATATTTATTCAAAAATATTGTTTAAAAATATCGATATTATCTTTAAATTTTTTCATTGTACACACAAACTTTTTCTATTCCTTGCATACCATGCATCATATTAGTAAACCTTCGAAAAACTATTGAAAACCTTGTAAAATGATACCTCACATGCACAAAATATTTTTAATTAAATTAAATACATACACACAGATTCATTTTTCTACTAAATTTTGAAATAATTTAAAAACCTTTGCATCCCATACTTTGTTGAAAATTAATTGTATTTTATATAATAATAATAATAATAATAATAATAATAATAGAAATAATAATAATAAAATTAAAAATAATAATATTAATATTATAAGGACTTTTTTGTTTCACCTCTGATTTCTTTATAAGTGACATAATATTTTCTACAAAATTTGATTATGAATCAGATTTATTTAAGGTATTCACGAATTTTCGGCACAGCCTTTTTCATAATATTAATATTAAAGCAATATTAATATTAATAATAATAAATAATTATAAAAATAGTAATAATAAAAATTTAAAATAATAAAAAATTATTATTATTATAACACTACTTAAAATATTAAGTAGTAAATTATATTTTTAAAATTTTTTTAAATAGTATGACCTTGAGAAAAATGTTCTTGAGTCATATTCTTCGTTTAAATGACCTTGAAAATTTTTAGATTACATTGAAAATAATGATGACTCATCCAATGAGAAATTTATGAATGTCCTTGAAAACCATTATGACTCATCCAATTACCAGGAATGAGTCATGGTCTTTGTTTAAATGACCTTGGAAGAATTTTGAATGACCGTGAAAATAATGATGACTTATCCAATGAACTTGAGAAAAATTTTGATGAGTCATTGTCTTTGTTTAAATTACCTTAAACAATTTTGAATGACCTTGAAAAATATGATGACCAATCCAATGACCTTGAATGAGTCATGGTCTTTATTTCAATGAGCTTGAATGATTCATTATCTTTGTCTTAAAAAATTGTACTTTTAGACTTAGAAAAATTTTTACCCCGGGGGCGGGGTACTGATCCAGCGATGACATAACCATATACTGTTGATATTTGCTTTGACTCGGAAAGCATCCGAAAACTTCTTACAATTATTTTTTATGTTGTATACCAATTTATCTCTTAAAACTGAGAAATGCGTGTTGTTGTTTAAAATGTAACATGGAGCATAATAAATTGATTGGTTTTGGACGCTCCAACATATCCAATCTCTATCACACGATTCTCCATTTGCAAGTTTCTTTGAAAGTAAACCATATGAAAAAAAAACGGTTGGTTAAGTCTTATGAAATATTTTTCGAGATTTCAAACCGAGAAATTTCCATAAATGATTTCATTTGCGCCTGATTATTTTTATCAAGCACTCCAATATCCGTACACATTAATGTTTCCAGTATTCAATAGATTTACTTCACCTTCCGTTTGCACGGTCCTCAAATGACCATTTTCATCTGGTAATTCCATTGCACTAACTACACCCTATCGCAATGTGGTTACAATTTTAATGCTCTCAGTCTCAACATTATTTTCATTTAGTCCTCTATTTCGATAACCGTATCGCTTACAGCATTTTCAACTGTGGATTTTTCTGAGTTAAATGTTGAAGACCTTTCTGCTTGATTTGATGAATCCTTATTTAAAAAATGCGAAATCGGTTTTAAACTTTTAATAGCTGACTCCTTAAGTTTTACTTTTGCCTTTTGCTGGCGCCACTTTCAAATGTCCTCTTCATGTTTTAATTACTTACCTAGTATATATATTTTTATTTATTATCAATAATCAAAGCCACAAAAAGAATTACCAGTTATTTTAAATTTTATGAAGTTTAAACAATTTCGTTATATAATTCAATACACTTAAACAATATTTTTAAGTTTTAACCACCTCAAAGACAGACCACTAAATATTTGTTCAACTTTTATTATACAAATTTAAACTCATGTAACAACGATTTGTTATTTTATATTTAAAAATTTGTAAAATTTGAATTTTAAGATTTTTTTGTTGTGCCCTACCTAAAAGTGAAAATTAAACTTTTTAATCGTTTTGTGTAGTTTCAAATATGTAGTGTTGTTTGTAGGCCCCTGAATTAAGAGGCCCATGGCAAACGACCCTCGTGCCTGAAAATAATTATATTGTTGAAAAAAGTTTCCATTATTAAATTATCCTCGTCAGTTTCTAGTGGAGTAGTTATCTTCAATGCCTAAATATCCAAATACGTTGATTTTCATTTAAAAAACAAAAAATTAATGCACGTGGAAGTCTAATCCAAAAATTAAAAAACTGTCAAGATGGAAGTGGACGTTAACAGGAATAAATCTTTGTATTAATAAATTTGTACAAATTATACTATACAATAAAAATTATTTTGCACATTTAGTTTTTATTTTACATTTGAGATATTCTAAAATAAATATACCTTTACTACTTACAAAACATCCTGTATTATAGTTGTTATTCAGTCGAATCAGGTTAAAGACAACAAAACAAAAATTTTTATTTTCAATACAATAATTCCAAATATTCAATTTATAATTAAATACTTTATAGACTTACAAAATGAAGACTGAGGCTGCAAAGAAAGCATATTTAAAAGAATTGGCGAGATACAAGGCGAGAATCATTTGTAATGTTCGTTTAACGTTTTCTGGATTTTATTAATTAAGTTTAACTTAGATTGACGAAAAATGTGAAAACCAGTGATATTCACATCAATGAATGATAGCAAAGATATGACGTTTCATGATTTGTAAAGGGATTTGGTTTGTCAATGTTATTATAAAAAAACAAAGTGTTGAAATTTTTATTAGAAATTACTGAATGATTTTTATCAGAGAACTGACTTATCGCCCTCGTCGCCCCCTGGATCCGTCCTTTTAATTGTTTGAGATTCTTATTACTTGAGATTCTTATTTGTAAACTTTAACTTTGAGAAACTATTAGAACTTAACAATTATATAACAAAAATATAACATTTTGTTTATTTTTGGGTAAACACCATATCAGTAGCACCTTTTCCTTCAAACCCTAGACCTTTTTGTAACACTCTTAATCCTATATCGAAGGCCATAATCTTAACTTGTATTGCTTTATTGTTTGCAAAAGTAGCGACTATTTCATCGAACTTTATTTGACTGATACATTGACGTCGATGGAAAGAATAACTCAGGAAGATGAGAGTTTTTGGTTTGACGTCAATTTCAAGTAAGTTTTAATAATTTTTAGTTTGCTGAAACTCCGTTCGGCAGAGGTTGCAGTGATTGACATTGTCAAGAATATTTTCAAAGCTTTTTCGATGTTCGGATTAAAAACTTGGTGATCTTTTGTAACTGGAACGGCCTGTCGTCCTTAGTATTTGCCCTCATGGAGTACCCAAGCTAAGTTAGACGAAGAATGATCAATGATAAGATCAGTGAATGAGTATTCTGAAGCTTTGAACATGGAATCGATACACAAAGGAGATAGTGAGGCTAATTAGAATTAAAATAGGTTGAAACATATAATTGAGTCGAAAAAATTAGTTAAAAATTAAAATAATTTTAACTAAGGAAATAATTGAGTAGAATAAAGACAAATAATCGCCTAAATAAAATGAATTAAAAAATATGAATAAATATGAATTTCTAGTAAAGTTAAATTTATTTCAATGCATTAAAGTAGACAATCATCACTATCTTTCCGCAAAGTTGAAACCTTTTCATTTAGAAGAAATTTTTGTCTTCAAGGTATTATGTCTAAGGCAGGTCCGGCTCAAAGGACCGGACTTCGGGGATTTTTTTTCTGCGGCCCGCGCTTTCATATTTCTAACAATAATTAGTAGCTAGGGTAAGTTTTTGACTCCAAATGCAACGGTTTTCACATGTGGATGTTAACGTTTTACCTTTATATTATTTCATCTCGTCTAGCACCTTTCCTTTTTCTTGTTTTAAATGATTCTGAAGAATTCTATTTCTAACGGGAAATTTTCGAAAATATATGAAAATATTTCTTTTTTGAGAAATAAACTGTTTGTAACTTTTAGACAACTTATGGAATCCACGTTGGTTATCTAGTTCAACATAATTTAGAAACTTCAAACCATTTTAATTTCCACACCCAACGTCATCGATATCTGAACCATTTTTTCAAATTTTTAAAGCTCATTCGAAAAGACGGCTTCGAAACAGGTTTTATAAAGCCGACAATTCATTTTATGAATAGACTGTCCAGTGTAGGTGATTTAGGTTGTTGGTCACAATAATACTAAAATTGGTTACTAATACTAAGGAATTGGTTGCCAGATTAATATTTTTGTAAGAAATTAAGAAATATGATAAGCTAAAGATTAAAATCAGTATGATGAACTAGTGTAAACGATTTGACGCATAGTTTGAATGCATGAGTTTTAGTTGTTGAATATGTAAGCGGATAAGAGTGGATTGGAATGCTTGGGGAAATGAATGGAAAACAAAAATCTTATAACTAAAAGCTTTTAATTTAGGCCAACGTCAATGAAAACTGAGAAGATAGTGAGAAATTAAGTTTGGATTACAGAGCCCAAAATACAAACCCATTAAAATTAAGTATAAATTTAATTTAATTTCTTTAGCTACAAAACGGTAGGAACAATTACTCAAAAATCATTTAATGCATGATCCGATTAAAAAAGCAGTACGAGTGAAAAATAAGGCATCGGCTCGGTTGAGTCAAGCTTTATGAAATATTGGCTACCAGGAAGTGTTGCCTGAGGACCTAGATTGACCCATATTGAACAGCAATAAAGCGAGAAACGCCGAGATTCCTAGTCTCGACATTAAGCTCGATCTGGATCTAATTCAGCAAGAATGCTCCGCTAAAGTTCTGAGTATGAAATCTGCAAAGCAATTCAGAAATTGGTATATGTCAATCGCGACACCGCGTAAGGAAAAATCCCTAGTTTGAATGTTGACGAACTGTAGTACTAAAATCCATCTAGTCACCAACCTCAATGGCTTTTCCAAGCAATAAGGTGTTACAAGCTTATAAAGTATAGATTAAAATTTTTAAGGATAGGAGATCACTGCTAATAGAGTAATAAGTGGATGACATCATTGTAGAATCATCTATGTCATTATATTGTATTTGTTGAGAATGTTGATAAAACTAAATTACTAACAGTGTTATTTTGCAAACATTGTGATTTTGAATGAGAGCACGAGTGAAACGAATGGTAATCCTATAGCGAATATCTATTAATGTTTTATAATAAATCTCGATAAAAGATTTGAATTTAATTTCTTTTAGTGAATAAATTGTTACCTCACCTCCAAGTTGAATTAAACGAAATGCGGACAAAGAGTGAAACTTTTAAAGGAAAATATTCTCTGGGGAAATAGTATAGCAGTCAGTTGAAGCAACCTAGTTCCGTCCGGAATAAGTTAAGAGGCTTCATCAACTATGCTACAGGAAGTCGTCAGGCACGAGAAAGCAGAATTCCAGGCTTTGAATGACAAAGATACTGATATTAGAAACGGCACTCATGACAAGCTAGAAGGAGAATGCTTGCACTTACTTTCTGGTGTTTTTGACGTTTTAACTTATGTATAAAACAAGAGGAGCAACGGATGAGAGTAAGAAGCTATTAATTAACCCAAAGAAAAATGTTATCCAAGTCATGATTATCGTGTAATAATGATTGAATAAAATTCCGTTTTGTTTACCAGAATTGTGTACGTATTTACACAAGTTGGTAAAATGCGAAAATTAATGAATCTGAAAATTGAAAAGGCTTTCTATAATCAGATCGCTGAACTCATGGTGCGTCCAAGCCATTACAGTCTTGGTAACACAATTCAATTTTAACGAACGACGAACAACGTTTCTTAGCAAGCGATATCAAGCAGATAAGACACATTTGTGTGCAGCTGGGTAAGTATCCTAAGGTGCTTTCGAAATGATAATCACACCAATCTTTTATACGACATTATATAATAACTGTCGTTTCAGAGACTAAAATATATCAAAATTCACGCAATATTAAATCAAAACATATTTTTTATCTTAGAAAAACTAGTCCTGTTGGAAATAGATAACTCTAGGAACAATAGCAATTAAGGGCACGTTTTCACACAGCTGTATATAGACCCAGAACATACTGGTTATCAGCAATCTGGAAGTTAAAAGTTAGGCAACCAAAACGGAGATAAGGAATGATCTTGACCGACTGACATTGGGACTGGAACGAGTCATGTCGATAATTTGATTCAATTTCCTACTAGATTTATGTATTTATCTTTATGTTTAATCTAAAATTATTCTTCGTCGCGTAATAATCATTATTGAGGTTTAGCTTTAAATTACGTCCGCATGAAAGTGGTGTGAAGGGTCTCCGACGAAGTTAAACGTCGAAGAGTGCGTATCAGCCAAACCGTATGAAGAGATAATGTTCTCTGGCAAAGAAATGGACAGCATTCACCCGAGATCTCACCAGATTTTATTGAGAAGAAAAGTTTAAACTGAAAGAAATTGAACTAAGCTTTGGAAACTGGCCGCAAGCAAATGCTAAAAAGACTTGGTATCTTAAGAATCCAAACGATTTTTGTCGAAATTAATGTAAGTAGTGGTAGACGGCGTATTAAGGGAATAAGTTAGGAATGCAATCATAAAGAATTAAATGATTTTTATTAAAATTTACGTAGATTATATAAGATGACAATCTAAATTCTTCTTTCAGAATGGACCATGTGGAACGAAAATCTTAAGACGGCACATTTCCTGCAAACTCAGCAGCTAGATACTAGTAAGTCTTGTAGGATTTAAGTCACGTCATAGTAAACAGTTGGAGAACGAGAGTAGGTGATCCGAAATATGCGATTAGATGGGGATGTGGAAGAGAAAGCCTGGCCACAACCAAGTCAGGCAACGGGCTTATTTATCCGACGGTTCTCAATTGAGGTAGCAAGCATCAGATATGGACCCATCACGCTTATCCCTGTTGGCAGCCGAAATGGTTATACGAAGAAGACAATTCACTGATTTGACGAAAGGATTCTGACATGTCATTAAATAAATTTTGATTCTGGTAGTTTTTATAATTACGATTCAGATTATAAATGATAAAAATAGTAAGGAAGAGATTTTTGCTTTCATTATAAGCTGTTTCACTATTGCTAATTTCTAGTCTGATAAATGCGTGTTGTTTGAAATCTAATTTCATTATCCGAACCGACCATCTACTTAAAAACTGGATTACGGGCGTAGAACGAGAATGTTCACTGAAAAAATACTATGACTTCATTAGGAAATAAATCAGATAAAATCTACATGATTTTAACCAGTCCGGATGAGGCAGGGATGTAAAAGGCTTTAAGAAACGCAAGTAGCCTTGCGAGCAAAAAGAAATGTGGTCACGTATACTGTGGTCTTCGTCCCGGCTAAGTTTGACTACAAGTAGATTGTGGTGCAGACAACTAACGGAAACCAATGGCGGAAAAGATCGAATCTAGGAAAGGCAAAGAAAAACCGAAATCGCCTCTTCCAAGCAGAAGTAAATTAACGCAGTAAACTGAAGTAGATCCAACCACTGTACGAAACTAGATTTAAATAAATGTATTTTGTTGATGATGATTTCTTAAATTATGTGATTGGATAGTATTAACTGTTGAAAATTTTGGAATTATAGGGACGAATAAGGTTAAATGAATATTGGGCCAGAATTGAAATCACCGGAATGATGTAGGACCAATTCAAACTAAGACGAGCACAGGTCTACTATCAGCAGCTCACTGGACCTGTGATACGTCCGGACAAGAACAGTCTTTGCAATAAAGCTTACTTTTAGGGCTGAATTTAGACTTGATAAGGCCCTAAGCTATTTGAAATATTGAGTCCTTTATAAGATCAGTTAATTTATGTCGATCACAAATATGGTTTTTGAATACCTAGAGGATTAAACAGAACTACAATTAAGAAATATATAGATAGTGAAATAATAAATTTTTAACTTAAAATCATTTTTATTCATAAAAAACTTAAAAATCCAAGCTCTTGTAAAAAGAAACAAAAGTTCTATTTAAAGGCACAATTTACGAGGGCTAATTATCTAATCTCTTTAAATATGGTATGGTGGGTTACAGGGTTTCACATCTTGCTTGACTTTCTGGTTACCCTAGTAACGCCATACAAAATGTTGCTGATCGCCACTTGGCACCCGTTGCTAGGCAACGTTGGTAATGTGTTCAAGTGGTGGATTGCCCGCAAAAATTGAGTATCATTGCTAATACTATAGTTGCTCGGACAATCCTCGGGTTCACGAGCTGTCGGTAGAAGACCTATGCTCGCTTTGCTCGGTCCCCTTGCGTGGAATGCGAATTAAATTTAGACTGATTAGTGTAGATGATTTCGAGTCTACCCCACTATGACTGAATACATGAGAGCTGATTTATTTAACGAACAAGGACATGCATATCAATGATAAGTTAAGTTGATCGACTTGACGCTTGTGCGGCTCGGCGTCGGGCCCGTTCCTTGCGTCCCGGCCGGCGGATGGTCGGTTGAATGGCTGTCGCCTTTGAGCTTGGTGCGGTACTATCAACGACGCGTTGACTCGGTAGTTGGGAAGGGGCAAAGATGAGCGGATACGTTACCGCTTCCCCTTCCCGACAGGCTGCTAGGGCAACCTCTAAACCCCTGACCTGTGTGCGCAGACTCCGATTGATCTGGCGTTCTTCGGCCCAGCCCTTTTGAGCTGCGGTGAGTCGTTGATAGAGTATCTTCGTCTGTTTAGGGTCTAAACAGGTCGCCTTGACCTGCTGCACCTCGCGAGTTAATTGCAGGACCTGACTGAGTAACTCTGCATTCGTCTGCCTCGCGCGGTCTAGTTCGGTCTGTAGGATCCTTAGAGAGGACATCACTGTAATTAAATGGGTTAATGCAACTTCAATTTATGATTGGTCTAGTTGAGTAATCTTTAATTTTATCAAACAAATCAAAAGTTAATCCCAGTTATATGAGAGAGAAGAAAACGCACAAATTCTAACTATTATTCATCAATCATTACATCAAGTTGTTTCTGTTCTTTCAGTTGTCTGGGCCATACCGCTCTAGACTTCGCTTAAGGGCTTCTACAGTGTATGGTCGCCTGGTGTCTCGAACTGGGCGGTGTGGATAGGCGACTGCGATTCGCCCGGCAAGGATTTCCTCCATCACGTTTGCAAGATACATCCTTGCCTTGACTACTTGCAAATCCACCCGCTCCTGCACTCGCTCCCATTGGGTGAGGAGGTCCTGTGCGTTGGAAAATATCTCGGCAGCTGGGTACTGTTGTCTTTCGGGTTCCTGCGGGTTGTTATTCAGACCCAGTGCCCTTCGAGGGATAGGGTAAGGCCATTGTGATCGAAACTTGCTGATGACGTCTGTGGCTTGTGGGGGCCTTTCTTGGGTACTTTGCGTTAATTGTTTGGGTTGTAGTTTGATCGCGTGACATGATCTACAACGATATTAAGGATAAATCATTTGGTACGTAGAGTTTGCAATGAACTTTATTTAACCTGGCTGCATGGGTTGATGGCCGTTAATTAATTGTATAAGCACCATGGCGAAATAGTTATTAACGTCTATCGGGATTCATGATGGTTATGGGTCGTTCCGAAAAAAATCGTTAATTGGAAGATTCGAGAGGGTGAAGTAACCTAGTAGTTTGGGAATCAATATCGGAGTCGGGTATACTATTAATAGGGGTGGTTACAGTTAGATAAATGCTTAAATCGTAGTTGGAATTGAAATTATTTATTTACGAAAAAGGATGTTTCAGATTCCTGATTTAATCGATAGTGGCGCGTTTCCGTTGGTCAACTGTGTACATTATCATGTTGTTAGTAATGATCGACCGGATATCCGGTCATATGGAAACGTGATTGATCGTCGGTTGACTTTAGATTTGGTGGAAACTTAGTCCGGATGTTATTTTACTAGTGTTGTTCGAGGATGTTCGGGTAGATTAGTGCGATTTCCGTCATAATTCAATATCCGGCATACTTCCGCTGGTTGGTCGATTGGATACATTGTTAGGTCACAGCATCTTTAATCGTTTGGACGAGTTGGAATTTTGGTTGCATTTACTCGATTCATGTTCTAACTTTTTGGAAGGTGTTGCTACTTCGCTTTATCGGAATTTTAACTTTATCGACATGTTGGTGGTGCGTCTATTAGCGCCATTGGATTTTATTAATTATCACTCCGATATTATCAATTTTCGAGGCTTTCATGTTATGGAAGATAAACTGGTTCAGATCAGTAAGCCGATTTCGGTATGATTTTATTCAATTCATATAACACATTTTAGACGTTGGGTTTAATCTTATAGGGAGACAGTCGTGGAGCTTCTAGGTCCTCAGTAGGTAAGCAAATATTATCGTGAAAATGATTTGGTTCTTTCTCACAGCGACTTAAGCTATTCCAATCAATGTCGTTTGAACTTAATATGCTGCAAAGTTTTGTAACTCCTATAACAGTATTTTATGTCAATAAACTGCTGTTCGATTTTCTAGTTACAGATTTGTTTATCTTTATCTTAAAATTCTTTAGTTTATAAATTACCCATTTTCACCCTGCAATTACCGTATTTCAAATTCGAATAAATTATCTTAAAGGAAATCTTCAACTCGAGGATTGTTTGATTTTCGTTATCAATTACACTAATTTTAAGCGATGAGTTATTTTGGGTTCAATTAACTAGTACTGTGGTTTGAAGCAACGAATTGTTTTTACTTTGATGGACGAATTACCTTAGGTTAATCACTGAATTTATCCACGGGTGAATTTACTATTAATCTATTTTATTTGTTCTATTTTTGCTCCATGAATTTATATTAATTTACCGAAAACTTTGTTGACCAAATCAGTACTTTTTACTACCTTTTAACTTATAGTTACTAACGATTTATATTAATTACAATCCCTCGAATAAAGTATTTTAAGTAATAGTCTACTTCATTTTCATAAATTATTTCATTATTTTTAACCAAAGCTATGCTTACTTTTACTTGAAGATTTGTCGGGTTTTTTCATTCACATTACTTTAATTTTTTCAATCAATTAACTTAATTTTTACTAATGCAATGCCTATTTTTACCCCGTAATCGTTAAATAATTTAATTGAATCAATAACTACCTTTTAAGAGATTTTACTATTTTATTTATTTTAGCATACCGATATCAATTTACTTCTATTTTATTTATATCAACGACTTCGATTTAATTTATTCCCGTGCCCTTTCCCTTTAATAGACCTTAAGCGCAATTTGTGTTTATATTATATTTATTGAGTGCCCACTGGACTACTCGGTGTGATGATTTTAAGCCGTATGTAATATGATTTTAGGTCGATTTTACAGAACTGAGAAACGAGGAAGCAGCCAGAGACTTCTTCCTTATTCCTCGATTCAGCTATAGGGATAAATATTGACGTTACGACCGCTGCGTTGCGCACGCTGAGTCTTCACGGGTACATATCATTGGCGATTTTCCACGCACTTACATGCATCTGCACTATGTATATTTTACTATCTTGCGTTATGTGTTGGCTGTGGGCCGGAAAAATTTCGACATTTTAATTTATAAAACAAATATATATGTAAAACAATTTAGTTATAGTAATAATATTTATTAATCATAAAAACAACATAATTACCCATTTTTAACCATTCCATAAATTGAAAAACATCATAGCATAAAATAACATAACATAACATAAATGCCTCTCTCCCCACGTCGCCGCCAAGCAGAGCTCTACAGAGATGCTATGGACGTGACGTGGAAAGAGGGTTCCAACCAAAATATTTCTCACCTAAAAATTAAAATTCTTCGAGATAATCTGCAAATAGATTTAAAGTTCTAAAACAGTTTTAAAATAGCTTCACAACGATTTAAAAATGGTTTGAAAATGGTTCACAATTTTCAAAAATGGTTAAGTTAAATGTGAAAATGGATCAGTATATATACCTAATTTTCTGGTGTGTGAAATTTGATGTAGTAAAACAAAATTCGACCTTGTTATTTTCTAGCAAATTCTATTATTTATTTTTATTATTTTTTGATTTATTTTTAGAATTTTTTATTTAGAATTTTTATTGAATTATTGCTAATTCAAATTTTCGATTTAAATTTCACTTTAATGAACTTTAATTGATTTTTCCAATTTCGTCGAATTTGTTGTGTTTTCTTGTTGTATTTGTGTAGGTATCGTGCGGATCTTGGTGCATTTTGTTAATATTTTAATTTATTTTTATGTTTATTATTTTATTTTTAATTCTCTTATTTCTCAGATTTTATCGGGTTTACTTGATGTTTCAGTGGGTTTATTTAAATTGCGTGTTATTTTTGCGTGTGTGTTTCTGATCCATTTAAACATTTTTCAAGGCCGTTTACGTTCTGGCCCAACAGGTATAAGGATTAAAGAATTATATTAAACTAAAATATTTTCTTTCTTGCCTTTGCAAGAACAAAGTTTGTTACTTTCTATACACTTGAGACTGATGGAACATCATTTATCATTGTTGTTCTAAGTTCATTTTTATACTCTTCAACTGAGAAAAGATCTTTCATCAGAGCAATTTTCAACCATCATACTAAGAAACAATTTCAAAATTGCTTTTACATTAGGTAATGCTGATTGGACACGATCGTCAAATATTATCCTTTCCATAATGATGTCAACTGCAAATACTAAATAAAACGTCCGAAAGGTTTATCACCTGCCAGCTCACTTAAACTACAATTGTTCAGCGCATGCTTGAGTGTAGTGGAGCAACACAGTGGAATCCCCGTATTTATAGTAAAAGAAATAATACATGTTAAACGTTACACTTCTATTCTAAAATAATAATGAAATAATTTTAAAAATTACCGAAATTACCAACATTTGTTGTCAAAATTTATATGTAATTTCGGTAGTCATAATTACCGATAAAACCGGTTAACCGGGTTTATGTAATGCAAACCTTAGACACAATAGAGCTTTGTGCTTTGAAAAGACGATCTAACAAATTGGATGAAGACCATGGGTTGTTCAAGAGAAAAGATGCTGCAGTATATTTAATTATATATGACAGTTGTTCACTTGGACAATTTTTTTTGTGGGCCCTCAAGAAATTTTGTGTAGCTTATACGTAAATCTTGCTCTGCGTACAACCCCTTGTTATAGTACCGACATTTCCTAGCAACGGGTAATAAGTTGGCAGTAAGAATAGCTTGTATGTGTGGTTCAAGATCAAACTTCTCACCTTTTGTGATTCACCATTAATGAATTACTTATTTTTCAGAGAAGTTTTATATGATCCATCATAACAACGTTACATTTCAAAATTTAATAACTTTACTCGCCAAAGTCGTGATTAAATACCATAAACTTAAAAACATAATTAAAAATACTAATTTAACAAGAAAAAATTCATAATTTAACAAAATATAACTAAAAAATTCATTTTAATGAAACAAAAAATGGCGAAATATAACATAAAATATTTATACATGTTTATACATAGATACTTTAACGCCACTTTTTGTCACTAGAAATATTTTCCACTATATTCTCAGTCTCATGTAATAGTGCTAGTGTTTCAGTTGTTTTAGTAAAAAAAATCTATTACCGATGTTTGTGTTCATGTTTTGATAACACTGTATTGTAACCCTCAATAATTACCCATTAATAACTTTAAGTCTCGTTGAAATTTCCCAGCTCTTTCCTCAATAATATCATGCTTGCCAAAATTATTACTAAATTTAGTAGTCAATTGGAGACTTTCTTTGATTAAGTTGGTGGTGAGTGTAGGAACCTCTTCGTCATCGTCACTAATTTCTTGGGTATCGGGTATCTCAAGCGCAAAACCAATGATTTCATCTTTGCTAAGTGTCTTATCCACTAACAATTCTTCAATGTCTGCAGACGACAGATCATCGAAACCTTCGCAACCTACTTCTTGAGCTAAGGATATAATATTGGAATACTGTAGGGCAAAAACTGATTAAGCCCATATTGTTTGACCAGCACGATAATGCCTGTGTGTTTTTGAGCAGGACACCTAAATTTAAAAAGAAAAATGGAAAATGTAAAGAAAAATAAAATAAATTAAAATTAAATAAAATTTTTATACAAAAAATGTAAAAATTTAATAATAAATCAAAAGGAATTAAAAAATTATATTTTAAAAATATTCTGGAAAATTCCTTGTTTTACCGTATCAAAACACACACACGGGAATTCGTGATATATAAGGCAGTGCTGGTCGAGCAAAAATCACTCCTTTTTATTTGTTTACTCTTTTTACACTCTTGTACTCTTTGTACTCAATTATTTGTTTATTTACCATTTTAATTACGATTTTTGGTCGAATTGATTTTGAGACGAAATTTTTAAGAAAACAAAAGTAAATATTTATTTTTATGTTTATAATGTTGTTATTTTGATTTATTATTATTGAAAATTTTATTTTATTTTATTTTACAGTCACTATAGGGTTTTGTTACTTATTCCGGAAATATTTTTTATGAAAATAAATTTTGATTTAAAATATTTTATCGTTTTAAGTTTGAAATAATTTTTTTTTATTTTATTATCGAGCCTCCATCACGAGGATTAAACTTCAAAATTACACTTAAATTTTATTTCTTTTTTCTCACATACCATAAACTACAAGCACACAAGCTAATAAAATGAAATTTGTTACCCGGGATCAAACCGGTGGTTAGCGGGGAACCCGTGGTGAAAGCAGTAGCTGGAACCGCTCAGTATTCTCCCTTCCTAAATCCTATCACTCAACCCTCGAAAGAGTAGTATTGAGGTCCTGGGAAAGGTCTAAATATAAAGGTCAATAAATGGCAATGAAAGACATACAAAGAAGTTAACGTAGGCGAAGTAAACTAGCAATCCAGCGTAGGATGACTGACAAAATGAATAGAAATACTAATTTACATAAATGACAGTTAAAGAGAGACCCGAATAATCATCTCAAAGTAATACCTAGGATATATAATTGTCCATAATCATATTCAGATTTTTATATTGTCATTATTGTCATTATTATCATTTTTCTCCTGATATTGTGACCATAAGTTAATGAACTTAATGTTAAAGATGAAAACTTTGTTATTATTTTAAAACGGAGATTGTCGGACCGATTACATAAATTAAACCCCCCTTATTTTAGTTTCATATTAGCCTTAGAACTTTGCCTTAATTTTTCATAAAAGTTATTATTATTATTATTATTATTATTATTGTTGTTATCATTGTTAATATTATTTCTATCATTGCATAATCATTTTTAATATTATTATTACTAGTATTATTATTGTTATTATTATTATTATTATTATTATTATTATTATTATTATTATTATTACTTTTGTTATTGTTATTACACTATTATTTTATCATTATTATTATTATTATTAATATTATTTTTATAACCTCTTTAATACCATTATTATTATTACTATTATTATCGATATTTGCAAAATTTTATTAAATCTTAAATGCAATATAAACGACAAAGAAAAATCCATTTATAAAATTTTATCAAATTTTATCCATCTAAAAATAAAGCATAGGCAATAAATAAAATGTCGATTAAAAAAATTTTATTTGTAAAGGAAAAAGAAAAATTAAAAATATATCACCAATGTAATAGTGTAATAAAAATCAAATTCCATCATTTATAAAATCCTCGAATGTATGTATTTGTTTCAGAAGTTGAATCTGGAGATTCTGTTATGAAAAGATAAAATCATTTGAATTAAATTGACAAACAAACCTCGTAGGAAGTGCCTGTGATGGCGAATGCTGTCCCTGTGAACTCGACTCCTCGGGAAGTCCTAAATTGCCTAAAAAATTAAATTAAGTATCTAAAAAGCGATACTTACTTTTATTATAGAAATTGAAATTACTATAAAAAGTTTCCATGGCAATAAATGGCAAGCGAAAAAATTCGAAATTTGGTTATCCTCAAATTGATAATAAAATATATAGTACATATTAAAATATCTCCTAGATTTTTGATTGTTAAGGGTTATGATAAGAACCTATAATACAAAATAGGAAATTCTTATATATAGTAATGTTAATTATATTATATGAAATTAAAATTTTATACTTTACTATATAGTTTGTTGGGCCAGAACATAAACGGCCTTGATAAGTGTTTAAATGGATCAGAAACACACACGCAGATACAACACGCAATTTAAAATAAAACATAAAAAAACACCAAATAAACCCTAAAAAATCTAAGAAATAAAAGAATTAAATATAAAATAATAAACCTAAAAATAAAAATAAAATAATAACAAAATGCACCAAGATCTGCACGATACCTACACAAATACAACAAGAAAACACGACAAATTCGACGAAATTAGAAAATCAATTAAAGTTCATTAAAGTGGAATTTAAATTGAAAAATTGAATTAGCAATAATTCAATAAAAAAAACTTTAAATAAAAAATTATAAAAATAAATCAAGAAATATAAAAATTAAATAATAGAATTTGCTAGAAAAGAACAAGGTCGAATTTTGTTTTACTGCATCAAATTTTACACGTCACACAATTAGGTATAAATACTGATCCATTTTCACATTTAACAACCATTTTTTCGAAAATTGTGAAATTTTTCTTAAAAACCATTTTAATCGTTTTCGGAAACACACATTTTTCCAGAACATTCTGTTGAACTACTTAAAACTATTTTTCAAAGAGAACCGTTTTAAAACTGTTAGAATCGTCTTGAAGATTTTCAATCATTTATCAACTAGTGTATTCAATCGAACTGTTTAGGTGAGAACCAGTTATGTTGGAACCCTCTTTCCACATCACGACCTTGCATCTCATTTGGAGCTCTGCTCGGCGTCGATGTGGGGAGAGAGGTATTTATGCTATTTTATGTTCGATTTTATTTTGATGTTTTATGGAATGGTCAAAGGGGTAATTTGTCTGTTTATGATTAATAAATTTTATTGATATGAATAACTTAAATTATATATCTTTATAAATTATAAACCGTTAATGTCGAAATTTTTCCGGCCCACAGCCGAAACATCACGCAAGTTAGTAAAATCAACATAGTGCAGATGCATGTAAGTGCGTGGAAGATCGCCAATGATATGCACCCGTGAAGACTCAGCGTGCGCAACGCAGCGGTCGGATCGTAAATATTTATCCCTATAGCTGAAGCGAGAAATAAGGAAGAAGTCTCTGGCTGCTTCCTCGTTTCTCAATTCTGTAAAATCGACCTAAAATTATCGTACAAACGGCTTAAAATCACCACACCGAGTAGTCCAGTGGGCACTCAATAACTATAATATAAACATACTATGCCTTAAGATCAATTAAAGGAAAAAGGGTACGGGGGTAACGTAAATTGAAATTGCTGATGTAACCACTTCTGTATGAATTTAATAAAGATATTATTAATAGGAGTAAAATGTATTTAATAAAGATATTATTAATAGAAGTAAAATGTATTTAATAAAGATATTATTAATAGAATGAATTTAATAAACATATTATCAATAGAAGTAAAATGAATTTAATAAAGATATGGTTAATAGAAATAAAGTAAATTTAACAAAGTTAGGATGAAATAAAACGAATAAAGTTACGATTAAGATGAATTTGAGGAAGTCATGATTGATAAAATGAATTCAATAAAGTTATGATTCATAAAATGAATAAGGTTATGATTGAAAGGAAATGAAAGAAATTTAGTAAAGATATAAAACGAATTCAATGGAGTTCTGATCAATAGGAAATGAAAGAAATCAAATAAAGCTAGGATTAGTATGAAATAAAATGAAATTATGAAAAATGAATTTAATGAAATTAGGATTAATAAGAAATAAAATGAATTAAATAAACTTATGGTTAATATGAAATAAAATCTCAACGGTAAAGCGATTTAATATGATATAAAAGAAAATCTTAGTTGTAATTGGTAAAGTTTACTAAAGAATAAAACATTGTTATAAGAAAAAATTAAATAAAATTTTTGATTAATGAAAATAAAATCTTGTTGATAAAGTAAGTAAAGTAGATAACTGAGACAAAAATCAAATTTTATTTGTTAAACAATTATAAAAAATAAAAACCGTACCTACTAGGTTATAGGATTAACCCCAAATCGAGATCATGTCGGTGAGATAAATAAAAGCTACGATCAATAATTAAAATCCAATAGTATAGTGGAATAAATGAAAACAATCAATTCGAATTAACAATAAAATTGGAACATTAATTAGATAAGATTCGACAAGTTAGGGCTGTGACGTAGTTGATTTAAAAATGTACCAATAAATCCGAATCATAAATTAATTGAAATCTTTGACGACTAATAAATGATGGATTTGACAGAGAGGGTTAACATAAATCGAAGGAATAGGGGGGGGAATTGAACCAAATACGATCAAATTGAGTAGCAAGACGAATGTAACAACCACTGGATATCTGAGAATGAATAGATAAGTCTCGACCCGAGTAATTGTATTTTTGAAATAACGCGAATAGTTTCCTCCATCCACTTTTCCATGAGGAAGATAAAATGATATCACAATTATCGGAGAAAAACCCCATCCGAGAGAGCGAATAAATTCCAAAAATTATGGGATCCCCAAACACGACGACGAATGACGAACATGCTCATACACCGAATTTTCTGAGAGAGACCGTTAAAATTCCGAGACGATGGAATTCGTTAGGCGGCTCAATTTACGTCTCGAATTAATTAATTCATACACGCCGTCCGGTCGATAAAATAAACACAGCAGTGACCGATATTTTAAGCTCAAGTCAATTTTAGAAATTTGTTTATTTTATAAATTCCGAATTCTCAAGTCACTCGAATTAAATTCAAAAAATTATAAAACCATCAGGGTCCTAAAAATACTTCAACCAGAAACAAATTAAAATTAACAATAACATACAAACATCAAGATTTAAACTAATACCTTCTAAATACCTTAAATGATAATCTTATGAATTTCGCAAAATAGTTGACCCTTCTTTACACTAAATTGTTTTGAGTGTGGGTTTATTCATCACGGATAAATCGAGCCTAGGAAAACCTCAATGTCAGTCGCTAAATGCACCAAACCTTGACCCACCTAAACTCTCTTTAACTAATATAGTAAAGGCCCTATTCCCCACACTGTTATTATTCATAGTTTAAATCTCAATTGTTACAGAACATGTCCACAAATCCGATCACCTCTCAGTCAACGGGAAAGAGACGCTCAAGAATGCTGTTACGATCCACCGACGAAATAGCAAGACCCCGGTCACAGTGGCCATATTCTATTCCTCGGAAAGCACGAGATCCGAGTAGAGACCCTCTCGAACCAGTAAGACAAGAATACCCAGCCGCTGAAATCTTCGCACATGCGCAGGAGCTCCTCACCCATTGGGAGCGGGTGCAGGAGCAGGTGGACTTACAAGTAGTCAAGGCAAGGATGTACCTTGCAGATGTGCTGGATGACATCCTTGCTGGGCGGATCGCCGTCGCCCATCCACTTTGTCCGATTCGGGACACTAGGCGTCCATACACAGTAGAGGCTCTCAAAAGAAGCCTAGAAAGATTCTGCCCGGACGAATAAACTGACGAACGAGACATCATAGTGATTAAATAGCAATAAAAATTAGAACCGTGTGAATTTCTTTTCGTATTTAGCTGAAAATGAATGTTGAGTTGTTTGAAAGATTTTTAAAATATTTAGGCTGACTATAAATTGACGAGTAAAAATCCCCTTAATTTCAGTAATGGCTTCTCTACGGATCTTGCAGACAGAATTAGATCGCGCGAGACAGGCGAATGCCGAATTACTTAATCAAGTCCTACAACTAACCCGTGAAATGCAACAGATCAAAGCGACGTGCTTAGATCCCAAACGAACCAAAGTCCTATACCAACGACTTACCGCAGCTCAAAAAGGCTGGGCCGAGGAACGCCAGCTCAATCGGAGTTTGCGAACACAGGTCAGGGGGTTAGAAGTCGCACTAGCTGTATGCCGAGAAGGTGAAGCGGTCACCTACCCGCTCATCTTCGCCCCAACTCAAATGCCACAACCAGCAGTTAAGACAGCAGAGCAACCCACCGCCACCAACAATCGTCGACCGGGACGCAAGGAACGTGCCCGACGTCGAGCAGCTCAACTCCAACATGCCAAACCATAGATATTTATCATGTGATTTGATTTAATAGAGTAGTTTAACCTTAGTGGAGTCGTTTTCTTTTAAAATTGCATACCAATACGGTCATAAGTAACCCTATTACGTCTCAGTTTTCCACAGGCAATTAAGCACTAACCATGAACAATTATTTATGAGGGACAGAGCAAAGCGAGCATAGGTCTTCTATCGACAGCTCGTGAACCCGAGGTTTGTCCGAGCAATTACAGTACTAGCCAATGGTATTCAATTTTTGCGGACGATCCACCACTTGAACACATTTCCAACGTTGCTTAGCAACGGGTGCCAAGTGGAGTAGCATCATTTTGTATGGCGTTACTAGGGTCGCCAGGAAGATGAGCAAGATTTGAAACCCTGTAACCCACCATACAAATTTGGGGGCTCAGCCGGGATAAAGCTTTGTTAATTGGAAAAAGCAAAATAACCAAGTCAAGAAACCACAGAGAGTCTGTCAGTACACCCTCAGCCGGGATTGAATGATTTTCGTGTGCAAACAAATCAATGAGAAAGTGTAAAGACCGAGGAAAAAATTGAAACAGCAATAAAAAACCTGATACAAATTTGGGGGGCTCATAAAAGATTGTTTTACAAAGAACCCAAGGAAATATAAGCAAATGTTTAAAGCTTAAACAGAGATACTGAGACGATATGTTGCAAACCCTGGAGGGATGAGAACGCCATAAAACAAAACCCAGAGAACAACTGTTGGAAAACGAGTAACCCGACTACAAATTAAGACGCCAAGACACTCAATCAATACTGGACGACATGACATCCTTGTAGGACACCAACAACAAGGACAAGACGCATAAGTAATTAAAAGGGCAAAATTCGGGATAAAATGAAATGGGGTAAGTAAGGGGGAGTAATGATAAACAAGAGAAAGCAACCGAACCCAACAAGAGGACGCCAACAGTAATAGAATAAAGCACAACAGGTAATGATTAAAATAGTAGTAGATAAAATGAATCAAAATATATTAAAGAGGTGAATGAATTTAGTTAATTAGTATTTAGATAAATTTAAAGGGTAATTTGATAATTTTAGATGGAACCAGCAAAAATTATAGAAAAACTAAAGGGGATTCTAAACATCGAAAATGACAATCTTGAGGAACTAATTAATAAACAAAAGTTAATTAAACGAGCTAAAGAGGATATATCAGCAATCTCTAACCTATACTCCGATGAACATTGCATATTAATAAAATTGATCGATATTGATAAAGATGTAACTACCGAGAGAATATATGAAATTCTATCTATGAGAGTAGAGATAACCAAATTTGGGAAAAGCTGGTACAAGTTAATGGAAAAAGTCAAGAATATTGAAGACGAGATTGCAACAACAGTGAAAGAGCAAACTAAGGCTTATGTGGAATGTTATACGTGCAAAACAGAGGAAGCACGAGTAATGGTGATACCTTGCGGACACCTGAGTTATTGTCATGGATGCGCACAAGAGTCGCACTGTATGTTATGCCAGCGAAAGATAAAGGAAAGACTAACGGTTTACTTCCCATGAATTGTTATGATGAAATGAAATAAATGTGTATTATTTGAATTATTATTAGACGATAAGATGAATATAAAGAAATATGCAATGTTTATAAATAATAAAATAACCCGACAACGATAAACAATGGTAATAGACCGAAAACATAAAAGCCGAATTAGGGAAATAATCAAAACACATGCACAGAGACACAAAATATTGGACGGAAAAATTTCGACAACCGAGTTTTCCTAGTGTATAATTCTTTTTGTTTTATTGATATTATACTTATTGATATTATACTGAGATAGGACGAGGGAAAATGGTTAAACCTGAGCTATCTAATGATAGTACGCTCACCCAAGGGAAACCCTGATCAACCCTACTGAGAAAGGAACTGGTAGGCCAAGTCGCGTATGTCAGCAAGTAACCGGCGAGAGATTGATCACCTCTTTTGGGGAGCTTGTTGATGCGATTACCACAAATTTTGAAGGGGGGAAGTGAAGAGATAGACCGAGAGGTGAGAGAAAGAGTGCGCACGGAACAGAATAAATAGTTAGAGTAAAGGTACCTAGAGATGACTTCTTTTTTCCCTAGCTGGTGGTGAGGCACCAGAGGACAGCTACGGACTGTCGTGCTCAGGTTGTTATCAGCCAAGGGACTGATGACGCTGGGCCGTTCGATACAAAAACCCGGATCACACACCGAGTATCGGACGATTCTTTTTTTCGCTGGGAGGCACTCGATACAACAACCCGGATCCCACACCGAGTATCGGGGCCAAACGGTAGGTGAGATGTGAACTAACCGGTAAATGGTTCATACTCAAAATGTCCTACTAAAGCCAGATGAGAGCGCTCGAATTGAGCCGAGAAATCTGATGGATGGAGCGGGCAGAGATTTGATAGTTTATTCCCCGCTCCCACTTTTGAGCATTTCCTTTTCTTTTCACTATTCGGGAAATCAAGTAAACCGTTTTTGGAACTTGATTGAACGTCTAGGCATTTCCATACTTTTATATTCTTCGAGGTACACAACCCGGATCCCACACCGAGTACCGAGGGAATGTTTTTTATTGCCCAGCGAGGAGTTTGGTACAATAACCCGGATCCCACACGAGTACCAAATATCCGAATGGCGGTGAGTAAAGCGTAACCGGAAGAATGCGCGGCCAAAAGACGCCATGGCTTGGGAGTCAGTGTGAGGCCTCAAACATACCCAAAAGTCACTGATTGAGCTCAAGTCTGATATAAGAGATAATATGAAATAGAGGGCCGGATGATCATGATCAGATACTTGAGGCAATAGAGGGCTGGATGATCATGATCAGATACTTGAGGCAATAAAGGGCTGGATGATTATAATCAGATACTTGAGGCAATAGAAGGCCGGATGATTATGATCAGATACTGGAGGCACAGAGTACTAGATAAGATATGATATGAGTAAAGATGAAATATGGTTATGAATAGATATTAAGGTCACAGATGACCAGTAAAAGAGTTAAAGCCGAAGGCCGAAGAGCCAACGGAAATCATAGAGGGCATAGAGCGCTAGCGATTGAGGATTAAGTAAATGAATTTTTTGGGAGACATAGGAAAAACAATTAATGGAATGAATGAAAGTATGATGAGTATTGATATTATGATATAGATAATTGATACGACTATATAGATAACTGATAAGACTATATAGATAATTGATACGAGATTAATAGATAATTATTACGAGGTATAGATAATTAAAAATGGACTTAAAATGAGGGGGTGAGTCAGATAAAGAAGACCACCACGATAAATGCGAACAGGGGATGATAACAGAGATAGTATGGTAAACGGAGGAGAAATTAGTATAGAGTATAGAATATTGGAGTGTTATTTATTTTTAGGAATCGATAGTCAAGCAAAGCAACCCAAGTCAAGTACAGGCAAAGCAAAGGAGAAAATATTTCAGAACCAACGACAAAACAAGCGATAACAAAGGAATTCGAATAAACGAACAGAAAAGATCTTAGAGTAAGCGTCAGAGCAGTTACAAGCAGATAAGCAATCAGAAGTTTCAAAGCAAGCAAAGCAAGAGAAAGGAAACGAGAAACCAGTCAAGCAGCTGAATAACCGTAAACATTGATAGCATCAGTAACCATACGAGAAGCAAAAGCCAAGAGAATAAAGAAAAAAGTTTATTAAAAGAGGAAGAAAGAAAAAAGTTCGCAACAGTAGAAGTGTCAACACTAAAGTATCAACTGTAACCGGAACAGGCACAGATAGCGGATTGACCGATTTTGAATTTAATAGCAGCGAGGAGAACGAATTACGTAATATCGAAAATCAATTGACAACGATAGAATCAGTGAACGAAGAAGATCTGGACAACAATCCAAACATGACGACTTCAATAAACTCTTCAATTCCGGATGCAAATACAATGATGAATAACAATAATGTGATGACAGGGAATTCAGAGAAAAGTTTAGAGGAGAACCGTTTGACGGTAGTCTCAACAAATTGGATACATTCATAAAGGAATTCGAAGTGTATAAAAATATCTGTCACTGGACAGATCAAAAAGTAAAAGAGCGACTACCCTTGTATCTGAAAGGGAGCGCACAAGATGTATTTGTAGAAGAAGCAAGAGATGTAACAAATTGACAACGTGGACAGAGATTAAAGAGTTCTTAATAAAGATATTCGGAATAGAGAAAAAGGGGAATAGGAAGATACTAGACTTCCTACATCGAAAACAAAGACGAGATGAATCAAATGCAGTGTACGCATGCGAATTAAAGAAATTGTGTAAAGAAGCCTTCGGAGAAACAGATTTGCCCGAAGATAAAATGGTAGACGTCTTCATAAGAGGAATCAAAAGAGAAGACATACGAGCCAACCTTGGATGTTTGGCACCAGAAACGTTAGATAAAGCAGTAGCAATCGCAAACAGATGTGAAGCCCATCTAGGACTGGGATATCAAGTGGCAGTCTTGGCCACAGAACCAACAACATCAACAGTCAATGCCAACAATCAAAACAACAATACCAATCCAGCTATGAATCAATTCATTCCAAGAGCACAGCAGATGTTCAAGCCACCAGCAACGAGAATCCGGAGGATAGAGGTAATAACCAAGTAAGTTATAATAATAATTTCAGGAACAATCCAAATACAAATGAAAAATGCTCCACATGTCAAAGAATAGGACATCGATCAGAAAATTGTTTCCGAAACTACACTTGTCAAAAATGCGGTAGACGAGGGCATACTGAGAAAATATGTAGACAACCTATTAACAAAGCATGTTACAATTGTGGACAACAAGGACATTTCGCAAGGCAATGTAGCATAAGACGAGAACCAAACCAGTCAAGATTAAACAACTCTATGGGAAATCCACAGATTAACGTGATGCAAGAGATAGACATGTTACGAGAAACATTACAACGAATGCCCATGGAATTAAAAGAGATGATGCAACAGATGCCCACCAATATACAACAACAACGAATCAATGTAATGAGAAGCAATGAGGAGATTCAAGAGCTGAGAACTAGAGAATATCAAGAGCAACAGCAAGCTGAATGGCAAAGACTACAAACAGAGGAAGCTCAGGAAATCCAGCAAAGATGGGAAAATCGAAAACAAACCCCGAAAAGAATTAATATGATGAGAATGGAAATTCCAGATGAAATTCACACTGCGGAGCAGTGTGTTGAGAACGAAGGGGGAGGAAATATGATAACTGATAACGAGAAAACAGTTGAATTAAATACGATGGAGAAAATAGAGGCCATCAAAGAATTTGCAGAGGAGGAAAAACAGAGACGTCGACAATTAAAAGAAATGACAACTGAGAAATCAGACGAACCAGAAACTCAAGAGAGTAATCGAGCAGAGATGATGATAACGGAAGATCAAAACGAGGGAACACTAATGTACGAGATAGACGAACTCGAAAACGAAATTATGACACAAACAATAGAGAGTACACTCGAGAAAATAAAGCAAGAGGAAGCTTTAGAACAAGAGGAGGATCAGTTAAAAGAAAAAGAAGCAATCCTGAAACAAGAGAAAGCGGAACTAAGAAAGAAGGCACTAATATTAAAAATAGACGGAGCGTTGAAACATGTAGAACAAGAGCAAGCACTAGATCAAAAAATAGAAGGGATGACAAAGAAAGTGCTATCTCAAGAAATGGAGGAGCAAAAAATTAGAACTACAAGGAGATGAGCAGGAAGCATCAACGTCACAAGGAAAGAAAAGATATTAGAACCAATAATAACAAAAAATCGAATCCAGAGGGTACTGCTACAAAAAATAGAAACAAGAATCAGAAAAGAAAAACCCACGTGGAGTAAAGCTCAAATCGAGAATAAAATAAAAGAGATATGGTTCCAAATAAAAGGGCCAACAAAGATAATGAAAGAGGAGGAACAACCACACATTAATATGTTGAGACAAATACCAGACGATCAAACAGACGAAGATGAAAGCGAGATAAGCAGTCTGGGCGGAGAAATATTTCGATCATGCGAGGAAAATAAACCATATAAAGATGAATCAAAATTCGAATTAGAGGAAATGGAAACGAACGTGCCAAGAGAAGATGAAACTGAGATATTAAAAGAAATCAACGAGATCGTAGAAGAAGTAGACCGAAACCAAATGTTCTTAAACCTCAGAGATACAACCGCATACAGCAGAATAATGAAATTAATTGCGAAAGGACATCAACGGGATAATGGTACATTTACGACATCATGGAAAGATATGATAAGAAAGTACCAAGAGAATCTGAAAGAATATGATAGAGAAGAGTATCAGGTAATTATTGATTTTCCAGAAATACCGAGACAGATAATAGCAACAAGAGGCGAAAGTACCAACGAGTTATACGATTGGGTAGTGAAAAAGCTAGGACCCAGTTATAAAAATAAACCTTTATATTATCAAGGAAGGAAAATAAAGCGAGATATACACCTAGTGGATGCTTTAATCTGGCCAAAAGGAATAAATGTAGTAACATTAAACAAAAATGAAAGCGAGGAAACGACAGCGGAAATATGGCAGAAAATTCAGATATTGTACAACAAAGAAATAAAACCTGGATTAGAAAAAGAGAGACAAAAGATAATGAGGCAGAACCAGATAAAAATGACAGAACAAGCAATAGACCAGGCTAGAAAATATATTAACCGATTATCGTTAACCAGACCAATTTCAATGAAAATATTCGTAGAAGCTGTACGAGATACAGATATTATGAGATTCGATAACGAGAGAACAGATGAGTTGATAGCCAAATATGGAGAGCACCAAAGAGATATGAGAGGAGATGAACCAATAAAGATAAGAATAAAGCTACCAAATGATGAAATAAAAGAAATACTAGTAGATCCTGATTGTCAAATGCACGAATTATATCGACGGATAAATCGAGAAATTATCCAACCAATAATCGAAAATAGTGACGACGGTATGGTAGAAGACGTGGCAATAATGTACCACAAACGGCAAATAAGTCCGCGAGAACGAACCCCGATATACGAATTAGGTATATGGGAAGACGGACAAATTATTAATATCATAGCCATGGATGAACCAGAGAGAAAAAATACAACAAAAAGGGAGCAACAGATCCAAGAATTTCAAGAGGAAATGAAAAGAAAGATGGACCAAATACTAACCATCTACCAGTTATGGAGACAAGATGCGAAATTAAGCACGAAATTACAACCAATAGACGACTCAAGATGCCGATCAACACCCTGGAAAAAGGTGTATGATGAAAGACAAAGGAGCGGAAATGGAAAATGGAGAGAACTGAACCAAAATGGAGAAAATATATACCAGGAGAAGCGCCAGAAGATGCAGCTAACGAAATAACCTTAGAGTTATATGAAGATGAACCATATGAAAATCTACCAGAGGAAATGATAAACGAAATGGAATGGCAACCAGAAGAAGACGAGGAAATAAACGATAGAGCTCGACTAGCCCCATACACATGGAAAATAGGTGGATGGGCTGAAAAAGTAAAATCGGCTGAAGAAGAGAAAATCATCGGTATCACAAGCCATCAATTCTATACAGAAATCGGAGGATACCGGATGAAATTGAGAGTATACCCAAACGGAGACGGGGTAGGAAAAGGAACACACCTATCAGTGTATTTTCTATTAGCAAGAGGCAGATATGACGGAAAATTAGCATGGCCGTTTAATCGAAAAGTCACGATTTCAATCGCTAAACCCCGGAAAATGGGAAGAGCGACATAGCGAAAAATTGGGAGTAGACCCAAGATCAATGATAAGTCAAAAGCCAAAATCCACTGAAAATGTTGCGGGAGGAGTACCACACTTTCTGCTGAAAAAATATGTAACACCTCAAGTTGTAAAAGACGACACGATATACATTACGATCGAAGTAGAAACAGAACGAGAAATGAAATTGCGAATCCAACAAGAACAAGCAAGACCGCGAATCAGCGTACTCGAGAAACGAATACCAGGAACAAAATACTTGCCCACAGATATAGACGATCCTGTGGAGGAAGGATTAACAAGATTAACGGAAACGCAAAAATGTAGAGAATTAGCAGCGATATTGAGAACCGGAGCAAAGAATCAAAGACGAACTGTAACAGAGTTAGCAAATTGGATAATCGACTCTTGTAGCAGAATAGAGAATCTGCGAAACATAGTAAAGGAAATAGAGGAGTATCGGAGAATGTATGCGTGGTACCCAGAACAATTTCGAGAAATTATCCGAAAATGGAAACATACCGAATGGGCAGCCGAAACCATAGAGAAGTATACTTTAAAAATTATGATGCCAGATTTCGAACCAATCGAAAGAGAATTTTATATCACTGCCAAGGTGAGTGAAGTGAAAAAGAGAATACCGTATGAACCGCCATTCCATTTACAATACCAAGGACGATCATTAGACGACGATCTCGAAATCGGAGTTACGCAAATGCAATTAGGATTAATAAATGTACTAACAGTAGCAAAGATCGCGGGTAGAGAACTCAATAAAAGAGAAACCAGAACGAAAACGCCAATAGGACGACAAGAGAGTCTAAATACGCCAGAAGTTCCACCTGCAGCAGACGAAGTAATCGTCATCACAACAGGAGATGAAGAGATACTAAATGATCTAAATGATATTGTGGACGAAGAAACAACCAGGAGAATACCGGAATCAAGAGATTTGTTCATGACAGAAGATGAAAACGATCTGATAACAGATGAACCAGACGAGCTAATATGCGGTCAAAGACAGCCAGTCGAAATTATAGAGCCAGATACCGAAGAGGAAAATAAAAAAAGAAAGAGAGAAGACGCCGAAGCTCGACAGGAGACGAATGGGATAATTGGATAAATGAACGAGGAGCTACAACATCCAAAGAAACAACAGGCGAACAACCCAAACGAAAAGAAACAGGTACGGGCAATGGAAAAGAAATCCAGAGGACGACCAAAAATTGATAAACCAGCTCCAGAAAGGAAAACTAAAGAACAAATGCAGATGGATCAACTGACAGCGAAATTAAACAAGCTTAGCCAAGTAACGAAGCAGTTACAGGGAAAACTGAAAGGCCAAGAACAAGGAGCGAAATGGATCAATAGATTGATAACTGATATGCTGGGATTAGCAAATCCAGAAATAAAGAGAAATTTAAAACTTAATAATATCGAGCAGAAGCAAAACAGCTTTGGGCAGCAATAAAGCCAATAATAAATAAATTATGGACAACAAGGTACGAACTACAACCAGAGATCCAGAGGAATTACTGTTGATAATAAATCATTTAACAAAACGATCCGACGATCCAAATAGATATTTGGTAGGAATGGCCTACCTGATGTACAATACGATAGTGATATACAGAAAGCGAACTCCAAGATATAATCCAAACGGATATGAATTCGCAATAACAGACATTATCAGGAAGGTAATCGAACCATTCATCTTGACTCAAGGTGGATGGCAAGCTTTTATAAATTTAGTAAGTAAAGATGATCAAACTGAAGTAATGCAAGCGAAGTTAAAAGAGTTATTAACGGAATTCGAAACAACGATTAATGCAAGCGATCCAAAAACAGCTAGAAAAGGGATGAATACGATAATCACTACAATACTCATATGGATGATGTGCGTGAAAGGGGTAGAACCATTTGTAGTATATGATTGTGACAACATAAAGATTGGTGATAAGTACTCACTAAAAGAAACGGAAGAGTGCAAAGCTGCAAACCCCGGAAGATTACAGACAACGGCAACAGCAGTATCGTATAATGTATATCAAGAAGTAGATTTCATCAAAACGGAAATAAAGGAATGTTCAGTAACGCGGAAAATTGTAGCATTTCATTGCGGACATCATTCGCACTCAACAATTATAGAAGCGGGAACAGAAACAACAGTGGTTTCAGTAACGAGGAGCGAATGTGAAGAAGGATTTACGACAGGACGTATCTCAATAGCTGGAAGAGTGAATGTAGCAGCTGAGGAAGGAAAGATAAAAACTACCCGAGTGTACGCTGCGGGAAGAATAACGGCTGGAGACGGAACATGCCAAGGAGGAGAGTACACCCTATTGAATCAATTAGTCAAAGGAGTAGTAGTGATTGAAAGTTATCAAGTAAAGTTGGAGAAATACCAAGGATATTTCGATCCAGATACACAAGCAATGAAAAAGTACCCTCAATGTCTAGCAACAGATAGATCATGCAATACGGGAATGTCAACGATTGTATATCACGCCGATACCAGAACTTGTAGACTCACCTTATTGAAAAGTGCAATATTTGATGAAGTGCAAGGACAAGTGCACAGAGAGACAGAAACTAATACGCAAAAAAGCGCATTAGACGAAATACGGAGAACCGGAAGAATCGGAAAACCAACGATAACCACAACTATCGGATCAGAGGTCACACCAACAGTAGTAATATCAACAGATACTACAATCGGAATGAGATTTATAAAAGGACGGATGGTGAGTAAATGCGACGAAATGGTAGCCAGTACGAATTATAAAGGAATATTCTTATCGCGAACAGCAATACCGAACGCAAAGCGCAAATAGATCCCAAAGATGTAAAATTATATCTATATATAAATAACAAGATGGATTTCCTATATCACAAAGGATTGGCATCAACAGAGAAAATATACTACGATTTAGTTAAAAACGACTGTATCTTGAACAGAGAAATATTAAAGACAAAATTGGCAATGGCAATCACAAATCCGGATAATGCAATTCCATTATTACCACTCCAAGAGGGATATTTTGGAAGAATCGTCGGAGAAGTTATGTATACGTATAAATGCGAAAAGACAATTGCGAAACTGCCAGAGAATTCAACAATCCCGAGAGATAAATGCATAAACGAATTAGAAATAATGCATAAAGGAAAAATCAGATTCGCTCAACCGGTAACAAGGATGATAAACCCAGAGAAATTTGTACCCAACATGTTCAGTTGCAGTAATGTATATGGACCATTATTCGAAATAAGAGATGGAGTTTGGTTACAGTTTCCAACCGAGTAATTGTAGCACCACCAAAAATATTTGGAACTAACAGAATTGGCTAGCGAAGCAGAATTCAAACCAGTGGATATATCGCAGAGTGGGATATACCAACGAAAGATCTGGAACGAGCCAGAGAACATTTATTATTTCCAGCACAAAGGCAAGCAATATTATCCAACATTGTAACTATAACGGGAGGTAACAACTATGGAGAGAAACCCAACTACGAATTGCTACTATCACCAGACCATTTTCAACACGCTACAGCAAATATGATGAAAGCCATGTGGGGAAGATTCTTAATCTTCGGACAGATGATGGCAGGAATTTTGGGAATAATACTTATCATTCAAATCGTAAGAGTAATCATAACACAAATGTTAGCATGTTTCGATATTTATAAAAGAGAGAGGAAAATTAACTGGAAAATGGCAATTGGATTCTTACCGTTTTTAGCTAAGACAATGGTGTTACATGGACACTCAAAAGATATTCACAAGATAAAAAGACTAGTAGGAATTCTAACTAAAATGAATGGTACCGATGAAGAAGTCGGACGAAAATTTAAAGCAATAATGAGACTAGAAGCCGAGAAAACCAGAATGAAGCGACAAAAAACGAGTAATTGGAAACGATGGATAAATTTCAGAGATGATAGTAACAGCGACAACGACGAAAACCAAGGAGGAACGCAGATGCTAACTCAAGAACAACTCAAACAATGGGAAAATCGAAAAACAAGACATAGTGGACATTATAATCATCCACCACCAGTATATGAATGTTTAAAGAGAGCAACAACATCGATAGAGAGAAACATGCCAGTAGAAAGACACGTACCAATACCAAGATCAACAACATTACGAAATATTTATCCAGTACCATACGAACCAAATTGGGCAGACTTAGTGCCAAGAACCAGCCAAAGATCAAGAAGTGTAGATCAGGATCCAGAAACTCGAACTATAGCAATGTTGCAAACATTAGCTGGACCAACACTAACGGTACCCATAGAAATAAATGGGGTAGAAATAAAAGCAATGATTGATAGCGGGAGCAAACATCAGCAATAAAAATGGAATAAAATACCGGAAAGATGTCGAGCATCACGTTGACGACGCTACATGGAGATAATAAATGGTACTAACAGTAGCAAAGATCGCGGGTTAGAGAACTCAATAAAAGAGAACCAGAACGAAACGCCAATAGGACGACAAAGAGAGTTAAATTACGCCAGAAGTTCCACCTGCAGCAGACGAACGTCATCACACAGGAGATGAAAGAGATATAAATGATCTAAATGATATTGTGGACGAGAACAAACCAGGGAATACCGGAATCAAGAGAGATTTGTTTTCATGACAGAAGATTGAAAACGATCTGATAACAGTATTGAACAGACGAAAAGCTAATATGCTGTCAAGACACGCCAGTCGAATTTATAGAGCCAGATACCGAAGAGGAAAATAAATAAGAAGAGAGAAGACGCCGAAGCTCGACAGGAGGCGAATGGGTAATTGGATAAATGAACGCAGGGAGCTACAACATCAAAGAACAACAGGCGAAACCCAAACGAAAGAACAGGTACGGCAATGGGAAAGAAATCCAGAGGGACGACCAAAAATGATAAACTAGCTCCAGAAAGGAAAACTAAGAACAAATTGCAGGATGGATCAACTGACCAGCGAAATTAACAAGCTTAGCCAAGTAACGAAGCCAGTTACAGGGAAAAACTGGGGAAAGGCCAAGAAACAAGGAGCGAAATGGATCAATAAATGATAACTGGATATGTGGGCATTAGCAATCCAGAAATAAAGAGAAATTTTAACATTGAATTAATATCGGAGCAAAGCAAAACGCTTGGGCAGCAATTAAAGCAATAATAATAAAATTTAATGGACAACAAGGTACGAAAACTTACAACCAGAGATCCAGAGGAATTACTGTTGATAATAAATCATTTAACAAAACGATCCGACGATCCAAATAGATATTTGGAGGAATGGCCTACCTGATGTAACATACGATAGTGATATACAGAAAGCGAATCCAGATATAATCCAACGATATGCATTCGCAATAAAGACAGTTATCAGGAAGGTAATCGAACCATTCATCTTGACTCAAGGTGGATGGCAAGCTTTTATAAATTTAGTAAGTAAAGATGATCAAACTGTGAAGTAATGCAAGCGAGTTAAAGAGTTATTAACGGAATTCCGAAACAACGATTAATGCAAGCGACCAAAAACAGCTAGAAAAGGATGAATACGATAATCACTACAATTACTCATATGATGATGTGCGTGGAAAGGGGGTAGAACCATTTGAGTATATTGATTGTGACAACATAAAGATTGTGTGATAAGTACTCACTAAAAGAAACGGAAGAGTGCAAAGCTGCAAACCCGGAGAAGAATTACGACAACGGCAACAGGCATCAGTATCGGTTATAATTGTATATCAATTAAGTAGATTTCATCAAACGGAAATAAAGGATGTTCAAGTAACGCGGAAAATCTGTAGCATTTCATGCGGACATCATCGCATCACAATTATAGAAGCGGGAACAGAAAACAACAGTGGTTTCAGTAACAGGAGCGAATGTGAAGAAGGATTTACGACAGGACGTTTCTCAATAGGCTGGAAGATGAATTGTAGTAGACAGCTGAGGAAGGAAGATAAAAAACTAACCCGAGTGTACGCTGCGGGAAGGAATAACGGTGGAGACGAACATGCCAAGGAGAGAGTACACCCTATTGAATAATTGTCAAAGGAGAGTAGTTGATTGAAGTTTATCCAAGTAAGTTGGGAGAATACCAAGGATATTTCGATCCAGTTACAACAAGCAATGGAAAAAAGTTACCCTCCAATGTTCTAGCAACAGATAGATCATGCAATACGGGAATGTCAACGATTGCTATATCACGCGATACAGAACTTTGTGACTCAACCTTATTGAAAAGTGCAATATTTGATTGAAGTGCAAGGACAAGTGCAACAGAGAGACAGAAACTAATACGCAAAAGCGCATTAGACGGAATACGGAGAACCGGCAAGAATCGGAAAACCAACGATACACCACAACTATCGGATAGAAGGTCACACCAACAGTATAATCATCAACAGATACTACAATCGGACTGAATTTATAAAAGGACGGATGGTGAGTAATGCTGAACGGAAATGGTAGCCAGTACGAATTATATAAAGGAATTATTCTTGCGAACAGAATACCGAACGCAAAGCGCAAATAGATCCCAAAGATGTAAAATTATTCTATATATAAATAACAAAGATGGATTTCCATATATCACAAAGGATGGCATCAACAGAGGATTACTACGATTTAGTTAAAAACGACTGTATTTGAACAGAGAAAAATATTAAGACAAAAATTTTCGGCAATGGCAATCACAAATCCGGATATTGCATCCATTATTACCACTCCAAGAGGATTATTTTTGAAGAATCGTCGGAGTTATGTATACGTTAAATCGAAAAGACAATTGCGAAACTGCCAGAGGAATTCAAACCAATCCCGAAGATAAATGCATAAAACGAATTAAGAAATAATGCATAAAGGAAATCAGATTCGCTCAACCGGGGTTAACAAGGATGATAAACCCAGAGAAATTTGTACCCAACATGTCGTTGCAAGTAATGTATATGGACCATTATTCGAAATAAGAGATGGAGTTTGGTTACGTTTCCAACCGAGTAATTGTTAGCACCACCAAAAATTATTTGGACTTACGAATTGGCTAGCGAAGCAGGAATTCAACAGTTGGATATATCGCCAGTGGGGATTATACCAAAACGAAAGATCTGGAACAGCCAGAGAACATTTATTATTTCCAGCACAAGGCAATCAATATTATTCCAACATTTTGTAACTATAAGGATGGTAACAATATGGAGAGAACCAACTACGATTGCTACTATCACCAGACCATTTTCAACACGTACAGCAATATGATTGAAAGCCTGTGGGGAAGATTCTTAATCTTTCGGACAGTATGATTGGCAGGGAATTTTTGGGAATATACTTTATCATTCAAATCGTAAGGTAATCATAACACAAATGTTAGCATGTTTTCGAGTATTTATAAAGAGAGAGGAAAATTAACTGGAAAATCAATTGGATTACTTACCGTTTTTAGCTAAGACAATGGTGTTTACATTGGACACTCAAAAGATATTCACAAGATAAAAAGACCTAGTAGGAATTCTAACTAAAATGATGGTACGATAAGAAGTCGGACGAAAATTTAAAGCAATAATGAGACTAGAGCCGAGAAAACCAGAATGAAGCGAACAAAAAACGAGTAATTTGGAAACGATGGATAAATTTCAGAGATGATAGTAAACAGCGACAACGACGAAACCAAGGAGGAACGCAGATGCTAACTCAAGAACAACTCAAACAATTTGTGGAAAATCGAAAAACAAGACAAGTGGACATTATAATCATTTCCACACCAGTATATTGAATGTTTTAAAGAGAGGCAACAACATCGATAGAGAGGAAACATGCCAGTAGAAGACACGTTCCATACTAGATCAACAACATTACGAAATATTTATCCAGTACCTACGAACCAATGGCAGACTTTAGTGCCAAGAACCAGCCAAAGATCAAGAAGTGTAGATCGATTCAGGAAAACTCGAACTTAGCATGTTGCAAAACATAGCTGGACCAACACTAACGGTACCATAGGAAATAATGGGTAGAAATAAAAGCAATGATTGGATACGGAGCAAACATCTCAGCGATTAAAAATGGATAATAAAATTACCGGAAAATTGTGGCCATGTATAGAAAGAAGCCAACATGGATGTAATAACTTGAGCAAAGAATCCGGTAGCGGTTATCGGGAAATCTTGGTCGATAATAGAATTATAAAAATTGTAAAAATCATACGTATTTAGCGTATTCAGGAAAACTGAGCGCGGATTGTATAATTGGAACAGACCTCATGCCGGGAATTATTAAAAGAGTTATATAGTCTAGGATCAATGCGAGCTGAGAGATTAAAACCGGACGGATATGTATGTTGAAATCAAGAGTGGATCTCAGAGAAAATAGTAGTGCCAGGACGCACAGCAAATGATTTGTTACGTAAAGGTGAACGAAAGAAACTTAGAGGTGAAATGAATTTTCGAACCTAATCAAAATTCGAGAAAAAGAAGGAACTTGCCGTAGCCAGAGAAAATAGTTGTATGTAAACGATAACAGTTGAAATTTCGATCAACATTACAAATTTCGATGAAGAAGATTTAAAGTTATTCTACGGAAAACGAACGATTGGGAAAATTAACACCATGGATGGACATTGAACTATCCCAACAACAAAAACTGCAGGAATGAGAAAAATTATGGACTTATCGACAGTCAGCTACTAAACGAAGCGGAAAGAGCAACTACAAAAAACTGCTAATGGAAAAAAGATATATTTGCAGCATCCGAACTTTAGATCTCGGTACAAGGATGGTAACGGCAACACACGATACCACTAACAGACGATCCCAATACACCTACGGCCATATCGATTGCGAAGCTCAAAAATCAGAAGCAGAGAAAAGAAGTGCAAAAGATTGCTAGGACGAGGAGTATTCGAACCAAGTTGCTCGCCATGGCAATTTCCCAGTGGTATGGTAAAGAAAAAGACGGAACCAACGGTTTCTGTATGACTTCGACGACTCATGCGGTAACAAAAGGGATACTACCCACTTACCAGATATAATGAATGTTACAAATGTTACACGGGCAGCCTATTTTACATCGCCTAGATTTTAAAAAGGGTTATTTGGCAAATAAAAAGTCAAAGAAGAGGACAGAGAAAAAACTTGCTTTTACTATTCGGGAAATGATTTATATCAATTCAGAATGCCTTTTGACTAACCAACGCACCAGCTTCATTCCAGAGATGTAGACTTTGTAACTCACGGCATTAACAATGTTATGGTATTATTGATGATTTATTAATTTATTTCAGCACCTTTCGGCAACATTTAAAAGATATCCGTAATGTATTCGTTCGACTGAGACAATGGAAAAGTTAAAATTGAAACCATCAAAATGTGATTGGGCAAAGGAAAAAGTCACCTTTTTAGGAACATTGTGTCGGCGAAAGGCAAGAACCAGATCCAAGGAACATCGAAAAGATTAAAGAATTGCCACTGCACCAAAGACAGTCACACAAGTGCAATAATTTAGCTTATGTGGATTTATCGAAAGTTCATCAAGAGTTTACGCAACCATCGCGAAAACCCATACAAGAGTAACCAAAAAAGATAACCCGTTATATGGGAAGAGGAACTAACAAACAGCCTTTGAAAACACTTCAGAGATAAACTATATCGCACCAATACTTCGGTACACCCAAGATTTTAAGAAACCGTTTTTGTTAGGCAACAGACGGCAATGGATATGCGTCTGGAGCAGTCTAGGACAATGGATGGACGAGAAAAACGAGAAACGAGTCATTGATATTTAGTCGAACGTTCAAGAAACACGAAGAATTACTCGGTGACCGAGAGAGAAGCTTAGCAATAATCCAAGCTATAAACATTATTCAAATATTATAGGGGTCACGAGATATATATCACTAAGATCATCAAACCATTAGTATGGCTAGGCCAACATAAAGAAGCCTCGAGTTAGATTAATGAGAATGGGCGATGCAGTTGCAAAGATACTCACGTATATGAAAGTTCAAATTCAGGGAAAAGCCAATGCTAACGCAGATTTATGTTCAAGATTTGTATTGAGGAATGATGGATCAGGACGTTAGACGAATATGCATGATCATCGCAGGAAGATATAGATTTCACAAAAACTAGAAATGAGCAGAAGAAGACGATGAGTTGAAAACAATAATCGAAATTCATGGAAACTAATGATATGAAAATCTTTCGACAAAACCAGTAAAATTAAAAGAGCATATGGAAGTAGCATCGATTATACCTAAGAAGGGATGGTTATTATTTAATGGATGGCCGAAAAACGATTATGTGTATTACCAGAAGTTAGACGAAAAGAGGTAATTGATGCAATATCACGATGTAAACTTGGGAGGACAACATGGTCAGAAAAAAGACGGAAGCAGACTGCGCCAAAAATATTATTGGCCAAATTATCGGAGAGGACGTAAAAGGATGGATTAAAGAATTGTTCCTGATATGTGCAACCAAAAAGCACAGGAAGTAAATTTGAAAGCACCGTTAAAGCCATGCCAATTCCACCAGAACCAAGACAATGATCGCAATGGATTAGTTAGACATACCGAAACCCAACCGATGGAAATATTTTACATATTGTAGTACAGATTATTTATCAAAATTCCCGGAACATTCGCATACCGATCAAAAGCAGAAACAATAGCGAGAATTCCTAGTAGAGGAAATCATGTTGTAGATATGGAACACCCAAACAAATCCTAACTGACCAAGGGAACCACTTTATGGAGCGAATAATAGAGGAAGTAACGAATTACTCAGAATTGCGAAGCGAGAACATCACCGTACCATCGCAAACAAATTGGTCAAACCGAACGATTTAACGGCATTTAAAGAAATGATGTAATTAGTGTATGCAGACACCAAAAAAGATGGGATAGATATATAAAATCTATGCACTTATGGCTTTAGAATGTTCAATACACTTCAGCAACAAAAAATGAGTCCACTTCAAATTGATGTACGCAGAGAATGTACTGCGATGACTTAAGAATATCAACCACCAATATCACAGTATATGGGAAATTTATTGATTATGTAACGGGGATTCAAAGGCGAATGCAAGAGATCTGGAAAAACGGCAGTATGAATATTAGATTTAATCAAGAGAGCTAACAAAGAGTTACATGACAAAAGGCGAGATGTTACGTGAGCATAATTTTCAGGGTTGGGTTGGGGGTAATAATTTAGCAACGCCAGAATTTTCCCAGGAGTAGCCAGAAAATTACAAAGAGGTGGTAAAGGACCATACGAAATAATGTACGTAACGAGAACAATGCTCGAGTTAAACTAGTCACAACCCACTCACTAGACCTATTTACGTGAAACGTGAGTAGATGCAAAGCAATACCTAGAACAATAACAAAGAGAACCAGAAAAACAGGTATGCAAACCAGGGATCACAACTCAACAGCTGGAGCATAAACGGATTAACAATGAGCCGGAAAATAGAAAAGCACATCGATAATTACCGATAGAGGGACCTAAGCCAGATGAATCTAAAATAACTCTAAACGCAATTCAAGATAATGTAGACAAGATGGAATATTACTAGTAAAAAGCCTATCAGAGAGATTAATGGCAAGGAATGGGTCGAAAGGAAAAGGATGGATGAGAATAGTAAACAAAGCGGGAAAATCGCAATGGATTTATGCTAAAGAGCTATAAGTCCACCAGAAAAGATCCTATCAAAGGAAAAGATATACCATTGATATTTCACTATGGCAGATTGTTTAGAATTGGAACGTACCTTTACATTAATTGCAGTAAACAACACAGAAACCACTCAAAGGACATAACATAAATTCAACTTATGCCAGAAAATGCGGAGACACGACCTCAAACATACCAACGAAGAGGACAAACACCATTAATGTTCGCAGTTTGCAGCAGATGCCTCTCAACAGTTCTGAGAGACTAATAAAAACAGGATCATCGTTAAAGAAAAAGACAATGGAGAAAATTAATGTTACTACACTATGCACTGAAATTCCAGCAGGCAAGTGCAATAAAATTTATAACTAGTAATGCGACAACCAGGAGAAAGAGAAATGATGGGTAAAACAATCCCAACATATTGGGAAGCTATCGACGCCAAACAGACCGAAGCACAGCTAATCTGATGAAATGGACCTACGAGGATCATCACTTAAAGTATTCGATCTGACTATATGGTAAGAAAACAGAAACGTTGATATTAAAGGAAACATATGACGTCCTATCCATTCCCAAAAACAATAAAAGGCATGTTGAATGGGAAGGACTGAAATTACCAATCATCCGAAGAAAGAGTTACGAATCGGAGATCCACAGAAAGGAACAAACTATTAATGATAATACACAGATGGCATAGAAAGCAAATTAAGATTCCAGCGAGCAACAAGAACATAAAAAGAGATTGGACGATATAAAGCAAGAATAATAAAAGTATACGAGGAAATATTTGAAATAATAATGTCCGAGGACGACATTTTCAAAGGAAACCCCGGATGGAAATAATAATGGAGAGGAGGAAGTGACAACAGCAAAAGCCAAAACGATCGAAATGCTAGAGACGGCAAAATAATCCAACAACAAGAGAAGAAGGAATCATCTAACTAGGAACGTCAGGAACGAACAAAGGCAATACGAGGGAAAACGAAACAGAGGGATATGTTATACAACAAAGGAAAAATCAAACCGACCGACCCTGTACAAAAAATAATGATATTAATCACGTCCATCCAAGTTGACGGAAGGCTGACGAAACATCACCAAGGAAATAAAATCGTTCAGAATACGAACAATTAAATGAGAAAGGAAGCCGCAAGCAAAGAATTTATGCTTACAACTTGACGATGGAATACAGCATATAGTTTGTCAATTTGATTCAATAGGAAAACCAGGGAAAGATAGAATACGGTCCGAAACTCATCATCACTGTCAAACCACCAAGATGTATGTAAGAGATGCTACAGAGGATAGAATGTTAAAAATCCAAGTAAAGCCAGGAATAGGCAAATTACGAATATAACAGAGAATAGAAACAATCGAACAAGTATGTATACAAAAACAAATTATCGATTGTTAGGAAAATGAATATGAAAACAGGAAAGAAATGTGAATGGGACAGCCAGAAGGAAATGCGGAAAAACATAATATGTGCCACCAATGAATAATAATAACATGCACAAATTAGCCAAAAACTCTGGGAGAAAAATTCACAACACAAAAGAAGAACCTTATCAAACGACGAGCACGAGAAAATAAATGAAATATTTAATAAAAGTAGAATCAGATCCAAGAGTGGAGAAGAGTAATAGTCTGAAAATAATGGGGCAAGGAACCCCATCACAAAATCTGTTAATTCGAACTAAAGAACGGAACGATAAATGAGCGAGAATCAAATGTCAATCAAACGATGATATCAAGAACCAAAAATACCGTATTCCAAACTTAAAAGAAAGCGTGGAAGTACATCAGTACACGTTTCAGAAAAGGAAAGAGGATGATTACTGGAAATCAATACCAGAAGCTATTAGAATCAATTTACGACAAAAACGTCCGGAAAAAGGAAACAAGAGGAAAAACCGTTCAACGACGATCAGGGAAAGGTAAAGCAGTAATAATACATAGAGTAAATGCAGCAAGAAGAGGAATTAGTAATGAGAACACAGGTGAAAACCTATCACAAAATCTGGGTATACGAACCTAAAAGAACGAAACCAGTAAAACAAAAGAATACAATGTGAAACAAGCAAAACGATAATGAATCGAAAGTATCGCATACGACGAAAAGGAAACTTGGGAAATATGTAATAAACATTCAAAAAGGAACTCATGAACACTTGGGGAGGACGATAACAAGGGAAACCACTCAAATCAAATGCGACAGATCAATCCACAACAAGACAATCTGAGAGAAAAACAGGAAACGAAACCTGGAAAAAAGGAATGATCATGGACGACAGCCACCTTTCAATTCACGAAGCATTACAACTCCAGAAAGCACTTAAGAATGTACAACCAAAAGAAGGAGTAATGGAGACAACCAGTGCAAGGGAAAATACAACCATGCAGCCTAATGAAAAGAATTACATGATAAAAATGATCTGGATAACAACAGCAGTAATAAGCAGCGTAGTAATGCTGATAATAATTCAACTAGTGAGAACTACCAAATGCAAAAAGAAGTCAGCGAAGAGAAGATTATGGCCAGCGGTGAAAAAATTCAATTATGACATCGAATTAGGACAATATGATGTAGAAAGAACTGAAGAATATGAAATCATAGGAAATTCTAGCACAAGCGGACTCTGGATAAAAGAACCGCCCATTATCGAAGCACAACAATGGTCCAATGAATCTGATGTATACCAGATAATGAATGAAAAATACGGGGATATACGGACATTGCGTATGAAGTCCCCGGAGACGATGGTGTAAAACGAGAAAAGGACGTTGTATATAGTGTAAAATATTATGTAGTATAGTAGTAGTAATAATATGTATATCTATATGTAAATATCGTACAAAATGCGTTAGAGATAGTAAGCAAACAGAAATGAATGCGATGAATTAATGATGTATTATAACCAACAGATGAATCCGAATAATGTTAATCAACCAAATCAAGTGAGAATACCACCATTCGCAGAAGGAATACAACAACCAGCAGCTGCCAATGTACCTATAGAGATTGTAGAATTGAATCAAGGAATATACCAAGATCAAGGAGTCGAGGCAACGTGGAGACGACAATGTGAATTAATGACACTAATAACAAACAATGCGCAAACTCAGTGGACAAATACTCATCTAGTATTAACAGAAAGTGTGAACAGAGGTCTACAACAAGCTATAAGACTAGAAGAGCAACAGAGAACAATACTACAATTACAGAGAATGAATGAACAATTAGCAGATCAAGTTAGATGGCAAGCTGACGAAATTAGAAGGACTACGTAACAACCAACAGCACGTAGATCCAGCAAGTTGGGTGGAATGGATAGCATCAATGCCAGAATTCACCCCAGAACCGGATTCAACAGTTAGAGTAAAAATAAAGCGTACCGTGTAAATATGTATAAATAAAGCAATAGAAGTAAAGCAACGTCAAGTAATCAGAAAATTTTTGTAGATATGCAGACAATCATCGAGAGAATTAGAGGAAGCGAGAATCCATCCGAAACTACGAGACGAATAATGAAAAACAAGATCAGAATGGTGAACGATATCAAAGAAAGATTAAAATGTTGTAAATGTAAAGAATTACTAATTGGAGCGAGACAGACGAAATGCGATGCAGAATATGCACAGAGTGTACGATAGAAGTGATAGAAACACAAACAGAAAAATGCCCTGGATGCGACGAGACGATTGAAAGAGATGAAGACCCTACAACAATGGATAAAGCTACCAACAAAGAGATCAATAATCTACTAGTCCAATGCCGAGTAAAAGAATGTGAATGGAAAGGACTTATGAAGGAAGCCGAAAATCACGCGAATGAATGCGAATATAACGAGATATTATGCGAAAAATGTCAAACCATCACAACGAAAAAGACGATAAAAGACCATCACAAAATATGTGTCAAAGAGAGGAAGAAATGCGAATTCTGTGGAGTCATCGATGGAATGGATAAAAATAGAAATGGAACACCGGAATCCAAAGGAGGAACAAATATGCGACCTATATGAAGGAATATGTACAAACAACTGCGACAAGAAAGATAAAGTCAAATTAAAGGAACATTGGAACGAATGTAGCGGCAAACCAGTCAAATGCCCGTTAGAATTATTCAATTGTCAAGCGCAACTACCAATTGCGGAAATGCAAAAACACATGATGGAAAATAGCATCAAGCATACCGAAATTATGATGAAAACGATAGGAATGTTGGCATGGGAGGTAAAAAGCCTACGAACAGAAAATGATGCACAAAAAGCAATAATAAGAGAAATACTAGAGTCCAGAAAGAATTTCGAGAAAAGCCAAGGAGACACACTCAAGAAAATGGTCGAAATAGAAAAGAAAATGCAACAGATGACCAACAACCTAAAGGAACTAGAAACCAACAATTCTATGGCCAGAAAATATCTTACAGCACCATTTATATGGAAAATAACCGAATTCGCAGAAAAGCTACAGAGAGCAAAAGATGGAACACAAAGAATTCTAGACAGTCCACCAATATACAGTTGGGAAAATGGATACAAATTGGGCATTAGATTATATCCGAATGGAGATGGGACTGCAACGGGCACCCACATCAGTGTCTTCATCAGAGTAGGAAGAGGAGATTACGACGAGCTATTAACATGGCCTTTTAAACAAAATATGATATTAACAATGAAAGGACAAGAGACCATCGTAACCCAATCAGAACAGGAAATGAACCACAGATGGGAAGACCAACAACCGACTGGAATACAGCAATTGGCACACCACGTTTCTATCCACAACAACGATTGAGAGGAGAAGGATTCTTGCGAGAAGATAATCTATATATAAATTAGAAGTAGAGAGGCCGGACAAGACGTTGTAAAGGGAGAGAGAAAGTGTAAATAAAATGTAAATAAAATAATAAAAATCAAATAAAAAATCAAAAATTACAAATAACCAGAAAAATCAGAAAAACAAAAATTCAAAGAATAATGACAATATTTAGATGGCAAGCGGAATCAGCGAAGAAATAACAATACAGATAAGAGAAGGATCAGATTCGATATGGACGAGACTTTGGAAAAAACCAGAAGAGGAAGAGAAAATTAATACACTTGCAGCAGCAATTATATACTATAAAGACTACGATGGAACAAGACGGCCAACGCAAACCATAAAAGCAATATACTCACAAATGAGAGTGAGAAATGAGGAGCTGAGAAAAGAGGAACAGAGATATCTAACGTTTAAAGATAATAAAGTATTTACCGACCAACAAAGCAAAGAAATGGCTGCACAAGGATTTTACTTTACGGGAACATCAGAACTACCAGATGAAGTTACCTGTATCTATTGTAAAGGAAAACTCGCAAAATGGGAAAAGGGAGAGACAGCTAAACGAGAACACCTGAGGAAATTCCCAACCTGCCATTTAGAATCAATATTGATGTAAGGACCAAGCGATGAATAGATCAGAAGGACTTCGACAATCAGAATTAGACAAAGATGAAAAGGGAGGTGAGAAAAAGATAACGATAATAAAGAATTTCGAAGATCCAACAGAATTAATATGGGAAAAAGAGACTATAAACAGAACATTCGAAGAGAGAATTAAAACTTTCAAAGGAAATCCAAGAGCGGCAGAATTTGCGAGTCAAGGATATTGCCAAACAGCCAGAGGAATAATGTGCGAAGGATGTAAAAATCAACAGCCAATACCAGATCAGAATGTCAAAAAGCTAAAGCATAAAGGAAAGTGTATGTATAAACAAGAAAAGAGTCAAAGAATATCGAAATAATAATCACCAACCAACAAATAGAAGATATATTAGATCGACCAAAAACGAGAACCATAATGCTATTATCAGGAGTAGATACTCAAAAGATGAAGAAAATAATCAAAGAAAGATTGGCTAACAATTTAGAATGGTACGATTCGACACAAGCAATAATCCGAGCAATTAAGCGATATCAAGAAAAACCGAAAGAGAATCGAGACAAATCGATGATAAAAGAAGCTATTTTGGAGCAGTATCAGTGTGTGACATGTTGGCAGAAACATGTAGAAATAATTTATATGCCTTGTGGACATATGGTCACATGTGAAGCATGCGGGATAAAAGTCAATATATGCCCAGTATGTAGAAAGCCGATCAACGGGCGGATCAAAGGATTCCGTTTCGCTGATCAGTAGATAGAAAACGAAAACAATGTGTAAAGTGTAAATAGAGATAAACGTAAAAACAAAAAAAATTTATAAAAACTCAAAAACCACAAAAATACGAGATGATGTAAATTATGATAAAATTTAGAGATGAGTGAAAAGAGAGAATAACCGATTATTAATATTTAGAAAACAATTATGAATCCAAATGAGACAAAAGAAATTGTAAAAGAAGCTGAAGAGACGAAATCAGCAACCAAAGATCAACCAGAGTCAATAAAAGTAATAAATGAGGAAGTAGAATTATGGAAACAAAGGACGTTGCAATTAAAAGAAATGCTATTAATCACAGAGGAAGAATTAGCACAAGAGACGCAAAAAACGAAAATGATGAAAGAGAAGTGGGAAAAACAACTAGAACAAAAAATAATCTATCCGGAAGGAAAAGAGAAAACGTACCAAGAACGAGAAGAGGAAATGATGAAGGAATTTATGCAGAACCAAACTAGAATCAGAAATCAAAGGAAAGAGATACAAACTCTAGAGCAAGAGAAGCAAGATCAACAAAATGAAATCGAAAGATTGCGAGAAGTGATAAAAAGATAAAGAAGCAGAGATACGAGAGAAGGAGAGGAAACGATAAAGATTATACAACAAATGCAGGAGGAAATTGGGCAAATTAGCACCCAATACCGAATAGAGAAGACAAAGAGAACCCATTTGGAACAAGCCAAAGAATGGGCAAAACGACAAGCACTCCATTGGAAAGCCAGATGGACAGAAGACAGAGAACAGTCAAGAAGCAATTGGGAAGCACGAATTAGACATTATATCCAACAAATAGCCGAAGAAGAAGATAGAACAAGAGCATACAAAGCTAAATGGGAAAATGCGAAAGAGGAAGTCAACAAGCTGAGAAATCAAGGGCCAAAACCATTGAAGAAAGTTAGAGAGCCCAGAGACGATAGACAAGAAAGAATGCTGACTCAGATAACCGATCAAGCAAGAAAATGGCGAATAGAGTGTAGAATATTTGAAGACGCCAACGCAAAACAATCTAGCTATATAGTGAAGTTAGAGCAAGAAGTTGAGTATCAACAAACTAGAGTAAAAGAAATGCAAACCGAGCAGGACGAAGCTCACCGAAAAGAACAAAAACAACAATGGAAAACGGAGATCAAAGAAAAAGCAATAAAAAGAGAAGCAAAAAAATGGAAAGAGCACTTTCAAGAAGCCAAGAAAGAGATAAGACTGTTACCCAAAAGGATACTAAATACGGAAGATTGGGAGCTTTGGGAACAAGTCGAAGTGCAGAAAGAAACAATCGAGGAACTAAACGAGCAGGTCCAAAACTTAGAATTTCGGGAAAAAATCAGACAAGGCACAATAAGAAGGCTCAGGAGACACGGGAAAGAATATGAACAACAATCCAACGATATGGACAAGAGAGCAGCAGAAACGAGAAATCAACTAACTGATGAAAGACGGCAAAACCAACAATTAAACGAGAGAATAACAGAACTCCAGCAGGAGGTGAATGGACACCGAGGAGTTGCAGTATTTAAAGAAATTCAGTTGAGACATCAACATGAAGTCAATGAGCAGTTGAAAGAACAAGTTGAAGCAGAGATAAAAGCAATAAAGCAAGGATATGAGGAAAATGAACAGAACTTGAGGACAGAGATCGAAAAGTTAAAAGCGTTGGAAAACACGCACCGATTAGAAATACAAGTAGAAGAGTTAACAGAAAATACGGAATATCTTGCCTATCTCTTAGACGAAGAGATACAAATATCAAACGCTCTACGTGAAGAGATAAATACCTTGCAAAACCGACCACCAGTCCTGCTTATGCCGTTATATCCGACGGAAATGCTAACTCAAGTACCCGCCGAACCCGATGAAGGATTCGGGAGACGGACGAAACGATAGTGTAAAATCAAAGAGGAAACATTGTAAAAAGTGTAAAAAGATAATAAAAATAATAAAAACGATAAAAAACAAAAAATGGTAATCGATGTATATTTAGCATGAATTTGAACGAAGTAGAAATCCAAATGAATCCAGAAGACGGAGAATATGCACCAAGCCCAATTCAATTAGTAGAACCAATCGAGCAAGACCCACTGAGATATTACAGTAAAAGATGGAGAGCCGAAAGAAAAGAATGGCAAGAATTAGTGGAGGAACAAGATTCAGAAATCGCCCGGATAAACCATCAGTTAATACAATCTAAACAACTAACCAATATGATAAAACGAAAACTAACATCTAGCATGGGAGAGAACAGAAATCAAAGGAGAGAAAATGAACGATTGAGACGAGAATTAGCAGAAATAAAGACTCGAGTAATCCTGGAAGATTATTGGAAAACCGAAGCAGAACGAATGAGAGATAGTAGAAAGAGCGAACAGAGATATGTAATACAACTAGAAGACAGTTGTAAAGAAGCCAGAGAGATAAAAGAGAGCCACCAACAAGCTCAAGATGAGATTAAAACGCTAACAAAACAGCTCCAGGAAGCGAGACGAAAGCTGGAAGAGCAAACAGCTAAACGAATAAATCATAAACGTCAACTTAAAAGAAAGCAAGCGAAAGAAATAAATCTTCAGATAAAAATAAAAAAGCAGCAAAGAATAATCAAGGAAAACCAAGAGCGAATAAAAGAACTCCCAAAACTAACCGAGCGATTGATAAAAGCCCAAGTCCTGATAATGAGATTCTCAGAAAATAAAACTAAAGAGGAGTGCGCGATACACTCAACCCCAGAAAAGAGAAAGAGTAAAAAAGGGCTAAACTCCACTGTAAATAAACGAAATAAATCCTGTAAATAAATATAAATTGAGTATGTATTTGAAACTAGAAGTTATGAACCCAAACCTGTGGATAATAATGATGATAATAATGAGAAAATGCAATACTGAGAACACCGTTAGAAAAATGCGAGAAATCCCAACCCTTCAGAAGAGAGGACAGCACCTGTGCCGATTTTAAAGAAATTTGTAGTAACCCCAATAATGAGGAATGTCAAGAAATAAACCTGCAATGTATACAATGTCCCACAAAAGAAAACAAGGACGAGCTAAAACAGAATATCGAGAAAACCCAAACAAATGGTACAAACCCTATAAAAAATAATGAAGAGATAGCTGATATAAAACATGAAAACCGAGAGATAAAGAAAACCCTAGAAAATATCATCAAACAAATTCAAAGAAAAGCCAAAGCAATCCCAATTAATAAAATAATTCAAGAAATTCAAAAGACCGTCCTATCAATCAAAAAGCAGCAAGGAAAACAAATCAAACAGAAAAATGAACCCCATGCAATGACAAGTCTATCAATCGAACTAATACTACCGATTAGTATAACATCTAACGTAATACTCCTAATATGTTGTCTTATCCTCGGCCTAACAAACAACAAGCAAAGGCAGAATCCCCAAATCCAAAAGGTCAGAAGAATGTTCACCCAAATGCGAAAAACTACCAAACCCAACGAAATAACAAGACTCTCGCAGATTTCCATCAATCACCCTTCAAGATCAACCCAGCTCGAAAGCGAAACCCAAGCCGTCAGCGATTCATTCGAAAACAAGTACAATTGAGTTACAATAACCGACATTGATTTGAACTGATTTTTCTAACTCGAACAAATTTACATTGATTTGAACTGAATTTTACCAACTTATACTGATCTATAATGATTCGAACTGATAAAACTTGAATTGATATAAAAACTGAACTATCCAATTTTGATTATGTATTGTAGCCGGACCTTAAGTCCATCTTTACCTTGATGATTTAACCTTACCGTAGAAACTTTTTATGAATGTGGATGTTAAAAATGTATGTATCATTTTGAAATCAATTGAAATTGCGGGTCGCAATTTTACGGACCCCCGAGTGTTTTATGTTGGGCCAGAACATAAACGGCCTTGATAAGTGTTTAAATGGATCAGAAACACACACGCAGATACAACACGCAATTTAAAATAAAACATAAAAAAACACCAAATAAACCCTAAAAAATCTAAGAAATAAAAGAATTAAATATAAAATAATAAACCTAAAAATAAAAATAAAATAATAACAAAATGCACCAAGATCTGCACGATACCTACACAAATACAACAAGAAAACACGACAAATTCGACGAAATTAGAAAATCAATTAAAGTTCATTAAGTGGAATTTAAATTGAAAATTGAATTAGCAATAATTCAATAAAAAAACTTTAAATAAAAAATTATAAAAATAAATCAAGAAATATAAAAATTAAATAATAGAATTTGCTAGAAAAGAACAAGGTCGAATTTTGTTTTACTGCATCAAATTTTACACGTCACACAATTAGGTATAATACTGATCCATTTTCACATTTAACAACCATTTTTTCGAAAATTGTGAAATTTTTCTTAAAAACCATTTTAATCGTTTTCGGAAACACACATTTTTCCAGAACATTCTGTTGAACTACTTAAAACTATTTTTCAAAGAGAACCGTTTTAAAACTGTTAGAATCGTCTTGAAGATTTTCAATCATTTATCAACTAGTGTATTCAATCGAACTGTTTAGGTGAGAACCAGTTATGTTGGAACCCTCTTTCCACATCACGACCTTGCATCTCATTTGGAGCTCTGCTCGGCGTCGATGTGGGGAGAGAGGTATTTATGCTATTTTATGTTCGATTTTATTTTGATGTTTTATGGAATGGTCAAAGGGGTAATTTGTCTGTTTATGATTAATAAATTTTATTGATATGAATAACTTAAATTATATATCTTTATAAATTATAAACCGTTAATGTCGAAATTTTTCCGGCCCACAGCCGAAACATCACGCAAGTTAGTAAAATCAACATAGTGCAGATGCATGTAAGTGCGTGGAAGATCGCCAATGATATGCACCCGTGAAGACTCAGCGTGCGCAACGCAGCGGTCGGATCGTAAATATTTATCCCTATAGCTGAAGTGAGAAATAAGGAAGAAGTCTCTGGCTGCTTCCTCGTTTCTCAATTCTGTAAAATCGACCTAAAATTATCGTACAAACGGCTTAAAATCACCACACCGAGTAGTCCAGTGGGCACTCAATAACTATAATATAAACATACTATGCCTTAAGATCAATTAAAGGAAAAAGGGTACGGGGGTAACGTAAATTGAAATTGCTGATGTAACCACTTCTGTATGAATTTAATAAAGATATTATTAATAGGAGTAAAATGTATTTAATAAAGATATTATTAATAGAAGTAAAATGTATTTAATAAAGATATTATTAATAGAATGAATTTAATAAACATATTATCAATAGAAGTAAAATGAATTTAATAAAGATATGGTTAATAGAAATAAAGTAAATTTAACAAAGTTAGGATGAAATAAAACGAATAAAGTTACGATTAAGATGAATTTGAGGAAGTCATGATTGATAAAATGAATTCAATAAAGTTATGATTCATAAAATGAATAAGGTTATGATTGAAAGGAAATGAAAGAAATTTAGTAAAGATATAAAACGAATTCAATGGAGTTCTGATCAATAGGAAATGAAAGAAATCAAATAAAGCTAGGATTAGTATGAAATAAAATGAAATTATGAAAAATGAATTTAATGAAATTAGGATTAATAAGAAATAAAATGAATTAAATAAACTTATGGTTAATATGAAATAAAATCTCAACGGTAAAGCGATTTAATATGATATAAAAGAAAATCTTAGTTGTAATTGGTAAAGTTTACTAAAGAATAAAACATTGTTATAAGAAAAAATTAAATAAAATTTTTGATTAATGAAAATAAAATCTTGTTGATAAAGTAAGTAAAGTAGATAACTGAGACAAAAATCAAATTTTATTTGTTAAACAATTATAAAAAATAAAAACCGTACCTACTAGGTTATAGGATTAACCCCAAATCGAGATCATGTCGGTGAGATAAATAAAAGCTACGATCAATAATTAAAATCCAATAGTATAGTGGAATAAATGAAAACAATCAATTCGAATTAACAATAAAATTGGAACATTAATTAGATAAGATTCGACAAGTTAGGGCTGTGGCGTAGTTGATTTAAAATGTACCAATAAATCCGAATCATAAATTAATTGAAATCTTTGACGACTAATAAATGATGGATTTGACAGAGAGGGTTAACATAAATCGAAGGAATAGGGGGGGAATTGAACCAAATACGATCAAATTGAGTAGCAAGACGAATGTAACAACCACTGGATATCTGAGAATGAATAGATAAGTCTCGACCCGAGTAATTGTATTTTTGAAATAACGCGAATAGTTTCCTCCATCCACTTTTCCATGAGGAAGATAAAATGATATCACAATTATCGGAGAAAAACCCCATCCGAGAGAGCGAATAAATTCCAAAAATTATGGGATCCCCAAACACGACGACGAATGACGAACATGCTCATACACCGAATTTTCTGAGAGAGACCGTTAAAATTCCGAGACGATGGAATTCGTTAGGCGGCTCAATTTACGTCTCGAATTAATTAATTCATACACGCCGTCCGGTCGATAAAATAAACACAGCAGTGACCGATATTTTAAGCTCAAGTCAATTTTAGAAATTTGTTTATTTTATAAATTCCGAATTCTCAAGTCACTCGAATTAAATTCAAAAAATTATAAAACCATCAGGGTCCTAAAAATACTTCAACCAGAAACAAATTAAAATTAACAATAACATACAAACATCAAGATTTAAACTAATACCTTCTAAATACCTTAAATGATAATCTTATGAATTTCGCAAAATAGTTGACCCTTCTTTACACTAAATTGTTTTGAGTGTGGGTTTATTCATCACGGATAAATCGAGCCTAGGAAAACCTCAATGTCAGTCGCTAAATGCACCAAACCTTGACCCACCTAAACTCTCTTTAACTAATATAGTAAAGGCCCTATTCCCCACACTGTTATTATTCATAGTTTAAATCTCAATTGTTACAGAACATGTCCACAAATCCGATCACCTCTCAGTCAACGGGAAAGAGACGCTCAAGAATGCTGTTACGATCCACCGACGAAATAGCAAGACCCCGGTCACAGTGGCCATATTCTATTCCTCGGAAAGCACGAGATCCGAGTAGAGACCCTCTCGAACCAGTAAGACAAGAATACCCAGCCGCTGAAATCTTCGCACATGCGCAGGAGCTCCTCACCCATTGGGAGCGGGTGCAGGAGCAGGTGGACTTACAAGTAGTCAAGGCAAGGATGTACCTTGCAGATGTGCTGGATGACATCCTTGCTGGGCGGATCGCCGTCGCCCATCCACTTTGTCCGATTCGGGACACTAGGCGTCCATACACAGTAGAGGCTCTCAAAGAAGCCTAGAAAGATTCTGCCCGGACGAATAAACTGACGAACGAGACATCATAGTGATTAAATAGCAATAAAAATTAGAACCGTGTGAATTTCTTTTCGTATTTAGCTGAAAATGAATGTTGAGTTGTTTGAAAGATTTTTAAAATATTTAGGCTGACTATAAATTGACGAGTAAAAATCCCCTTAATTTCAGTAATGGCTTCTCTACGGATCTTGCAGACAGAATTAGATCGCGCGAGACAGGCGAATGCCGAATTACTTAATCAAGTCCTACAACTAACCCGTGAAATGCAACAGATCAAAGCGACGTGCTTAGATCCCAAACGAACCAAAGTCCTATACCAACGACTTACCGCAGCTCAAAAAGGCTGGGCCGAGGAACGCCAGCTCAATCGGAGTTTGCGAACACAGGTCAGGGGGTTAGAAGTCGCACTAGCTGTATGCCGAGAAGGTGAAGCGGTCACCTACCCGCTCATCTTCGCCCCAACTCAAATGCCACAACCAGCAGTTAAGACAGCAGAGCAACCCACCGCCACCAACAATCGTCGACCGGGACGCAAGGAACGTGCCCGACGTCGAGCAGCTCAACTCCAACATGCCAAACCATAGATATTTATCATGTGATTTGATTTAATAGAGTAGTTTAACCTTAGTGGAGTCGTTTTCTTTTAAAATTGCATACCAATACGGTCATAAGTAACCCTATTACGTCTCAGTTTTCCACAGGCAATTAAGCACTAACCATGAACAATTATTTATGAGGGACAGAGCAAAGCGAGCATAGGTCTTCTATCGACAGCTCGTGAACCCGAGGTTTGTCCGAGCAATTACAGTACTAGCCAATGGTATTCAATTTTTGCGGACGATCCACCACTTGAACACATTTCCAACGTTGCTTAGCAACGGGTGCCAAGTGGAGTAGCATCATTTTGTATGGCGTTACTAGGGTCGCCAGGAAGATGAGCAAGATTTGAAACCCTGTAACCCACCAAGTTAATAAAATTAATAAATCCTATTTTAGAGACTAATAAATCAACATTTTAAGGATTATAGTATATTTCTTTTAGGAAGAATAGAGACAAATTTATAAATTCTTCGAAACCAGGTTATTATTATTATTATTATTATTATTATTATTATTATTATTATTATTAGTATTATTATTGTACTTATAATTATTATAAGAATTATTATTATTAATATTTTTGGGCCAGAACACGAATAGCCTTGCAAATTGTTTAAATGCATCATTAATATAGCACGAAAACCCAACACCAAGATAACCTAAAATACAACATACAACATCAACTAAACACTAAAATCTGAGAGAATATAAATAAATATAAAATCAAAAAAACATAAAAGTAAAATAAAATAAATACAAAACGCATCAAGAACCGCATGAAATTTACATAAAAATAACATAATAACAAGAAAGTTTGACCGAAAAACGACAAGTTAAATAAAAGTAAAAATTAATCAATTAAATGAATAAAAATAAAATATTTATTATTAATTCTATTATTATTGATTCTATTATTATTAGTATTATTAATGTTAATTTGGGATTTTTAGTTTTATTGTTATTAATATTGCAGTTAATCATTTTATTAAATGTGTCAATTACTAGTGATATCATAATGATGATCTATTTGTTATTACGGTAATAAATAACCTTATTGTTATGGTCCTCAGTATTTTTTTGTCTATTAGGAATAGGAGGTAACCCAGGGTGTCCCCAACAGTGTTCCCACTGCGTTGGCCATGTGTTACGTTTACGAGCACTGTTGTAGAGACCTTCCACAAAAATATAAAGCGGATAAAATATGTGCGTCCTCATCCCTTCCCTCATCCAGATATTATAATTAGATTTCTGAAAAGAATGTTTCCATAAAATCATATAAACAAATTCAGAAATTCATTTTGTCAAAATTAATCGTAACCACATATTGATAGAGATCGGCGTTATCTATTAGTTATTTATTTTAGTGGAATCCAACACACAGATGATTGAGAAATTTCGCAAGGACATCGCACAATACCATCACAAAGCGATGGTCCAAAACCAAAGACCTGAAGCCTTGGTGCGCAAGTGTAGGCACCTGGGACAGACGTGCTCCGACCCGACGGAATAGCCAAATTGAGAGCTGAGGTAGAAGCTCTGAAGATTAAATTGACTCAGAAAGATGAGGCTATGAGGCAAGCCGAACAGAAGGTTCAAGAACAGGAAAAGGAAATTAGAGATCTTATGTTGAAAGACGAGATTCGAACTGGACTAGTCCAAAGCGGTACTAAATTATCTTCGAGCAAGACGCGATAGTCATCCGCAATGTTACTGGAAAATTTATTGTAGTGAAGATACTCACTCCCGGAACCTCACGCTAGCCAGAGGAAGTGCCGAAAAGAAACTGAAAGAGAAATCGGCCTGGCAAGAAAAGGCGTGATAGATTGTTCAAATTTCACAAGGCTCGAATGGTGGGCCATATTGAAAGATACACTTTGAAACTGTGATAATTGTTATTTAACTTGAATTATTAATAATAATGTTATTTGTGTTTAATTTTTATTTAATTTTGATTTTGTGATTAAAAATTTTGAAACAGTTAAGCAATTGAGAAGGGGACCATAGAAATTAGAGCACGATGTCTTCTATAACAGTTCGTGAACCCGACTGAATATTAGGACATTGGCAGTCTTTGAAAAGAGACTCACCCTTTGCTAATATTGTTGGGCCAGCACACAAATAGCCTTGAGAATTGTTTAAATGCATCAGTAATACAGCACGAAACCCCAGCACCAAGATAACTTAAAATACAATATACAACATCAACTAAACACTTTAAAATCTGAGAGAATATAAATAAATATAAAATCAAAAACATAAAAATTAAAATAAAATAAATACAAAATGCATCAAGAACCGCACGAAATTTACATAAAAAATAACATAATAACAAGAAAATTCGACCGTAAAATGACCATTTATATAAAATTAAAAAATAAATGAATTAAATGAATAAAAATAAAATATTTTTGGATGAATAAATTTAATTAAAAATGTTAAAAATAAATTACCAATTTAAAATTAAGAAATAAATAAAAATTTAATGTAGATAACATAAATAATTTCAAAGTCGAATTTTGTTTAATCGCAGTAAAACTACCACGCAAGGTTAAGGCCAAATTATAGGTATAAATACCGATGTGTTTTCACAAATTTTCAGTCTTATTTTTCGGAGAAAAAATTTCATTACAGAACTGTATAACTGGTTGTATAACTGATTGAGAGCCGTGCATTCAGGCAATTAACACCGGTAAGTGTTTTGCCTGAACACGATCACTCTCAACTGGTGCAATATTATTAATTGATTTGTTCGAAGGGAATTGATGGGTAATTTCTCAATTGAATTTATGGATGACTTTTCAGATCGAATTTATGGATGATTTTTGTTTTTCAAATTGAATTTATGGATAATTTTGTTTTTCCAATTGAATTTATGGATTATTTTTCGAATCGAATTTATGGGTGATTTTTTTAATTGAATTTATGGATGATTTTTCAGATCAAATTTATGGATAATTTTGTTTTTCCAATTGAATTTATGGATGATTTTTCAAATCGAATTTATGAATGATTTATCGAATTAAATTTATGGGATTTTCGAAGTAAATTTTATGGAATGGATACAATGAATTTCAAATGTATGTGGCCGATGTAATATTCTGAATAAATATTTTCTATCTACAGCCTTAGTGCATCGAAACTTTTATTCCAAATGCTATGGTAAAATATTATTTGTTATCCCTTTTCCGGCCCACAGCCAAAGACACATCACAAGTTAATAAAATAAAACACACCATCGAACTGTGTAAGTGCGTGTAAAATCGCCAATAGTTCGTGCCCGTGAAGGCCCCGGCGTGGGGAACGCAGGAGCCGAAACGTCAATATTATCCGTACATAGGGGAAATTGGAGGGTAAATGAGTAGTCCCTTGGCTACTCCTTCACCATCCGTTTCCTGTAAAATTTACATAAATTTTTAACAACATTCGGCTCAAAATCTCTAACACCGAGTAGTCCAGTGGGCACTCATTAACTATAATATGAACATAAATAGATCTTAAGGACAAAGAGAGGGAATGGGTAGCGGGGAAAATTGCGAAATCGTTACAACCGTTAAAATGAAAAGCCATCGGAAAAAGATTAATCCGAACGACCAAAATCATGAAAAATAATGTTTTTAAATAAAAATTAAGTAAATTAATTTGAGTTGAGGCGGAAAATATGTGCGGGACGCTGCTCAAATTTTCCGAATTAATTCAATTACTTAACAAAAATAGTAACGCAAAAATGGAACGTGTAAAATAAGGGTGGAACGCTGCTCAAATTTTTCGACTCAACAAAAATACTTTACCGAAAACCAGGGAAATACAAATGGATTACGGCTAAATTGTTATATAAGAAAAATATTTCTTAAAGCTGAGGAATAAGGACGAATCCCTACCCAAAATTTTGTTAATAATATGGATAATAATTATAATAATTGTAATAATAATAATAATAATAATAATAATATTAATAATAGTAATTGTAATAATAATAATAATAATAATAATAATACTAATAATAATGGTAATAATAATAATAATCATGGTATTTGTAGTAATGATGATAATAATTATGATAATAATAATAATAATAGTAATAATCATAGTGGTAATAACAATAAATATAATGGTAGTTATAGTAATAAAAATAATAATAAAGGTAACAGTAGCAACAATTAATAAAGGTAATACATATTATGGCAACAATAATAATGCTGGTAATAATAATGGGAAACATTGTAGTTATAATAGGGATAAGGGTGAAAGATATAATGTGGGTGTATTTAACATAACAAAGGGTGTACAGGCCAAAGAATAATCATCAGCATGGACAATAATAAGAAGGACTAAGCAAATGGACATAAAGATAGATGATATGAGAGTATAGGTTAACATTTGAAAGAGATAGGAGAATAATGGGACCTAAGAATCAAAAGCGAGCACAGGTCTTCTATCGACAGCTCGTTGGATCCAGAGATCGTTCAGTCAATTATAGAATTAGCAATAACACTCACTTTTTGCGGATGATCTACCCACTCGAACACAGTTCCAACGTTGCTTAGCAACGGGTGCCGAGTGGTAAGCAAAGGAAATATTTGTATGGGGTACCTGGGTAACAACCATATAGTTTCAAAATATCAAAACCCAGAAACCCACCAATATTCAACCCACTAGCACACAGTACTAACGTAGACTTTTGACGGGTGGCTAGCGGTTAAACTTCTTATGCAGGCGCTGGGTGGGGATTAGTTACCCTTAGGCTTCATCAACATTTTTATTACCCAGTGCCCAGCAATACTCAAAAAACTTGAAATAGTGAGGATAATTGTATTATTTTGATTTTCTTACCTCAGAATTAAACTACAAACTTAGAAAATTAATAATAAACTAATATAAAAATATTTAAAATACACATACATAATTTTTCTTGCAAAAAATTAATTTTTTTCATTTTTTGGAATCATGTTAAAATCAAATCATATAGCGTAAAATGGAACGTAATGTTTTTGTTGAATCGCCTTAAATCAAATTCGTGTAAAAAGAATATTAGGTGTATTTATATGTTTAAAGTATAATTCAAAAATATAATCTACAATTATTTGTAAATTTGAACATAACTCATTGTTTAAATATTCATAATTTATTTTCAAATTAACATTTTCTAAAAACAATAAGCATAATATTATGGAATTTTTATTAGTCTTTGCAGGCCAAGAATTTGAAAATTTTAGGGAAGCTGAGTTTTTATCATTGTTGGACATAAGCAGAATAAATTTTAACAAATCAATTTTGGAAAGTCATGATTGGAATAAAAATTTTCTTATTATTACACTTGAATCATATGACGATGTTAGAAGCTTAATTAATAGAAGCATTCTAATTAAATGTGCATATAGAGTATGGGCTATAGGAACTTCTGTTGAATCAATCTGTGAAAAAGTTATGACATTTATATTATATATTACTAACAAAACCTCTTAGATATCTTCTTTTCCAGACGAATTTACCAATAAAATGAATAAAGAAAAATTAACATACCGGTTAAATATTGAAGCTATTCACAAAAAATACTCATTTGAAGAAAAGCTTAAACTTATTGAAATGGTTCTGGAGACACATAAACAATTACCAAGAAATGATTTGGACTTGAATAATCCAAATGTATTATTTATTTTTAACAGTACAACATCTACAAATTAATTATTTTATTTAGGTTGAGCTGGGATTAATTTTAAACTATGAATATGATAAAGCAAAAGGAAAAGTTACACTAACCGATCCAACATTTATCTGTTACGGTGAACTTGCATGTTACAGCCAACGGTTGAAAATAATGAGCAAATACAAAATGTCTAATCGAAAATTTATTGGAAACACGAGCATGGATGTGAAATTATCATTCTTAATGACAAATCTTGGTCGAGTGTCATCGAATCAATTGATTCTCGATCCATTTGTCGGCACAGGTGGCATTCTTATTGCTGCTGCGCATAACGGAGCAAAAGTGTTTGGAACTGATATCGATTATAAAGTGATTTTTGGTCTTGGTAAATCAACTCGAGCTGATCAAGTAATTTTATTTGATACAGCGTTTTATCAATGATAAATGATAAATTCCATTTTATTTTATTATATTAATTTATAATTAATTAATAAATATTATTATTTCATTTTTAAAAATTTTAATTTGATTAATAAATACAATAAATTGAAAAAATTCCAAATAAAAATTTAATAATTAAAAATTATTAATAATCATAAAATAATTTTTTGATTTTTAGTTATTTTAATTAATTTTTAATTATTAATTTATATTAATAATTAAAAAACTTTATTAATTTAAAAATATTCCAAATAATATTTTATAAATGAATTTAATAATCATAAAATAATTTTTTGATTTTTAGTTATTTTAATTAATTAATTAAAAAATAAATTTAATAACCATAAATTAATTTTATTGATCATTAATTATTTTAATTAATTAACAAATATTATTTTATTTTTAATTGATAATTATAAATGTAAATTAATTTGCAATTAATTACTAAAAATGATTAATTCAGTTTGAAAAAATTAATCATTTAAAACATAATTCCAATTAAATTGTTGTCATATATCTATTGTATAAGTCGATTAAGTTAAATTTTAACTGAGTCTCTCCTAAGAAGTGGTGAAGTAATTTGTCAATTTTGCAGGCTGCAGAGTTTGCAGTAAATATTTTTTTAGCAAATTTCGTTAGTGCAAATAATAATTGGAAAAAGTTGGTGAATAAAAAATACTTTCGGAAAATACTAAAAAAATTCTTGATAAAAAATATGGAATCATTCATTAATTGAGATTGCAGATATTGTTATAACATAGATATCAATAGTCATTTATATTTAAAGAAGTTTAGCAATGTTCCGCATAACTTGGGTTGTTTCTATTGGCCCTGAGAAGTATTTCCTCAGCATACAGAACTTTACTGGAGTTTATGCATTTTATCAGCAGCCTTTTTGATGTAATGACCCATTTTTGCTCAAAGGATAAGAATTAAAAATATTTATTTTTGTGTTTCGGTTTGTTTACAAAATTGTTCTAATTTTTAATCTTAAACAACTTTTCATACTAAAATATTCTGTAGTATGTATATATTAGCCCTACGGGCCATTATGAGTTATCACGCATATACCCAGTCGTCACAACAAAGTAGCGACTTTGGGTCAAGATGATATCGTGAATTTATGTCGGGAGTTATCGCGCATTATATTTTTATTTGAAATTATTGATTTTTAAGCGGAAAATGTGAAAAATTATGCTTATAACTTTTGCACAAAATACAGTGGCAAATATTGATTTTTAAGTGCAAAATAAGTTTTATTATTAAAAACATTCCCAAAAACTAAAATTTTGTCCAGATATCCTACGTTAAAAGCAATTTTCTGTGTTATAAGGATAATTTGGTTTTTTGTTGCAATTAGAAAATTCCGATCTTTTATGATTCATGGCCAAATCATACTTCTTATAAATCAGTTATAAAATTTTATAATTTAGAATGCCGTAATCCATTGGTTTTAGGTCCGTTAGCTGTGTCGATACTAGTTTCTATCTTCTCGGTGTCCTTATTTGAACAAGTCGAACAGCCCGGCACAATAACATTTAATTAGAACAATTCAAATAACAACATTCAAGATAAAAATACTGTAAATCAAATTTATTTTAATTCTCCTGAGCTGATATAGGTTTTCCAATAGAAGATTTCCTTTCTATTACGCTAAGAGTAATCCATGAGTTTAATCTAATATTTAATCTAAACTGGCGATTTGACTAAGCTGCCTCTGCTTTTTATAAAGTTTGGCAATTGGATTCACTCTTTAAAATTGATTTGTAGAAAGAGCTTCTCTTGAAATTAATTAATTTACTTTCCTTATTTGTTGTCAATTGGGATACTTCGTTAAAATATCATTGCTCACGGTAATTTAATCAACATCGGGTTCCCTTTTAATTTGGGCTTCACTTAATGAATAATTTTGTTGACGACTCGGGTCTCTCACACTCCTTGGGTTTTCCTTAAAAATTGTCTTTTCGGGACCATCCATTGATTTGATTTCATCATATTTACTCTGGTCTCATCATTTAGCATAGGCCCTCAAAAATATTTATTTTGAATTTTTTAATTAATTTTTGCACTTTAATTATTATGAATTTGATGTTTTTATTGATTTACACCTAATTTTTATGATTTTACTTAGATGTTGTGCTTGTTTTGTCAAACTACAACAGCTGTAACGAAATCGATCTTTGTTAATTTTTGGAAATAGTGAGAAATTCATGATGATATTGCTTCAAATGATCTTATTAAAAATATAAATGTAGCATTTTGAAATTGTTAAGCCGATTTTTTAAGAGTTATCAGTCTTTTCCACGGTTGTTACAAGAACGTGAATCATTATACTAATTTTTATGTATTTTACAAATAAATTCAAAAGAAAATACTGGTTGTAGCGGAGTATTTACTATCTTGATCTTTTCCCGTAATATTAAATTTAAATGAAATTACGGTCAAATAAAATTCAACCAGAAGTTGTTATTTAACGTTAGATATTCAAATTTCTTTTCAATTAAAATGTTTTTACATCTTCAAGATAGAGATCGAATCGTTTTAAAATCACTTTTTAGGACAGTGGTTTTTAACCTTTTTAGCTACTAGCACCCCTAAAGTGCTCAAACAAAATTCTCGTACCCCTTACCAAAAATAAAGAATTATATAAATTAAAAAAACAATACGCAATATATTTTTTATTAATATTATGTGCATAACAATTTTTAAAAATCTTAACTATTATCTAAAATTTAGATTCTAAAATAATCAATTAAATAAAATAAAACAGGGCTAGGTATAGGGTTAGATCAGTTCTGGACCAAAAAATCCAGTTAGGGTTTGTATTTTTTGGATTCGAACCCTGGAGGTATTTAAGTGCATAAGTACCTACTAATTACAGTGAATTTGTAAAATTATAAACTCGCACCCCATATATGCTAGATCGCACCCCTGGTTAAGAACCACAGTTTTAGGACAATCAAATCTAAATCTTTTAAATTTAAAAATATAAAGTTAAAACTTCTTTCATTCTATTACACTGCCACTGCGATAAGAAGAAAATTTAGTTCATCGTGTAAGAGTTTCCAAATTGCTAATATTTAGTGTTGTGGAATACAATTTAACTCTATTAAGCAAAAATTCAAACCAATAAGTTCAATTTAAGTAAATTACTATTAATATTTTACGTAGTAAAACAGTTTTAAAATGAATGTTTAAATTGAATAGATATTCGATACAGATAAATCGATTTTCAGATAACATTGAAATAAAAGTGGCATGTTGATTAAAATGAAAATTTAGAATAACCTTTACAGTTTTTTATTTACAATAATCCTTTTGTTTTTGAATTTAATATAATCATTTTCAGATTTGGCGAGCCGAGGAGGAATGTTTGCGCCTCAATTTCCAGCAATATAACCTGGAGAATAATTACATGGATGTATTTGTTGGGGATTCATCACGACTCGACAGGATACTCCAGCCGTCATTCCAATTTGATTCCATATTAACCGATCCACCTTATGGGATTCGAGAGCGCGGAAGGAAGTTAATGGCTGTTGAAAATCGTCCGTATATGAATGACAATACTGTTCCACATTTCCCACAGAAAGCAAGTTTTCATTAATATTGATTAATATTAACTGGAAAATCTATTTGTTGGACAACAATTGTCACGTATTTCAAAATTTTAATAACGTTTTAATTGTTATAAAACTAATTTCTACTTGTAATTCCATAAAATAAAATTTCCAATAGATTTTTTCAATCAAATAAATTGTTGTTGTTTGATAAAAAATTTCTTCATTAAATTACTGTGAAGGCTGGAAAAGAATTCAATTATCCGCTCTGTTAAACAATAAAAAAAATTGGAACTTCCCTTCCGATTGTTTCCATTTTTCAAAATCCTTTTTTATTATACAATGTTTAATTGTGGAAATAAAATTCTACCAAACTGTTAATAAAAATTAGAATATTAAATGTTCATTTCATTAAGAAAAGAAAAAACTAATTCAAATTTGTAATCAATGTATTATTTAAAAGTCAATATAATTTCATTTACTTAAAAAATATATACAGTAACTACTCTCTTATCCGCCAAAAACGGCACTGTGAAAAAAGGTGGCGGCTTTTAGAGTAAAAAATAATAAATTTTATTAAAAAATCCAATAAAATTACTATATTAATGGAGGTTATATAGTATAAAAATGGCGGTTATTGGAGTTTGGTGGATAAGAGTAATTACTGTAATTAAATAATAAAACATTTAGACTTATGACTGGCGAAAGCCTGTATATATATATCTTGTCAGTCGATCACAAAATGATTCCTATTCTACTACAAACAAATTAAATCATTAAAATGTTTATTTATTCAAAACAGTAGACTTCAAATATCTTTGTCTAATAAACAAAAATGTGTATTATTCAGTTAACGCACTTGACAGAACAATCCGCATACAATGGATGTAGTTTGTTACTAAAACTGCAATATTCCCCAATAGTAAAGAAAGGCGAGGATTAAAAATATTCAATGATGGAAATGGGTTAAGAAAATATAAATTTTAATAAATACTAATATAATTTAGTAAGCAAATGATTAATTCAATTTGATGATTTTCAATTGGTATAATTTCATATATTTCAATATATATAAAAGATAAATCATTTTCTGACCTTCCCTGGAAAAATTATGCCAAAATTTTTAAATGCCTGTGAAACCAATCTCAATCTTAACATGCAGAAAATTAAGTAAGTAACAACGTTTTTGGCTACTGATAATATGCTAGAAATATTAGGACAATAAACTAAATTTTTAATAAATAACAAAGATATTTAAATATATAATTAAATTTTATAATCAATATTTTATATACAAATTTTCAATCGACATAATTTCTATTGTCTGGAGATATATAATTGAATGGTAGCTCGTAGGTCACTGACTACTGTGGAACTTGCTCATTTTTCTTCAATTTAATGTCAAAATAAGTAAGTCATGAAGAAAAATATGTAAATTAATTTAAGAAATGAATATAAAATTGAGGTCAAATATCAGAAATTCCCAGAGAAATCAATGTCAATCCGAAGATAAAAATTAGATAAAATAAATGTAAATTGTGACAATTTATTTTGTTGCTAATACACCTAACAAAATGTATTTTCGGAACTTATGCGGTTATCCCCCCAACCATAATTCGACATAGAATATACAGTTATATTTTCGAACAATGTCTAAATAATTAAATTCTTTACAAGTTGTCTTGAACAAATATTTTAAAGTACAAATTGTTTGTTCTACACACGTGTAACAAATGAAGAAATCATTCGACATAGAATATACTAAAAAACAATACAGATTTAACTCTTGAACAAAAACAGTGTTGAAATTTTGTGTTAAATAGAAAAAATGCAAATTATTTATTATTTTCAGAAATCTTCTAGTTTAATAGTAGTTAATAAAATTTTTCGTTACCTTGATATTCATTTTATACACAAGATATGGTAACGTGGTGTACCCCATAAGTAGCGATGATTATATGGCAACAACGGGAAATTCCAATACAATTTTTATTTGAACGACTAAAAGTTAATAAAGTTACCAAAAAATGTCAACACATTTTACCAACACATGGCTAGCTCGAAGATAACATTTTCGATGAAAATTAACTTCAGTTTAGTTAATTAATTAATCATTTAAATAAATAAAGTAATTCGAAGGAAAAAGTTCCAATCGGATATTTTGTCGTTCCGTAACTCTGACAAGAAAAATTAAGAGAAATATTAAATCAATAAAGTTAAGCAAAGAAATACGACAAGGTCGTTCTTAATTAATAAGTGCAGATAAAAAAGAGGAAAACAAAAACAGTTTGGAAATTCCCTAGCGAAATTTGTTGTAAAAATGAAATTGCTGTCCTAGAACATAAACAACACCAAAATATATACTATGCTTGCAAAATATGTGAAATTATAAGTTTCAAAAAACTTACTGGTAAACCTGTTTTTACTTTAAATATTTACCGTTGACCGGTAAAACAATCTCGGTAATTTTACATGACCTACTTTTAAGTATTTTTGTACAAAATTCTCTTTCTATCGCACCAAAAAATATTTTCCAGTTAGTCTTGTCTTGTTTTAGTTTTATCTCAAACATGGTTCGTTACGTAAAAATGCCCACCGAATCATGACGCATCAAGCGTTAATCATTATAATGAATCATTCTTTTATTCAGCCAATCATAATATTTTTATGTCACTCCCACAATTCGTACCGAAACCTTATTGTCCATTATTTCAAAGTTAGTGCTATATCTATCAAAGAGGTTTTTTTATTGTATAAATATTTCAAAATCGCTTTATTTGTTGGTTCTGATTGATATAATCATATTGCAAATGTAAAAATAATAGTATGAAACGGATTATCGATGCAGGCATCTACGTTAATTTATGCAATTTGACATTGCACTTTAAATTGATTAATAAAGTAGCTATTTATCGTCTATTTTTGGACTGGACTTTCACGTTAATGAGTTTCTGAATAAATTGATCTAATCCCTAATCTTCTAGGAATCATATCAGATATCTTCAGTGTATGATGATCTGTTGTCTATGTCAGCAAAACGGATAAAAATCGGTGGATATTTGATTATGTGGATTCCACTGGTTCGCAGTCTTTATGAAGGTGACATTAGTCTTCCGAAGCATAGTTGTATGGAAATGATTCACAATTGTGAGCAGGTTAAACTTTCACGATAATTTGATGCAATCTGATCGGTATTGAATTCCAGGTTCTCAATGAACGCACTAGTAGGAGACTGCTAGCTTATCGGAAAATTGCAGATACAAATATAACTAGCGATCCGGTTTCATCTGGATTGGTAAACACAACTGAATATCTTCGAAATTGTTATTTCAATTCCAAATAAATTACACTTCTATCTTTATCCGATGTCTTTGGCGTTTTATGCATTTTAATGTTTGATTGACTGGTTTGTGTGCGATGTGGAGGTTTCAAGTGGACGACTTATTTTTAACTCCAGATGAAGTTTTCGATTGATTATTCACATGTTTTGTTAAACGACTTGTTTTTTACAATAAATTTGTTTGTAAAGGCTTTTATCTTTTTCCATATTGAATATTTGTTATTGATCAATGTTTATTTTTATATTTAACATGAATTTTCAGCACTGCATTTTTAATTGTCCTTTGACTTATTTAAACAAATTTTAATTATAAAGCGACACTCAAACATTCGTCTCATTTTCGACACCGGGTGAATTAGAAAAATCTAATTATAATATAAAATAATTTTTTAAAATTTTTTTAATCAATAATTAAAACAAAACAATTTTACCATTCAATACATTTGAGGACCAAATCAGCGCACCTTTAAACTATTTTATAACACTCATATTGATTCTCGGATTCCATGACCCTATTTTATTTATTAGAAACATCTTTCGTGATATATTTTGAGTATTGGTTTTCAGAGTGATTATGTACCCAAATTTACTTTATCACGGATCTCTGAGGACGATCGCCTCCTCAAGAAGATTTAGAAGTTGCTTTTTTGGAACTAAAATTAGTCAAAATAAGACAATCGTCCTTATTTGTGTGAACACAACTGTACATATTACTCATCAGAAAACAAACAAGATAAAAAAACAATCATCATATACTACGGTTAATTATTACTACTCAACTCACACAGTTTAGGCTACACTTGGTGCACCAGACAACTTTAATATAAACAAATCGTTATTTTATTGCACTCTCATAAACAGGATACGTTTTTATCCCATAACTAGTGTTTTTGTTTTGTGTAAATTTCAGACTTACAGGGGCACCATGTTATTGCAGACAAAAATTGGCATTTTCCTGTGCAATACAATATATTTCAAGTCAAAGGATTATGGGACGATTTCCTAATTAATTTAACTTCCTGAACCAACGTGAAAAAATATTCGTTTTTTCGCACACGTTTTGGCTCTCATTTTAGAAAAAAATTTTTTTTTATTTTGCAGATGTGAATTTGTGAATCACGTATTGAATTTGAATATTTTAAACTTGTAACCAACATGTAAATTATCAAAATTTTAAGACTAGGTGACAAAAATGGAGTAATAAATGTCTAGTCATAGGTAAAAAATGTTTCTTTTATCAACAAACATAAGATTTACACGCTAATAGTTTAATATGTAAACATATATATAAATTTTCAAGTAGTCACCCCCAAAAAAATCCTGGATCCGTCCCTGTGTTGTAAAACGAAGTAGTTTATTAAAATCCTTTTACACCAATAAAGTTTTCATGCTTGTAGTATATGTCCAAAATAAAAATACTGTATCAGATTTGTAGGTTACAGACCTATAAGTGTATATTTCATACAAAAATTGAGTAATTTAGAAATTACTGAGCTCGTATATGACAATTAACAATCTTTTTTAAAGTTTCTTTCGCTATGACACAAAAATCGGTCACAACTTTCTTATCTTATTCTCGATTTGACTGTTAAAATGTGATACCAATTATGAACACTGCGGTCTTCACTGATGACTTTTAGCTAAGGATGGATGATTGTCGAGTTTCACAATGCATACCTAGCCCTTTAGTTAATAGTTTCTTGAACTTAGTGACTCTATGCTCGTTTCTCAATTTTAGTGAGATAGGTGTGAAAATTACGCCATAAGATCATCGAGAACATTTTTGTTGACTTCTGTAATTTTAAGTCAATTTATTTAAAGTGTCTTCTCCTTATTTATTTTAATTTAAAGTGGTATTTTTTATTATTTATACGAAACCAACAAATTTAGGATCATTATCCTTGAATACACTACTGATGTTATTTACCTCCACATCAAATTTGCATGTACTGGTCAAAGCTCCTGGAAATTTTTAGATTTTTCTGAATTGTTCATTAAATCGAGTGCGCAAAGTTTTGAGTTTCCTCTGTGTATGCTGTCTTATAATTGAAAATTAGTGTATAAGCAATGTTCTTCGAAAAACGCAAGCATCTGGTAGAATAGAGACTAAGAAAATCGCAGAAAAAGCTGGTATTTTAGAAATTATGATTTTGATTTTAATTAAAGGAAAAGGATAAAAGGATGATATGAATCGAGGTATAAACCTATGTTGAATCAGAAAGTCTTGATTTTAATGAACTTAATGTGATTTAAGATAAGAATCCATAGATATATTATTGGTTGGTAGCTATCTGGACATTTAGCTGTCGACTACAGTCTTCCGCCGAACATAGCGCCTAGGCATTATATTCGGGAAAGCTTTTTATTTCGGTTTTAAATTTTTTGCATTTTTTTTTCGTTTAGAACGCCTAGCGTAATAGAACGCCTAGGCACTATATTTGAAACAAAATATTTTTTTATGAAATTAAGTTTTATTAATAAAAAAAAATAACATAAACATAACTTTTCAGAATTCACATAAATATATATATTATTGGAGGATTATTAACTCCTATATGTGTGTATATTAAATAAAAATAAAAATATCAAATATAGGAACATAAACATTACTTAAACCACATAAATATATAAATATATATATACCACATAAATATATAAATATGTACCACATAAATATATAAATATATACCACATAAATATATAAATATATATATGTAATCTAATAAAATTAAGTAAATATAAAGAGACTATGCTTTTAAATTTAAAGCAAAAAAATTTTCGTTTTTGACTAACAGAATAGATTTTGTTGGAGACTCTACATCATACGTAAAGTTTTCAACTTGAACACAATTTTCGTCCACTTCTACTACTTTTATTCACCATTTTTCCTTTAAGGCAGTAGCATAAATTTCGGCATATGAAGAAGAATTTTCGCCACGACTTATAAGTTCTTCGTCATGCTCATCTAAAATGTCAGATGTATCTGGATTACTTTTTATATATGAAATTATTTTGTGCATGTAATTATTCATAAAAACTGAAAAAGAACTGTTTTTATCTTCTATCTGATGAACACATCTAAAAAAACTTGTTGACACTTCCTCTGGATAAAACCAATCTTCACAATCTTCATTGTCAAAAAAATTCGAATTTTCAGCAATTAAATCTTCATTTTCATGAATCCAATCATCGTAATTAAAAGTAGGTTGCAAAATTTTTTGTAAAGTAGTATGGAGTGCATCAATATTAAAATCTATTTTAGGTACAATTCAGCAACATTTAAATGCTTTTACTATAAAGCTAGAATCCTTTGTCGATATATAGTCCACAACCCACTCGCTAACTATTTTATAGTTAGGAATTTTAGGATTTCCTTGTCGAGTTTGCATTTCAGGATTTGTGAGTGCTTCTGATATATATTCATCATACCGTGTATTATAATATGCTTGAAAACTACGATTTACCCCTACGTCTAATGGTTGCAAGAGACTTGTCATATTCGAAGGCACTAACACAACAAAAATATTGAATTTTTCCAGATATTTAGATTCATGTAATTTTACATGGCTTCCGTAAGAATCCATTATCAGCAATACTGAATCACGAGCTAAACTGGTTTGTGGGCTACACAAAATAATTTCTTTAATATATTGTTTCAAGATGTCATCGTTAAACATTCCAGTTCTATTCAAATTTACAAGGCACTTTTTGTTTACAATTGGTTTTTTTTAAATTCGAGAACAGAACGTGTGGTTTTAAAAAATTTTCCTCTAAAGTTATACATAATGTGGTTGTGAAACGTTTATGTGAGATACCAGCTTTTCTCATTAAAACTTCTCTGCATCCATTCTGGGTTATAGTCGTTTTTGGTTCGGATTCAAAATAGCGTGGTACTTGATCGAAATTAATGATATTGCACATTTTTATTTGTTTTTCCTCAATTTTTGCATGAATTATTTTTAAAAATTGCTTACAATAGCATTAACATTTTCAGGGATTTTTTTGTTGTTGTTTGACGTCGAGATACTAACTCATGACGATTTTTAAATCGTTTACACCAACCTGATGAATGTTTGAAATTAATCCACTTGGAATTGTTTTCAGTATCTATTATTTTCAAACGTTCACAAACTTCTTGTGATTTTAATTGAATGTACTTATCTTTAACCCTTAAGCCCTTAGAATTTCTATCAAGTATCCATTGCAATACTTCAGTTTCAATTTCAGGAAATTCCAATTTTCGTCCACCACCAGGTAATCTTCGTGCAACTTTTATTTGCACGGATTGATTGTTTAAAGTTTGAAGAAGTTGTGCTTTTTGATTATGCCATCCCTTAAGAATTGATGTACCAATGTTGTATTTTTTTGACAATGCCATCCAGCCACTGCCTTTCACACCGGAATTGTATTCATTTAAAATTTTTAGTTTATGTTTAATTGAATAATTTTTTCTTTTTAGATTATTTGACATTCTATGGCTATGGCTGAAATCATAAAATTTAAAATAAATGAAATGATCTTTGCATTAATTAAAATTAAAAAGTCTACCTTTACGAAATAGTGTGCTAAAAACATCCACTTTTGTTAATTTGTAAAAGGAGTATTAATTTCTATAATTTTTTTATAAAAACAAACTCTCAATTTTATAAAAACAAACTTGAATTTTTTTCATAAAGTAACATTTATTCATGTGCTGTCAAATCGTAAACATATATTGCTCAGTAAAAGTAGAAGTAGTCAAAACATGATATTTTAAATTGTAATTGCTTACTACGAAAATTATAAAAAAATAAAACAAAAAATGTAATCAGCAAATCTGAATCGCAACAGATTGGAATTTCGTGTATAATTTTTATTTTTTAATGTAAAGTACCCAATAAGCAAATGTGTCATATTACAAATGAAAAAAAAACTTGGTTGTGTGTCATATTTAGAGTTTTCACACAACGTTTTATTCGAACATAACGCCTAGACGTTATGTTCGAATAAAACGCCCAGTAGGCGCAGTATTCACATATAACGCCTAGGCGCTATGTTCGGCGGAAGACTGTAGCATTAGTTAAATTCATGTTCAATAGAAAAAAAGTGTTGATCTATATTCTGAAATTAAGATAAATAAAATATTCTGATTGAAATATAATTTATTTTGTTATTAAAACAAAAAACTGTGTGTGTGCGTGTGAATAATTGAGTGTTTTTGAAGTTATTGATCAGAAGTTATTGAACCGTAAATTTTACAGTTAGAGTTGATTGAAAATGTGCTAAATTAATTTCCTTTATAAAGACCAATTATTTAAATTAGGCGCGTAGCCAAGATTTTATGAATAGAAATCATGATTTACATAAAATTCAAAATTATTATTAAACATTATAATAATAAATTTTTTTTTCAAATTTTTTTTTTAATTTATGCAATGAAACATTCCAAATTTAGAGTCTGCAGCCCCCACAGTCCCAATTTAGATATTTCCGAATTAGATTTCTTTAAAAAATTGAATTTCTACCGTTATTAAATTTGATTTACAATTAAATTTATGCGTTCTTCATTTTCAGTTTATTGTGTTTAAATATTTCTGTCGAAACTCGGCATTCTTATGTTTGGTTTTACTATAGTCTGATCCCCCGTGTTCTTGAGTAACAATAAATCATCGCAGCGATATATTAAGTTTTTTTGGTATCACATAATAAACAACTAAAATCTCTTAAATAGTCAAATTAAAAAATCGCTCAAGTCACTCAGCATCTCAATTGATTCTCTGGAAGTCTTGATTTACATCAGAGGTTCCCAAACCTTTTTGTCCAGTAGATGCCTTGACAAGATTTTCTGTTCTTTGTAGATCCCTCGATTTTTGGAAAAATAGAACCTCTCCAAAAGCATAAAAAAAGCTACATGAAAACTTTCACTTTTATAGACTTTACTATAGAATGAAATTGCAAACTGAAAATGAAATTTGTTTGTAATTCTTGCAATTTTTCTCTATATTCATTTAACTTTTCTTCTTTGATATTAATTACATTTGCTTTTAGTTGTGGAAAAGGTTAAATATTTCGTGTCTGATTTATGAATAGTCTAAAACTTTAATGGGAGCCCCACTTGACTCAGTGAAGAGCCGCATTTGCCCATCATTGATCTATAGGAATGCGTAAATTTTTAGCTTTAATTGGTTTTCTCTTATTCAGACGTCTTTTGTTCACAATGAAGACATAAATATTGATAAAAATACGCAGCAAAGGCTTATAATACAGTTTTATCATATTTAGTAGTATAACTGACAAATTCTGATTTTTTAAAATTTAATTGTCAAATTATTTTGATATTCAACCGCTGAGTTATTTACACTATATTTATTTACTCTACAAATATTTACAGGCTGTGTTTTTTGAAGTGACTAAAATTTTGCATGCATAATATTTACAGTAAAAAATCCTTTTACTGCCTTAGCTGTTAGATTACATATAAATAATCAAGTCATCCGCTTAATGACGGCTTGGAGTTCTAGAATATAAAGTAAATTAATAAAATTAAAAGAACTTTTTTCTAGTTTTCACCTCTGATTGCTTATCATTTTGCAATGACATAAAGAATTTTTATTGTTTGACTATAAATCAGATGTTTTGTTGATATTCACAAATTTTCGGCTCAGTTTTTATCAAGTGATTTTATAAGCAATTATTTTAACAAATGCATCTCCTGACCACCGAGAGATGGAATGCAATAAGACTTCACTGTTCCAAATAAAAATGAATACTATATTTTGAAACGATTGAGGGTGTTCACATCAAGTCTGGAGGGGGGTGTAATTGACAGTTTTTAAAATTTGTCTTGTTTAAAACTTAAATGTAAATGCACAATTAAAAGTTATAAATAATTTTCGTGTTGTTTAATACGAAAACACGAAAATAATTTATATATATATATATATACATATATATATATATATATATATATATATATATATATATATATATATTATCGATGTTTTATTGAAATTCACAAATTTCCGAAACAATGACTTCATGAATAATTCTGCATTGGATCCTGAATTCTTTCTTGTATAATATTTTAATTTAAACCATTCTCCTAGTAACTTACCTGTAGTGAATTAGTTTCATGAGCCTTCAGTTTAAGATCTATAGCTGAATTCAGTTCAATCCATATTTTTGGTCCCGGAAATTTAATTAATTTTAATTAATGTTATTATTCATTCGAACAAATTGTTTTATTCATAATATTCATCGAGCAAATTATTAAAAATAAACATCTAATTAATTTTATTTGAATTTAATTTATTACATTAAAACTTGCCAACTTGAAAAATCCGACAATTCAAAAATTTCTTTTATTCTGCCAGTAGTCACATTTTGTGTCACTTTACTTTCAAATTTGCAATTTCGTTTTAAAATTTAACTTTTTCCTTTATTTTCTACATGAAATTAAAGATATAACTTTTTTAATTATAATCATAAGGCTTCAAATAATGAAAGAATAATCAAACAAAATTATACTGAATAATTAGGTAAATCGTTATTTTAAAAAAAATCATATTGTTTTTTATAAGACATTTTAATATCTAGAAAAATTTTAAATAATTTAAAACTTTTCAACATTATAATTTGATGTAGACATATTTAATATATTACTCATTGATTTATGAGCTTTAATCTTAACATAAAATAAATTAAGCATTATGTCTACCACATTCAGATACTTTATATATTAGATAAAAATTAATAATAACTACTAATATGATTTCTATTTTTAATATGTAAATTATGTGATTCATTTGCATACATAATAATAATAAAAATATATTAATTTTGATATTAATAAATTAGAAATATTAATGAAATATAATCAATTAATATATTAATAATAATTAATAATAATAATAATCAAGTATCTTGAAATATGCAATCATTGCATGATAAATTTTGATATCTTATTATTCTTAGAATGATTGTCTAATATTTATATTAGAATTACTAAAATAAGTTAACAAACAAATGCAAAAAAGAGTGATAATTTATGCACACTTTCTATCACTACAGAAACTTCCAACCTCGAATGCGTTGCGTAATCAACATTGTCAACTAAGAAAAATATAAAGGATTTGTATTACTATCACAATGATTCCGCAACTGTTTGACAGGTCTTGCACATTATTTGCACTGACTATCGATTTTTTTGCACATCGAAACTAAGTCTAACTACTTTGCATATTCAAATTTTAGAGATTTAATTTGATATATTTTATTGAATTTATTAACAGTGAATTATATTTGCAGAGAACTACTACTACTACTATTATTATTATTATTATTATTATTATTATTATTATTATTATTATTATTATTATTATTATTATTATTATTATTATTATTATTATTATTTATTATTATTATTATTATTATTATTATTATTATTATATTATTATGAATAATTTTTACACAAAATAATTTCCTTTTAGTCTTAAAGTTTATGAAAATTGTTGAAATTATTCTTTTTATTTTTTTGCACATTAAAAAAGCAGTTATGACAATACAATCCTCAAAATTGTTTTCAAATTTATAATTTTATTAGTCAATGTTTCAATAGTAAATTTGAGTACCGGGCCGTTTGATCACCTGGCCTTTTAATAGAACTTAATTTTAGGTATGAATTATATAGATAAATTTACCCAAAATCTTGCTGTATTTTGTTGTTCATAAATATTTTAAGTTGTTTTTTCCAACATTTGAATTTACTTTTTCTTCTAAGGTATTTTAAAGTTCTATCAAAATCTCTTTTTGTGTATGCTGAGTTTTTTTTTTGATTTCTACTCTTTATTTATTAATCGGTTGGTTTTATTTTTACTGAAAACATTTATTTTTGTCAAATTAGTTTATTTCAATTAACTCTATATTATACAACAGAAAATGTGCTTATCTGTTTGTCACAAAAACTCCTTCCAAACGGTGAACAGTAGTGACGTGATATTTACACATGCCAATTTATTCAACTTCTAGATCAATTGAGTTATTTTCAACTATTTTGGGCTCAAAGTAGTCACAAGCTTGGAGCTGATAGGCGATCGGCTCTTGCGTGAATAGCTGTTTGTGGGAACGCCAAAGTTGAAGGATCACTCTGCATTGTTTATTATTGCCGATGATCAATAAGAGATCAAAATTATTGTAAACAGTCAAATAATGAAATAATTTTGTAATAGCAGGATAAATAAAATTATCTATTCCGGGTGAAACCGACTAATAAAGCTAGTAGCTCATTATTTCTCTTATCATGTGATATTTTTCTTGTGTTTTTTCAGGAAATTCAAAATTAACATAAATTTAAGTGTAAAGTTTGCACTTAATCAAATACGGAATTAGATGCTTTTCAACCAGTTGAAATAATAAAAAAGTGCCAATATATGGTGAATGATTCAATAAATACAGTTATTAAGTTAAAGTTTTAGGTAGCCTAATTTAATTATACAAATTTATTTATAAAAATATATAAATTCACTTATCAACAGCCTATTTCTGTCATTTCTTTTACACATTCAATACAGCTCCAGTTTTGCACATGACCACTTGCTATACCCATCTTCTCTTAAGCCACCCTGTACTCAATCAAATAAAATATGATAAACTTCGACATTTATTGCTAATTTTATTGAGTAGAGTTCAAAAATAAAACGTTGGTCTCTTTTTATCTTTAAATAAATTTTTAGTGTCACAAAATGGCATTTTTTTAAAATTTTAGGTCTATTTTTTTTAATTAAAATAATTACTTATAATTTAGTTAATAATTTTGGCCAATAAAACCACAGATCAGTTGTACCATTTTCTTGCCAGGGCTGTTTTAGAGAGAATATGGAAGTATATAGTGTGCACGGTGTACCTCCTGCTTTACTTAACATGAATAGTGTATACCCTATGATTTATATTCTTTCTAATAATTCTATTGTAAGAGCAAATGAGCAAAATATTTCTGCGTCGAATACGATAAATATAAAAGCAAACATCTTACGTAAAACATTCATCAAATATTGAGAATTATGTTCTCGTTCAACCGGTTTAAATTCATCTTAATATGATATATTAGACGTAATTCTATTTAGTTATACATTTCAATGAAAGCCTCTTTACAAAGTTATAGTTTTGCATATATATATACGTGTTGCATTAATTTTTATATATACATATATATATATATATATATATGTGTGTGTGTGTGTGTGTGTGTGTGTGTGGAATATGCACTCTTCTGATTGTATATCTACCCTTGGTAGTGCTATTCCTATTACCTTACTATCATAAATCTTATAGTATTACTTATGAATCTATTTAATAAAGGTCGCATTAATTTTGTAAACAAATGAACAGTTTTTAAATGTCTCATACAGCTAGCCTTACTTAATATGTTACTATTATTATTATTAATAAGTTCAATTTAAATTATTTATAAAATTTATAATTAAATTCTTAATCCAAAATCAAATAAAATTCGTAAAATGTGAATAACATAAGCAATCTGACAAATCATCCAAAACCATTGCGAAACGAAAATATTTATATTTATATCTTCGTTGACAATATTGAAAATAAATTTTAATTATTTATTATTAATTCATGATTAATGATTGATCAAAAATATAAAACAATTTCAATGTAATTGGACGAAATCAAACACACACACAATTTGTGTGTCGAATCAAAGTTTTTATACAAAAGTTACGCGTGCATCCAATACAACTGATGCACAAAAACAACGAAATACGGCACAAACACGCATACACACCAGCACAAACCGATAAACACTAACACACACATATGCACAACAACCGAATTATTATTACAATGAAACTAATACGGTACATCATTACAACTATTTTCATTGTATTTAATTTTTAGTACCAGTTCAATTTTTGTAAGTAGATTAAACCAATTCCAGTCTTTGAGAAATTATTTATCTTTTTATGATTGAAAATTGCAAAAAAGAAAACAATTGATATATCGATTAGAATTTTTTTTGGATATTTTTTTTTCACAGAATATTGGAACAAATAAATCACGTAAGAAATTTATTTTTAAATTCATTGTTATTTATTTTTTTTTTGAAATTTCATCCACACAATTTCTATTTATTATTTTAATTTTGACAAAATGTATATCTTTTTCGAGAGAAAGAGAGAGAGAGAGACCGAAATATGACAAAAACTATTTATCATGTTCCTGTTATTACTCGAATAGTTATTTTACGCACTTTGGAAATGGGATAAATGTTTCCAGTGGTGTATGTGTGCGGTTATAAAAATGTTCAATTTCCTGAAGGAAAAGGTTTTACTTACCTTTTCCGTTAGTCGTGATTTCAAAACTCTCGCAAACTAGAGGGCTTCAACTTTTAAGGTATCTTGAGTCAGTAGCTTTAAAACTTAGTCATGGTTCAGTTAAAAATTTTAAAAATTATGCATTTAATGTTCACTAAATAGGATTCTATGAGAACTCTAAAAATGAACTCAGAAAACCGATTATTTTTTTAAAATTAGTATCAATTGGCGCTCATAAAAACTTTTAAATAAATTGATATTGGATTATTATTATTATTTTGATTATTTATTATCATTTTAAATGTTTTTTTTATTATTTATCTAAGCAAAATGTTTTGAAAAATTATCGATCGTTTACGACAAAAGTTTCCAAAATCAACAGAAACTAGATTAATTGTTTTGTAATAAGCTATGACATAATAATATCCGACAACAATGCAACAATAAAGGTGATTAATATCAGGGCGTTTGATATAACATTGAGTTTCTAAATTGATTTTGATTGGTTTGTCAGTTTTCCAGTTTTACAATAGTGAAAAATATTATTTTTTTCTCTTTCTACGAGTTGACATTTCCAACCAATTAACGCGCTTCCTAACACATATCAAGCTGTTTTTAGAAGTTTTGAGTTTTCTTTGTTTTTGTTTTTTTTATTATTATACATTTTTATTATTCAATAACTCACTGTCGTTATCGAAATGGATTTAAAATTTCAATAAAATTGCGCACCGTTCGTTCTGTGATAATCATTGATATCGATGTGCACAATTAGCGCATAGATAACACTACTCATAAATTTCAATGAGGAATTTCAGTTTTGGATAATTTACTCAAAATTATTTATAATATTTTCAATAAATATTTCAGGTAATATTTTTTTTAAATAAAATAAACTTTTTTTCTTAATGATATTAATTAATAGATTCTTAACTCATTTTTTGTACTTATTTCACACACACACACACATACTGTTATTTGTTTTTATCTTTTGTTGAAAATTTCGCTGCCTATTTTTGCTTTTATAAAATGTTTAGATACTGCATGTATATATCAAAAGCAATTTTACTGTTTAAATAATTGACACCTAAATCAATAAATTTTTATTTTGCACTTAATAAAATCGTATTATTTATATGTGGAAATTATAAAAGCACTCAAAATATAAACGTTCCAATTCTATGTAGGGAAAAATCAATAAAATTTCTTGTGACTCTTTAAAACGGTTCGTTTTTTTTTCAGAACTAATGTCAGATGCTCAATTTTCGTCTTTGTCGCCAAACTCTTCAAATGATTCTTCGAACCGTTACATTGAAGATTACGAGTTAAATGATCAAGAAACTGTAAGTATTATTTCGACTAGTGAGAAAAATGTTGCAAATCTCGAGGATTTTGATGATATTTACGATAAAATTGGACAATCCGGGGATCCGTTTTTGTCGGATTTTATGAAAGAGGAATACGAAGACAATGTATATGCTGCAGAAGCCATTAAATTGCTGCCTTGCTATGACAATTTAACCGAACAGAATTTTTCGGAATCGAATGATTTGAATTGTTTCTTCAATTTTGTTCAATCGGAAATTGAACTCGATGAATATCTACTTATTGGAGGTAATTATATAGATGACATATCGTCGGATCTCCTTGAATATCGAGCTGTGTCTCCTGATCATGATTCCTTAGAAGGAAAACCGATTTCCAATTTTATATCAAACAAACGACCATATGTAAAACAAGAAAACTATAATGTATATTTATCGGAAGTGCCTAATAAACAAAGAAAAATAGAGATCACACCCCAAATTCGATGTCATGAATGGATAAACAAGTTGAAGAAAATTCCGGAAAATTCATCTTTCAAAGCCAGTGGATCTCTTGATCGAAGAAAAACCAAGCATCATCAAATACTCAATGACCAAGATACCGATCTGTATGAAGATAAAACGAGTAAGTGATTTTAATAATTTCCTTTAATTAAATTAATTAACAAGAAATAAATTTGCGTAACTTAATTAAATTGAAATTTTTTCATTTGTCAAAGATCATAACAAAAAACATCAGAAAAATAATTCCGTTCGTTTAATTGAAATTTGTTTTTATCTTCTGTTAATCCTTTTATGACAACTGGTTACTCTTTCTAACTAAATTATTTCTAAAGTGCTTACTAATTTCTGATAGCATTATGCAACATGTGCTGCCTCAATACAGAATATTTGGGGGAAGCATTATATTTTTCTATTTTCATAATGAAACTTGAGTTAATTTTATAGAAATAAATTTTATCAATAAAAATTCACTTAGAAATAAATTCTTAATTCTGCCATCAGAGAGTTCAACTGAGTTAGACTCAGCAAAGAACATAATAGAACCTAATGGCAAATGACGTGTCATTTTTATTATATGAACTTCTGCCTAATATTTCACATTTATGACTAGTTGCTATATAATATTTTCTACTTCAACTCTTTAGGTGCATTTGACGCGTCAGAACATCATTGGCAAAAAAACGCATGACGTTCTGATATGTCAAATGTACCCAAAGGGTTAAAGTGATCTTTATCAAAAAAGGTTAAAATCTTTGAATTTAGTTTCATTTCTGTCTCAATTTAAAAAATTAATTTCTAATTTCTAACATTTGATTTTCTAGGGTCTATGTTTAACTTTATTTTAGGTGACCAGTAACTTTCAACTTTGAAATGTTAGAAAAACAATATCTAAAAACTGATTAAAAAAATTAAAGATTTTAAATTGGCGTTGTTTCGTTTGTATGAAATTTGAAATTCACAATGTTAATCATAATTTTCATTTAAAAGTACATTTGTCACTAAATTGAATAGATTAAATCATTATAAATACTCTCAGTGAAATTCTTTATCTTTTTGTTCACATATGATCTGTTTTTATTTTCTTTTAACATTTCATTAATTTTCATTGCGTCTATAGATCAATTTTCGTTAGATAGGAGAAAAATTAATTTTATAGTTGTAATAAATTATAAATTGTAAATACATACCATGTTAATATTTATTTTTTTATCTAAATAATATGAACGCATTTTCAAAACAAATAAATTAATTGTGTAAGTTTCGATTGGTTAAAATTGTTAAAATTAATGTTTGTTTATATAACTAAACAAATAATATCCTGAAATGACAATCTGAATTTATCGATTTCTACGTGATAATAAATAAATAAATAATATATAATGAAAATTTAATTTGTAAATATCGATTGTCGAATTTCAATGAATTATTTGAATAAAAAAGATTAATAATTAATGAATCTTAGAATTCCGATATTTGTTTTGAAAGTGGGTCAAATTAATTTAGCTATATCAACATTTTTATTTTCCTTAGGTGCCATTAATAGAAAAAAATTTACATTTCCTATAACAAGAAAACAGGCAAAAGTTGGCTGCTAGAGCTTTTTTAATTTTTTGAAATTTATTGAAACGAAAATCTTTAAATATCTCGTAATAAAAAATGAATTTAAAAAATTTGTAGATAAATTTTTTATCATTTTCTTTCCTATTTTTACTTAATGGCCAAAGCGTCATTTTGGTCAAAACAATTTTGTATTTTAAGAATTATAAATTCAACAGAAAAAGTCATAGGTTTAGTTGGAAATTAGTTGTTTGTTAAACATGGTCTATGAATGATGAAAAATATAAATAAAAATCATTTGTTATTCTTCTAATACAATAAAGAACAGTGGCACAGTTTTCAATGTTCTCATCGAAAGATATTGAAACTTTTCTACAGAGCTAACAACATTTTATCGTGTTCTTGACTCTTTCTAATGTTTATCCACCACGATTATCTACATAAATACCCAATGTTAATAAATATAAACAAGTTGAAAATATATATTTGAAAGTCTTTTGCAATATAAGAGGTTATGAACTGGAAAATTCTGCTAAACTTGTCATCAAATTTTGAAATACTGTGACCTTCAAAACGGGTTGGGAATTCTTGGCTGAGAACCCTTAGATTAATATAGTCTATGTAACTTTCTATTGTTAAACCGTTCAATAATTGACATTGTTTGTATTAAAAAATAATGTCATTCGAAAATGAAAAGAAATCAGTGGTGGAAATTAAAAGAAGCTCCTAAATTTCGCTAATTATAACTAACATTTTTAATCTCTTTCACCATTGGATCAAATATTATTTTCAATTTATCAATCAATATTTACATCAATATTTAACACGAATTTTCGGATCAACCGTTTTAAGTGATTTTAAACATTGATTTGATGTCAATTTAGAATTTATTTCTCAGTTGCACAAAATATCGATTAAAATTATTTTAGAAAATATCGAAAATATGCTCATTAATAAAAAATTATTAATTGAAAATCTAATTATTTTAGTTTTAAGCAAATTAATTTTGAATTTTTTAATTAAAAATATTGAGAATTCGTCACTCCGACATCCAGTGGATCTCTCATAATAATAATAATAATAATAATAATAATAATAATAATAATAATAATAATAATAATAATAATAATAATAATAATAATAATAAAAATAATAATAATAATAATAATAATAATAATAATAATAAATGATAATAATAATAATTGACATAATATTTTCTACAAAATTTGACTATGAATCAAATTTATTTAAGGTATTCACGAATTTTCGGCACAGCATTTTTCAAGTGAGTTGATAAGAAAATGTTAAAAAATCACATCTAAAATGCTAAAAAGTATCTTATTAATGGATATATGTATATATATATATATATATATATATATATATATATATATATATATATATATATATATAAAATTTTAACAACTTGAAAAAGGCTGTGCCGAAAATTCGTGAATAGTTAAATAAATCTAATTAATAGTCAAATTTTGTTGAAAATATGTCACTTATAATAATAATAATAATAATATAATAATAATAATAATAATAATAATAAAAATAATAATAGGAATAATAATAATAATATTAATAATAATAGTAATAATAAAAATTATAATAATAATAAAAACAATAATATTAGTAATAATAATAATAGGAATAATAATAATAATAATAACAGGAATAATAATAATAGTAATAATAATAATAATAGGAATAATAATATTAATAATAATAATAATAATATTAATAGGAATAATAATAATAATAACAATAATAATAATAATAATAATAATAATAATAATAATAATAATAATAGTAATAATAATAATAATAAATTATCTGGGTTGCTCTATTTCATTCCCATAGAATTACATAAATGAAAAATTATTACTGTGCAACTTGTGAAATTAATAATATCATAACAAAAAGGACTTTGATATTTTGGTTAGATATTGATTAATTAATTTTAGACTAATAGAGGATTCTAAAATATCTTTAGAGTCAATTTTGTGAATTGTATAATTGTTAAATGATTTTCTAATTTTTTTTTATTTTGTCAACCAGTTTTGGTCTTTATGAGTTAATCTAGTTTCAATAATAATCCTAGAATTTGTTTTATGGAAGATCATTTTTCAAAAAACTACATCTAAATTGCATGCTCTACGATAACTTTATGGTTTTATATTTTTTTACGAATTCACAAACGGTTCAAAAGTGATTTTGTATTATTTTACATAGGATACCTTCTATGCTCCGACATCATACAATAAATTCAAATTTTCTTACCACTTATTTAACGGAAAATTCTTATTTCCTTATATATTTCTCATATTGTACTACTGGATCCTTCTGTCTGTTTATTTTTGTTATAATTTTTATTTAATTATGATTTAGTCTAATAGTTGCTAACCGAAAATACCATTCATTCAAATGAATAAAAATTAGTAGAAATTTATACATGAGTTGATAAGAAAATGTTAAAAAATATCATCTAAAAAGCTAAAAAGTATCTTATTAATGGATATATAATAATAATAATTATAATAATTATAATAATTACAATAATTATAATAATAATGATAATAATAATAATAATATATATTTATATATTTATATTTATATATTTATATACTTTAAATCGGCTGCATTCTCAATAGATTAAATGCTAAATCACGTAAAATTCAATAGAGAATCAATTTAGTAAAACAAGTTTTAAACTTGTTTTATTTGATCTGCACATTACTCACCGTAATTAATCATTGACAATTGTAGAGATTATCATTGGCATAGTAAATGTTCACAAATTTATGTTTAATACAGTTCAAATTTTGCAAAACCATGTGAAAAAAGCCTGAAATTAAAACTTTTTTAAAGTTTTGAGTGTAAAATTTTCATTCGATTTTAAATTGCTGTTTAAATATTATAATAAAAAAATTTTTGTATAATAATAATGCTAAACATTTATCTAATTTAAATAATGAAAGAGTTAATTCTTGCACTTGATGACTGAGGAAATATATAAATTGTTCACAATGTTTTTACTTCCAATTTAATTTTAGATTAACCCTTTGAATCCATTGCGAAAATACGGATCACAAGCGTTTTAAGGACACCATTATTTCAAATTTGCTTTGCAGTTAAGATATATATATTTCCATTGGTCACTTGCTATCTTTTATGCCGCCATAGCGCGTCAATAAGTAAGCACAGTCACCGTTTTTTGTGTCAGCAGTGGCGTGTCTATGCTAAAGTTTGCACCAACCGCTTGCTGATATTTCAATAGGTTTTGAGAGAATTGTGCAGTTCTGTCATAATTTCATTTTCTTAACATCCAAGGCGAGAAATAAATGCACATTTCTTTTAGATCGGATTTTACAATGAATTAACACATCTATATAATACAATCTGTCATTAATTATTTATCCCAAAATTCTCTTAGTTGTAACTTTGAAAATGGATGAGTGAGACTTTTCAGCAATTTTTCCTGTAACCTATCTTGCTAATATAATATCTAGTTAGTAAAATAATACGATTTAAGAAAAAAAACATTCCTGGACTTCAATGGTTAATAATTCCTACATTTCGATATAATGCATTATTATTTGTTTATTATTATTATTATTATTATCAATTTTTTTAATTAAAATTTGTAACTAATCAAATGTGCTATAGTAAAACCCTATTAAAAAACCTAATTAATGTGAAAATTTTTTATTTATAGTAAATTATTAATAAAATACTTATATATGAAATGAATTGTATGAAATTTTTGCAATGATAATTATCTACGAAAATCAAAAACAATTCTCGATGAATAATTTTTATTTTACTATTTATTAATTCAAGAACATTATATGGTATTTGAAGGGGCACTCAGTTACTGCTGGATTCAATTAAAATTGGCTACTAATTAATTTTTTTTATATTTTATTTTTATATCTTATTTAAACTTTTCGTCAATGTGGCGGAAATTATTCTGTAATAATGTTTCTATGAAAGATTTATAGAACTTTATAGAACAATTTAGTTATAATCAATTGATAAATTGGAATATAATTTGATTTTTAATCAAGTTTTTTTTTACAATTTTAAGTAGGCTTCATTTTTTTTGTGAACATTTTATTTGTTTTAATATTATAAAATTTAAATATTATATGTTAATTGAGTTTAAATTAAAAGTGATGTCTTGAGCATGTTATCCTTTTGTATTATTTATCACACAGATGGCAATAACATAGTAAATTTATTCAAAATGTATTTTAAAAATGAAAAAAATTTCCTTTATTCAATGTTTTTTAAAATGTTCTTTATGGAAAAACAAAATAGGAAATTTGTGCATCGTCTTTTGGATTAATACAGAACTTCATAAAACTTTCATCAACTTTCGTAAAATTTTCATATCTGTTTTCATTTATTCAATATTCTTCATTGTGACACCTTTAAAGTCATAACTTAAAATCTTCAGACAAACTTATCTTTCATAGAGATTATGAGATGCTAATAGTATGAGTTGGAATCCCCATAAGGTTGGGATGTCTTATCTATTCAATTGAATATTATCCAACTGGCTTCTTGTTCTTGTGGTCCAAACTTACTAACATGCTTATCTCTATGTACCTTTTTTCAAAATATATAGTTTTCATTCCTTATAAAGTGGATATGTGTATATATAAAAGTAACAACAATATCATTCTCCTGGCAGCCTTGAATCCAAGTGTAAACATAGATTATATTGTTGTCCAATGCCGAATGTAATTTGTTATTCACTACTCGATTTCATATCATCATATTCACTTCTAGACAAAATACAGTCTAAAAGTCTATGCTGGTCTGCAATAGTAAATTTCTATTTATTCTCCTTGATATACTTTTCTCTTATTTTTCTACTGTGAAATTTCATTAAAATATTTATCGGTTTGAAACATTAGTTAAAAATAGTTGTTTGATCACGGATAAACATTTTGTTGAATAAAAGTGAAATTTAAATTTAAAAATAGAATTGTTTTATTTATTATTGAAATGCATAAAGAAAATCAAAATTACGAATCCACAACTAATGATTTTGAAAATATAATTATTATAGTCTGCAATTCCTTGTAGCCATGGCAATAAATTTTATAAATAAATGAAAGAAGCGGTTTAGAAATTAGTTTTTACTGGAATTTCAAATTAATTAAATTTGTAAAATTTAATATGAAATTATTTTTTATTAAAATGATATCAAAGACATACTTGGTGTCAGGCAACCCTCTAGGATTTCTAGAAATAATTATCTACTATGCATGGAGGAGCATTCTGTACGACATTTGGATCATATGCTGTTTCATGCATTACAATTAAAAATTAATTTGAGCTTCTACAGAATTATTATTATTATTATTATTATTATTATTATTATTATTATTATTATTATTATTATTATTATTATTATTATTATTATTATTATTATTATTTTTATTATTATTATCATATAAATCTAGGCTTTCTATTTTTGCCGCTTTCTGAATAAATAAATTACTAATTTTACCAATGTAACTGTAGTGGTAACATTTCAATTAACTTTTATTAGTTTATCTTTTATTTGATTATTTTAAAAATATTTATAATGGTAATAATAATAATAATAATAATAATAATAATTAACAATACTTTTTGCCAAAGCTACTTTTTATTATTATTTCTAAAATTAACTGCGTTTATTAGATAAAAAAGGCTTTTTAATAAATTGTAATATACTTATTTCATAAACAATTTATAAACAAATTTAACGAAATTGAAGATGACATTTTAGTTATCAAAGACTTTTAACATTCATATGCAAAGTAGTAATTTTAATAAAAAATAAATAATATGTTTTCAATTACTCATTTACTATTATTAAATCATAATAGAATTGTTATAATGTTTAGAGATCTTAAAATTTTAATGTTTGCAATTTTACAGAATTTTTCAAAGATTTTAAATTTATAAGCTCTTTTTTATGATTTTTATACTTTAACTTTTAAATATATATTTGAACAGTTTTTGAAATTTTATTTAAATTTAATAGTTTAAAATTTTCAACTCACATAAATATTAATAAAATCTAGCCTAAAATTCGCGTTAAATAAAAAAAATATTGATTGATATTTTACAAAGAAATTAAATTTATAAAAATTGAAAATTTATGATTTTTCACATAACGTGAGCAAATAAAATAAAATTATTTTTTATCATGTATTTTATTTTTTAGCTCACAACAAAAATCAAAAGCCTTATGTAAATAAAAAAGCCTTTTCCAGTAATTTCTCATCCATATCAGTAAAAGTCACCACAATCAAAAAACCCTTGTCAATATCGTTTATTTCAAATCGAGATCCTCATTTCCGTTCTACCAATAGCAGTCGCAATTCAACTTGTAAACCTTTTCCTATAACCAATGAAATCAATTCATCTGAACGGCAGAATCATCCACCATCTATTCCATTGTCTAATAATTCTCAGATCCTCAATTCCCAAAATTCCGGTCGATCCAATTCTGAATTAATAGACATTTCTCGCATGCCCGAACCTTTGAGAATGGGTAAACGTGTCAGTCGTCGCGGACAGCGATTTTCTCTCTGGCAGTTTCTTATGTGCCTTCTAGATTCAAGCCGATACAAAGAACACAGTACTGGGATAAGATGGGTTCATAGATCAATTGGGATATTTCATATTGTCGACAGCAAACAGGTAGCCAACCTTTGGGGTCAGTACAAAGAAAGAAGAGATAAAATGACATATGACAGTTTAGCACGTTCTCTCAGGTAAATAACCTATTGTAATTAATGTAATAATAAAAAATATTAAGCATTACGAATGAGATAATAAGTATTAGTTGTCATTGTAAACTCAAAAAAATTGAAAAATTTTCACATAAAATGAGTTGACATGATGTTGCAATGAAATGAACGTAGCACATTTCTGTGATAGGTTTTCATAGAATAATGAAAAAGGCATTTGTTTGTTTTCGCACACAAATCAATGCAAATTTAGCATTATCAACTTAAGAAAAAACAAATGAATGACGATAAATGATATAAAAAATAGTGATTCATTCAATGCTGTGTATACATTTTCTTTTTAGACAACTCTTGAGTCATTTTGATACAAAAAGCTTTGATACAAGTATCAATTAATTACTTGTGATATTAATCATTTATATTTTTTAATTCGATCTTTACAAATTTCATTTTTATTTCCTTGCATTTAATAACTACACTTATATTTTGTTACATTTTTTCAATTTATTTAACATCCGTCATCAATATTTATTTTATAATTTTGCATTTATACTGGTGCTAATTATAATAATAAAATAAGTATATCAGATAAGTGAATAACAAAATAAGCCCTTGTAAGTATAATAATAATAATAATTATAATTTTTATTTTTTTATTTTCTTAATAATAATAATAATAATAATTATTATTATTATTATTATTATTATTATTTATTATTATTATTATTATTATTATTATTATTATTATTAATATTTTTATTGTTATTATTATTATTATAATTATTATTATTATTATTAATATTTTTATTGTTATTATTATATTATATATTATTATTATTATTATTATTATTATTATTGTTATTATAATTATTATTATTATTATTATAATTATTATTATTATTATTATTAAAAATATTTTTTCAGACATTATTATAAAAAGAATTTAATGGCAAAAATTAATAACCGTCGATTAGTTTATCAAATAGCTCAAGAATGCTTGCAATGGTCATCCGAAACCTTTATCAAACGAAACAGAGATTAAAAGATTATTGGAAATTTAATTTTTATTGATTTTTCTAATATTATTTTTCACTGATATTTCTGTGTGAATGTGAATAGAGTTTATTGTTTCTTGTGATAATTCGCATAAAAACCGATTAAGTATTTAATTCGAAGAGCAGATTCCAAGATAGAGTTTTTTTTCCAAGTTCTAATCCAGTGATAGTCAAAAGAAGTTTGAACAGTCGAAATGGAATGTAAAGAAATGGAGAAGTCTAAGTAACAGCTGATAATGTTCACCATTTACCCTTATCGATTTTCTTGCTTTTATTCTGTATTTTTATAAAATTATTGTTTATTACTTTTATTATCAATTGATCGGTTTGTACAAACAATTTGTACAATATCATTTTTCTGTGATTAAATAATTATTTTGTTTTAATAAATTGCTATGTACGGACCTTGAAATGTATAGAATTTTTCTTGATAATAAATTTTTTTTCTGTAAATGCGTACACTCAAAATAGTGTTTGTGCACATTGTTATATTTTACCAGTCGGTTTGTCAGTTTGGTTTGTGCGTTTCACTTTTTATTAAACCATCAATAATTTCTGATGATGAATTTTTATGGAAAATATTTTATCAGTTTTATTTATTTTTTAAAATGACATGATTAAATATAAACATTTTTTAATTTTTTCAAAATTTAAAAAACAGGAAAATTTTAAAATGATTTATTAATATTATATTTAACAAAAAAAGTACTGGTAAAAGAAAGTAAAATAAGAAATTATTAAATTTTAAAAAATCAGTAGTTTTCGAGAAACACAGCAAAGGACAAATAAACAGGAATCGAATAATTTTAAAGGTTTCAACCGCCCAGAAAATCTCATTGTAAAAATATATAAAATAATTATTTTATTGAAAATTATTTTATAGATTTTTAACCTTCAAGGATCATGAATTATATTAGTTAAGTGAATCATTTTATTTAAATGTGTCATCTTTACTCTATACGGTTTGCTTTGAAAACTGACTGGCCTCAAAAAATGTATCGAGATATCATATATAGAATTCAACTATCATGTTGGGTTTATCTTTCTCAAAGAAAGAGCCTATTAAAATATACCTTTTCAATGGGCACACTTCCAAAAGTGAAAGACTCTCGATATTTTGAGAAACCATCTTATATCAATAATTGTACTCTTTCAAAGATAACTTTGATTTCAATTGGAATGAGGGAATTTTTTAGGAGAAAACGCTCGAGAGAAAAAAAGTTATTTATAATTAAACAAAGTAACTTCAATAAAAGTTCAACAGAAATGTCTCCTCTTCCTCTGAAAATTGTCAGTTATTCCCCACATTTTTTCAAAATTATGAGTCAACCTAATTTTTGTATTTATATATTTTTAGTGTTTTTGAAATTTTTTTTTTATTATTGCTTTTGATGAAATTAGTAAAAAATATTTTATTATCATGCAACATATGACAATTCACAGCACGGCCGATAAGTACCAGAATGTTGTACTAGTGTCCTAAATAATTAAGCCTTTGTCTGTCTATCAAGATCCAGCGCTTGAGTATGGAGATGTGATTTATGGCACAACTGAAGGGTCAAGTTTTATTCAACCCTTGAACATATAACTACTAAGCATTATTTTACTATTAACTTAGTGTTATTAAATTGTTATTATAGGCAATTATAATTATCAACCGATATATGTTTTTCTTTTAGGACGATTGTCACATGTCCGAAAACTGTTTTCATGTGTGAAATTCCATTTATATATTTTGAACTTTTTTTTCTTGAGCGTTGTTTTTAAAAGCTGTTGATGAAACCAATTTGTATGCATCAAAAATTATTGCTGGAAAACAATAAAAATAATATTTTATTTGGCAAAACTGGACAGATACCACTGGAATCGAAATGAGAAAATTTCTTTGAATAATTATAAATTTTGAAATTTTTCCTCTTCGAAATATGAAAACCTATTTATCAATTTTCATTCCAGAATATCATTTTTGGTGAAAATCTTTCGCCGTAAAGATTTTCTTCAAATTTGATGGGAACTTCATTTGGAAACAATGACCAATCCTAGTCAGAAATTTAGGTTGAGAACTTCAAGCGTGAGGAGTTACTTTGATTATTTGAATAAAAAAGTTCTTACAAAGTTATGTCTCTGAAGAAAATTGACGAGTATTTCTAAGCTGGGAATATCAGAAAAAATCCTCTAATTTATGTTGATGGAACTTACCGGAAACTTTTAAATATTTGGGAAACATGTATGAGTGTTATCGTAAGCGGATAAAGAGAAAAGCTTCATTGGACTTCCTATTTTACATTTAATAATCCTATAAAACACAAACACTGTACAATGTGCTGAAATCGCAAAATTCGTGGAGAAAATGGTGGAAGGATTTATTATTGTAAAACTTGTAAAAAAAAGTGATCTAGTAATTAAACCATTTTCTATTTATTATAACCTACTTTATACCTTAGATTATCTAAAATCATAACTGTTGAAATATTAAATTAAAATGACTTTAGGCTGCTAGAATACTTTTGAAAAAACTCTTTAGAGTGAAATGAGCTAAATATTAAATTAATTAATACAACTACTTATTAAATGAAATGTTTAATTTAGCCCGATATTTACATAAACGAGTAATAATTTTAAAAGTTATAGATAGACCTATAATTTTGGTAAATATTATAGAATTCAAAATATTTTTTTTATTTTTAATTTTGGAATTCTTTCCTTACTGGTTGTTATCGGAAGTCCTTGCCTCTTAGCAGTTTTTGATTTCTTTAAATATTAATCTCTATAATACTATTTAAACAAAATCTTCAAAGAAAATTCTTTCAATGTAGTAATGTAAAAGTAAAGACTTCAACAAACTGTATTAATCAACAACATACTTTTACAAAATCTTTTTTTATTAAATTGTTAATAATTTTAATTAATTATTCAAATATCGAAAAAATGATAACCCATTTTTAATAAAAACACGAAAAAGTCAAATAAACGAAATATATTTCGAGGAAATTATCCTCATCATCAGTTTGTCATCATAATCTTTGTCAAATGATATATACGGAAACAATAATGATGTGATAGTTATGATTAAATTAAATAATCTGAATAAATTCATTGTTGATTAAATGTTAATTGTAAATGATTGTGATTTATTCACCAATACCTCACATAAAATTCTTTCACGTTTAATATTAAAGTGTCTAAATAAAATTAAAATCTTTTAAATCAGTTGTGCCTTTATACATTTTTCTATGCTCAATAATATTACTCGTGCATCTCAATTGACTATTTTCCTGAACCTGTGTGAGGAGATGACAGGAAGTATGTCTTATGTATGTGACATTGCACCCATCATATGAAAATTTATACACTAGTTTAAAAACTAAACTTATTTGGGTTTGAGATAAATAATAAACATATTTATTGATTTTAACAATTTCGATACTATTTTAAATACATTTGAATTGCCATATTGATTTTGTGACAGATATTTATTGAGAATATTTAATTAAATCAATAAATCATAACTATTACGAAGATTATGAGAGCAGACTGAAGATAAGGATAATTTTCTCTAAATATATTTCGTTTATTTGGCTTTCTTGGGTTTTAAATTAATTATTTAATTAATTTATTTATTTTAGTTAGCCAATGTATTATTATTATTTACGTAAAATTATTCTCACAATACTTTTTATAATTACTCTTCATCAATTTATCATTTAAAAATGTAAAATATAAAATTTGATAAGTAATTAATTGTTTTTTTAGAAATTTTTAAATTTTGTCAGTTTTAAAGTTCATTTAAAATACCTTTATTATTCACTTATCACGTTAAATTTGCTGAATATTAAAACTTAAATTATCTACGTAAATGCTATTGTTATTTAAAACCTTTTTTATGTTGTCTGTTAATAATATTCAAAATAAAGTAGATGTGCAGATAAATATACAAAAAATATAAATATATATATGAGAAAAGTGTTAGCATCTATGCACAGTTCTCACAAATTTTCAAGCTATTATTGCGTTATAAAATCAATAATTCGTTTTTTTATTTGGTAAAACAAATGCAAATCAATAAATTTGTTATTTTATTTATAGAAATTGAGAAATAAAAGTAGTCAAAATTCCAATTTTAATTATGTGTATTTTTTATTATTTATAAAAATTTAAGATTCTAATTATCAAAAGAAATTTATTATAAAAATTTATTTTTGAATTGGATTGTCAGTATTGGCTGTAAACAGTCAAAGTCTATTTTTTTGAACAATTTTTTTCAGTTTCATTGTGATTGGATTTTTTTAATCGGATTTAATAAGCTTTAGATCAAAATGAATTCAATATGATGAATAAATTTCACTTTGACTCCTCATGTTCATATGTAACAGTAAATAACCATCACAGGATATTCGAGTTTTATTGTTATTATAACAATAACAATCAAAATCGTTGAAATTGTTGGTCAAAAATAGACTTTGCGATTTTGTTTAACAAATGTGGTAATGCGACGCTATGAAAAGCCAGCAAAACCAAAAAGCTGATAAAAATTCAAAACAATACTGAACTAAAATAAGATAATTTTTACAAAAATACAATCAAAAGAAAACAGAGAAATAAATAATGTTTCAAGACATAAATAAAACTTAATTGAAATGGGAAAAATTAATGAAAAAATATCTACAAAAAAATACTAAGAACATTGCTGAATTTGGAAAATTAAACACGGAAAATAGTAAAATAAATAGAGAAATCGAAAAACGAACTAGCAAAACCCTAAATCTTATAGGAGCATCAGGAAACCCCACAACGCCAGTGGATCAGACTCTGGATGTTGCATTTCTCAGATTCTAATTCCCCCATGTTGTACTAATTAACAAGATAATTGAAAATGAGTATATTGAAAGGAGTATTCCAGAGATAACTGGAACCGGGAATGCAAATTCAAACGAAATATAGGCTGAAATAATGAATGAGATACAAGATAACAGAATTACTAAGAAAGATGCACACCTTAGGATAGTCATGACGCTTATAATCACAATGGTTATTGTTTGGACGTGGTAGCTCTTCGTGAACTTTTCATATCCCTAGAGGTTTGTGAATTATACATTCCTACCTCCTTGTCTTCTAATGCTAAATGGACTATTGGACAACTAGTGAGTAAAGCTGAATATCGTGGCTAGTGGGCTCTTTTCAATGACTTCTTTTATGCCCATGATTCTCTAGGAAAATACCTAGAAGTGCTCGAGTATATAAGTGTTAATACTGACTTTGAACCGTCAGAAATAAAGATATACAACAAATGTATTGAAATTGAAAATATTGACAATTATAAACTAAATTCTGGTAACCTTAAATATGCTTTTTTAAATTATAGGTATTACATAAATAAGCTAATCGACATTTCGTCTGATGGAATGCTACCACCTAAACTAATTCCAGAAACAAACTGTTTACATCTAACGAATTTTGAATTCCTCACTATATATATTACTTTAAAGGAAGAAAAAAATAATCAATTACAATAAACGATAAAAACAATAGTCGAATCAACAAAGAAGAAAAAAATATATACGATTACTGAAAATAGTGACCAAAAACTACGAATTCAATATTGAAACAGATAATTTCATTGATTATCTATATGTTGATATTGTTGGGCCAGGACTGAATTTTGTTTAAATGAATTGGAAATAGCACGAAAACATAACATGCATATTTAAAATCAGACCCATAAAACATCAAATAAACCACCTTAAAATGCGAGAAAGATACAATAAAAATATAAAATCAAAAACAAAAATAAATCAAAATAATAACATAATGCACCAAGATCGGCACGAAATTAACATAAAAATAACGGAATAACACAAAGATTTGACCGGAAATGACAATTTATGTAAAAGAAAAAATTAATGAATAAAATTGAATTAGAATAGAATATTTTTGGTTGAAAAAATCCAATTAAAAATTTAAGAAATAAATTGTCAAATTAAATTAAGAAAATAATAAAAATTAAAGTTAGATAGCACAAATAATTTCAAGGTCAAATTTTGTTTTATCGCACTAAAATTAACACACAAGGTTAGGGTCACAGAACAGGTATATATACCAATTCATCTTTGCAGAATTTAACACTTGTGATGGATCACTTTTTCTCGTAAAAACCTCTTACGTTTTTTATCAGAAAAAACAGTATTGTATCACAAGCGTCCGGAACGGTCTCGAAATATTATTAGCAGGAACTATCGAAAACTATCGAAGTGAGCATGAGTTAGGAGCAATTATATGAGTTCGAGAATATGAATTTATTGATTAAATGACTTGTGATGAAGCGAGTGAACAATGTTTATGCAAATGAACTTCCGATTACTATGTGAAATGCCAAATAAACAATTTTATGCATCGAAGCTTTTACCCAATTTGTATGGTAACATTTATTTATTATTTTCCGGACCACAGCCAAAACAAATTGCAAGTTTGTAACATCGCACATAACTATCGAGCGGTGTAAGTGCGGTTTATCCGCCAATAGCTCGTGCCCATGAGAGACCTCGCCATGCGTAACCACGGGCTCGAACGTCAAATCATTGAACTAAATATCGAAAGAGGGTAGCTCGAGAGTGGGTCTTTTGGCTCAACTTTCTTGCACTCAATTTCGATAAAATCGACATAACATTTTAAACGAAAATCGTCTCAAAATCGCTAACACCGAGTAGTCCAGTGGACACACATCAAATACAATGTGAACACAAATAGATCATAAGGACAAAGAAAAGGAAAGGGTAGCGGGGAAAATTACGAAATCGTTGCAACAGTTAAAATGAATAGCCATCGGAAAAAGATTAATCCGAACGACCAAAATCATGAAAAGGAATATTTAAAATAATACTTAAGAATTAAATAAATTATGTTGAGTTGAGACGGAAAATCTGGGCGGAACACTGCGCAAATTTTCGGAAATAATTAAAACATTTATCATAAAACTGTAAAATAAGGGCGGAACGCTGCTCAAATTTTCCGAATTAATTAAAATACTTATCGAAAATAGTAAAGTAAAAGTGGAATGTGGCTCAATTGTTAGTATAATATTCTTATAAAACTGTAAAATAAGGGCGGAACGCTGCTAAAAATTTCCGAAATAACAAAATTACTTTGTCGAAGACTGTAGAATAAGGATGGAATACGGCGGAATTTTAATTTTTTCATAAAACTGAGGAATAAGGACGAATCCCTACCAAAAGATTTGATAATAATAATGAGTAGTAAGCAAATATATTTGTATGGAGTTGTCTGGGTAACAACCCTATAGCTTCAAAATCTCAACAGTCAGAAATCCACCAATATCACCGAATGCTTTGATTATTTGCAACCTACATGGAAATTAATTGAACTGCTATCAGTGATTAATAAAATCCGAAAAACCCATCCCTGGATTTTTAAGAACCACCAAATTGCCATTGAGCCTGATAGTATCAGTAAACTCTTGTAGAAAAATCTTAGAATTTTTGTAAATAAAAGCATATATTCACTCATCCCATATGAAATATCCGATGATCTAGAGATTTGTATTGATTTCAACTGGTCAATTGATAAAATCTTCGATTAAATTGATTCATTTTCCGGTGACAATAAAGAATGTAACCTGCCAAGAACTTTCCTCCTTGATATTGATAGTCAATTATCTGATTGAATGTTCCTTATAATTTAATTAGAAGCATTGCGCCTGTTGTTAACTGTTATAACTATATAAACTCTGAATTACTTATAAAGGATTGAGATTGTTTTTCTCCTTATGCCTTATAGGCTTTGCATTTCATGAATAAAACTTTGATTTTTTTAACATTATCGCTCAACCATCAACAGCCAAATCAGACTCACATTTCATTCTAATAACTCCTTATTCTCAAAAGTTGTTATTGAATTAGAAATCTTCAACACTTTGTCAAGTCAATCATTAATCGAATCAAACAAAATCTGGTTGGTTTTGTTTCAAATAATTTTTGGTTGTTATTGTTGTGTTCCTACATATATCAAAATTTTATTTAAATAATTTGCACAAATTTTCAGCCCAGCTTTTCTATTATAGTTAAATTGTAATTTAATACTTGCCTAAATATAATACTTTATGTAAAACTTTATTTTTAAATTTATTTGAAACCATACATTGCAAAATACTTTAATTTACGATTATGTTTTCATTTCAAATTTATTTATTTAAAAAACAGCTGATATTACTATTTAAATTGCGAAATATGAATATAATATTAAAAATTACAAAGTAAATATTTAAAGTGAATTATTTTTTTAAATATTTAAATTTAATATTTTATGTATTGTTTAAATAATCTATATAAACACAGATATATTATCAATTTTAAATTTTCCAATTTTATTACAAATATTTGTATATTGATTCTAAATTTAAAGTTTTTATAAATTTGATTAGTTATTCAGTTATTCAGTTATTTATAATTATTTTTGAAAGATATGACTTTAGGAAGAGTTAAAGGCGTTGTTGATGAAGATAAATTTATTGATGATTTACAATTTATAATTAATAGGGATTTTTTCCCTGATTCAGAATTATTGGAATTGCAATTAAAGTATTATGATGCAATGGATGCTCAGGATTTCTGTCTGATGAAAGAAATACAGTTGAAGTTAAATAGAATAAATGAAGTTTTTGAAAATAGTAGAAGTAATGAGAGTTCATCAAAGTCTTTTTCAACTTCAGCTCCATATAAAAATCCAAGTGCAAAAGATGAAAGAGATCTTCATTTAGACGAATATTTATCAAAATTTACCAGCGAAGATAATTTTTCATATTCAGATTTACAAAAGAAAACTATTGAAAGACAACTGAATAAGTTATCCTGGTGGTTTAAAGCAGCTAAGGAATATGACGATTTAAAAATGGAATCTCTTGAATCCAAAGAAGAACTACCAGCTATAACCGATGGCAAGAACAAAAAACAGAAATCAAATAACAAAATTCTTCAATACAAAATATTTAACCCAGTTTTTTTCAATCCCGGTAGTGTTGAGCTTTCAGCAGAAGAGCGTTTATTTTTGGCTGGAAGTAAACCAGAAATAATGTATGAGAATACACGTTTCAAAACTCCATTGAATATTGTTAGAAACCGTCCTAAAACTAATCAAAGTAAAACTAAAGTTCCTGGTAAAATCGGTCACGATGGCAAAGAACTTGATTCAAATGGAACACCGAGAGTCGCCGGGTTTACTATTCTTGGTAGAATGGACACCCCGACTACAATGACACCTAAAACCACATGGGGAGAGATAGATGGAACCCCAGTTGAAATTCCAGATAGTCCTATCGTTTCGAGATTTAGAATTCAGGAACCTTCTGAAAGAGAAAAACTAGCCAATGAAATGGCTTCTAAAGTTGCAAGAAAGAATAAGGATAAGAAACAACAAGCACTGGACAGAGTCAGATCCAATCTCAACCGACCGACATCCTCGAGGTCCATTATGTCGCCAGCGGCTATTAAGTTGCTCTCCAGAATGACCCCATCAACTCCCAAGAGTTTCATTAGCACTCGACCCAACTCAGTATATTCATTTAATGTGAAAAGCACGCCATCGACCCGAAGATATGGCTCGTCTACGCCTGGCAATCCGGCATCTATTACTGATAATTTGTTGGACATCTGATATTATTGTTATTCAATAAATATATTCCGACTTTATTCACATTTATTTCATCTGTATTTTGATTGGATAATTATTGTTGAAATTCTCATCTTGACACTGGCTTAGTTACGCCCGTTCTATCGCATTCTCCGCTTATTGGCTTGTCATCGCTTCTATCTATTGGCAATCTTGATTGTGTTTCCAATTGCAACTTTTTATTAAAGTCGAAGGACTAAAATACGTACAAAAAACCCTAGAATAAAAATCTATTAACCTTAATGTGCTCCTCTTTCTCATAGCGAAATATGAGCCATCTGGCACATCGCGTTCATATTGTCTGAATAGATAAAAGAGTAGAAGGACAATTTGGGATGAGCCAGTCAGGGGATATAACAAATGAATGGGTAACTCTATGAAAGCTAAATTACTTATAAAGGCCGACAAAACAAATATGAAATGAAATCAACCAAAGACATAAATAGATGTTTCAATAAAAGTTGAGCAAGTACAGGATAAATGCTTTGTCAGCCATGTACAATTTTTTATTAATAATAATGATTTCCTCAAGAAATCGCCGCATCTTCCTTCTGTAATTGCGGTCGCAGTACAGTGTACCTTGTAGATTCCCTGGTCGATAGGAAGTGATTTGCAACAGCCACCAAGGTAGGAGCCCAGATGATACTCAATTCCTGATCGTTCGGCTAGTTGGTACGGAATAACAGGGCTGATCAGGATCCGAGCTTCTGAAGACTCCTGTGCTTGTTTCAGCTCTGTTCTTGTTTGATGGTGAGGATTGATAGGTCCATATTCAAGTTGCCAATCTTTCGCCATTCAGGTTCTCCGTGGGTTACAACCTTGAACCCATTAATTGTATCAGTTGTGACACCTCAGCCGCAGCACACTGATCGTCGTGCTATCAGAGTCATTCATTTATCGGAAATTTCTGGCGCATATCGTTTGTTAGGTCGAATGTGTTGGAATCATATTTGATAACTTTTCGGTAAATGTAATTGCTTCCTTCGACGTGTAATGTAATAGCCGAGACCGTAGTCAAATTCTCAATTGTTTGAGTGAGAAAGATTGTTTTCTCGCTAAAGTATGGCACAGCGAAAGGTCTCCTATATTATGTTGGGCCAGAACACAGACGGCCTTGTAAATGTTTAAATGAATCGGTAACACACATGCAAACATAACATGCAGATTTAAAATCGAACCTATTAAAACACCAATTAACCCTACCAAAATGCGAGAAAGAGAACAATTAAATATAAAACTATAAACACAAAAAAAAATTAAAATAATAACAAAGTGCAACAAGATCCGCACGAAATAAACATAAACATAACACGGAAACCCAACAATTTGACCGAAATTTGACAATTTATCAAAAAATGCGAAATTTCATGAAAATGAAATAAAAATCAAATAAATTGAATTAGAAATAATTCAATTAAAAATTCAAAAGAAAAATTGTCAAATAAAATTTCAAAACAATAAAATTAAAGATTAGAACATACTAGAAAATCACAAGGTCAAATTTTGTTTTACTAAATCAAAAAGAACACGCAAGGTTAGGTCGTACAATAGGTATATATACCGATTCATTTTTACACAATTTTAATCAGTTTTACCAAAACTTGAAACTAGTTCTAATTGGAAGCAGTATTATCAGTGAAATTTTTAACTACAATGTGAATGAGAGTATTTGTTCGAAACTCTCTCCACGTCGCATCCTCGCAACCTCGATTGAGCTCTGCTTGGGTGTCGGCGTGGGGAGAGCGATGTGTTGTTATTATGATGAATATGATTATCGGGTAACTTATATTTCAATAAATTATTTAAATAGATTCAAAATCTGGTTTTCTTTTGTCAAATTTTCCGGCCCACAGCCGAAACATACTACAAGATAATAAAATCAAACACACAATTCGTAATCGTGTAAGTGCGTGTATTATCGCCAATGATTCGTGCCCGTGAAGGCTCCGGCGTGAGAACGCAAGAGCTGTAACGTCAATATCATTCCGTATATGGGAAAAGGGAGAAGGGAAAATAGTTTTTTGACTGTTTCGTCGACTCTTAATTCCCATAAACTCGACCTAAATTATATTCACATACGGCTCAAAATTATCACACGAGTAGTCCAGTGGGCACTCATTAACTATAATATGAACACAATGCGCCTAAGGTCAACCAAGGGAAAGGTAACGGGGAATTAGGAAAAATGAAATCGTTGTTATGAAGTTAATAGGTATATTTTAACTAAAATTAAATGAAATATAGTTATAAATTTTGAGATGTTGTTTCGCCCTAAAACCAGTAAAGTAGTTGTTATGAGCTTAATATGTATAATTTAACTAAAATTAAAGAAAATATAGTTATAAATTTTGAGAGGTTTCTTCGCAATAAAATCAATAAAGTAACTGATATGGATTTTCGATACGAGGTTTAAAACTTATAAAGTTTATATAGAAGTAAAGGGTTAATATTGTAAACGTTCAAACTTCTAATACGATATTAAGAATAGGAAGTAAGTAATGCAAATATCAGAAACCTTTAATATGTTATTCGAAGTCTAGAAAGTAGCTTGTTATGGACATTTAATACAGTATTTAAGTCGATAAAAGGACGTGAGAGGAAATATAAATAACGGACAGCAGGTACGACGATTAAAATCGACCAAATTATTTAGTAGAAAAAAAACAAATATTATAGCCATCTGACCTGAGACTTAAAGTCAACAGACATCTTAAGAGCAGAACCTAAGTGAATAATTAAGGATTTTTGACATGATATACACCATCATAAAGTAGTTAAGAGTAAGTATCCAATATAGTTACAGTCTCCCATTAAGGGACTTCGAATTAGGACCAACATCTCGAATTAAATGGAATAAATCATTAGGAATAGGGAATCAATGGTATAAATATCATGGTTTCATCGCTGTGATGTTTAACGAATTGACAAATTATGGTAGAATCAATGAACTTAATAAAGAACAAATATTACAAAATTTCTTTTGACCAAGTAAATCCCAAAAATCGATCTTAGAACTTCAAAGATTTCAGACGGAAAAAAACTAGATAAAATTCCGAACCACATCGGCGACGGCCATAACAATAATTCCTGACAATCTACGCCCCAACAATCTGAATGATAACCATAAAATAATTCAATAATGTAAGAATCCATGTCTTCCCGACAAAGACAAAGCACTTCTCACAAGGAAAATCTATTTCTACCAAGTAGCTGTACGTCAGACTTCGATACTACTAATAATTGAATAAACTCGACTTGGAAAATGCCAATCAATAGGACATTAAGACCCCGTCTAACCATTAAAAAGCGACATCCAACTAACTCATTTAGATGCCTCAATTATTCCCTCCCCGAAACAATAATGAACAATAGCTAGGATAATCTTTATTGATTAATAAAATAAATAAAATCCGTGAGTGAAATGCGGCCAACTAGGATCTTCCGTTAATACAAGGATACGTCAGAAGGAGATATTCTACAATCTGAAAGTTAATAACCCATTAAAAAATTAATTGTCATATTACTTGCCCGAAATACATAAACAAACGTTAATTAACCCGAAGTTCGTCGGAGGAATGATCGAGTAGAATATTACTTACTATTTGTATAGAGGGCTTGACATTCAATTCTAGCCGATCAATAATGATCACTATCACGCATGCACTAAAAGGAAGCTAAAATCGACAGTCACACCACTTTCATGTGCACACACACGCACTATCCCGGAAAATCATTGGCGTGACCTTTGGGATTTTGCCGATCAACTATGGCGAATACAGACTGACGGTATAAATATTGCAAATCGCTTGAAGTAAACCATTACATTACAAATTACAGTAGAATGCATCACCACTCAAACAAATCCGACCGAAATTCCTCAGCGAGATTTCCAGAAGGAGTTGCCTCTCTAGGATCCAGCTCTGGCACCCCAAGTAAATTATTTTTTATATATCAATTGTTTCTTCACATATATAAGTCCTAGACGGGAGATAACACTATCCAGTATCATCTTCACAAAGCCATGCTGAATTCATGTCAATTAAAAATAAAAATTTACCTTAAATGAATTTTTTTCATTGAATTTCTTCGAGTTTATGAAAGACATGACCAAAAAAATGACAAATTACTCCCAACATTAATTAAACACAAGAAACGCCAAACTATAAGCATAACGATCGATCTAACTCCGACCTGTTCGGTGAGGAAAGAATCCGAATATCAAGTTAATTTACGCTTTGTCTCAAAGGACAACAATATAGTTAGGCGGAGCTGAAAGGATTTTGTTGAGGAATCCAGTAATCCATATTATTCAAATTGTCATGCCGGAAAGATAAGTGTAGTTTATTGATCATGGGTCAAATTACGGTATTTACTTAGTATATATTTTTTTTGGGTAATAAACTAAGCCCATCATTAAAGCAATAAACATTGGTTTTATCAAAGACTGAATTTTAAAAAGAAATTCCTTTTAATTAAACAAAATTAAATAGGATAAAGTATTGTATTACTGATAGCTAATAATGATAGATCATAATTTCTTTTCTCTTTAATAATAAACTACTCAATAAATAGAACATAATTAAATCCTTTGTTGATGATTGTCAATAACGACGGATTAGGAATTTCTGTTAGCAACAAATTAAACAAGAATAAATATGTAAAAGTAAAGTAAAGTGTAGTTATCCATCATGATGGATAATGAAGTTTTTTTAGTAATAAATTAAAATGAATAGGATAAAATTAAGGCATGACATCGTTAATTATTAATAATGACTGATTTTAGAAGTTTTAGGTTCATATTAAATTAAGCTAAAATAAATAGTGGAAAATTACGGTATTTTATTATTAAGAATTTTGATAATGACGGAATATTTCCTTGTTTTCACAACCTCCGATCAATACTAAAGGGAAATTCCTTCAGTAGAAGGTCAGACGACCGCCACGAATAATGCAGAACGTTTTTCTTTAATTGTTCAGGTTTTAATTAACTCTTCTTAGTTACATAGCATATCATCGGCATGACAGTTTGAAGGGATTTGGAGCTCGATTTGAAGAGAACTCAGGTTAATAAATTAGTCAAAAGTAAAAATACAAATTAAAAATATTGTTACTACGTAATTTAAATAGTCTAAAATTACTGGGAAAGATCGATGCCCAGTGACAAGTTAGACACGCCGATATTAATATAGATGAATTCGGATTTGCCCCTCATCTCGACTGGGTCTGGTACATCGACATGCTCTTTAAGACGCTACAACAACCCCATCGTGTAAACTTTGCGCGTCGACCCTTCATCGCGCTCCGAAGATAAACTAGTGAAATAAAATCCTTGGAATGACCCATGAAACACTAAATACGCTAAACGACGCACAACTAAGCAGCTACCGAACAGTCAGATGGCCCAGAAAACTTGGATGATTAATTTTTATTGGATTTTATTTAGATGAATCGTGGGTTGACGAATCGAGAGTCACCATCTGATTTCCTGCGCATGCCGCCGATCATTGGCGACAGGCCATGTGGGATGCGGGCTTTACCGTATCCCAAGTGAGAGAGTCCAGATCCGGCACTCTACAGCGAATGGAAGATGTCGAGCTACCATTCGTAGCGATAAAACGGGAGCCGGGCGGCAATCCGGCCAGGGAAATTCGTGGACAGGCTGAGTTCCTCCTCGCTCGTCTCGAGGAACATCAGCGCCAGACCAACCTCCAAGTAGCCAGGGCCAGGCTATACCTTGCCAATGTGAACGAAGATATAGCAGCCGGCAGGATCGCCTGTACGGACGATTACACACCGCCGTACAACTCCTCATTCAACCTAGACGACGAAAGGTTGAACGTCAGGACGGAGCCCATGAATATAGTTCTTCGGCGAAGGGTTCTCCCTCGGAAAATGCGAAGGAACGAGGAAACCGATGAGAGACATCAGGAGTATCCCCATGCTCGAACAGGTGCGAGATCAAATTCCCTTCAGCATCCTAGAAGAACTGACAGTAGCAATTATCGAAGTTGACGCATGATAAAACCCATTTTTAGTTTAATAAAATAATTGTTCTAGTTAATTTTCTACACTTTTTTAACCCATAGTATTAAAAAATCACTCTCGACGAACCATATTATTAGTGATTATAACCCATTAATTACACTGAATTAGAATAACATGACAAGGTAAATTTACTTTACAGATATGGAGCCAGCGAGGACATTACGTCGCGAGTTTGACTACGCACGGAAAACCAACGAAAATCTCCGCGCTCAACTCATGCAGCTGTCCAGGGAAATTCAACGAATTCGAGCCACGTGGGTAGAACCGGCCAAGGTGAAAGCAATCTATCAAAAACTAACAGCCGCGCAAAAGGGCTGGATGGGAGAGAAGCAAATAAATCAAAGCTTGAGAACGCAAATAAAGGGGCTAGAGGTGGCGGTGTCAGCCTGCCAGGAAGGTGCAGCAGTGACATACCCACTTGTCTTCGCCCCTGCTCAGTTAACATATAGTAACTCGACGACAACCTCGAAAATCACCCCAAAGCCTAGCACTCACCGGCCAGGACGTAAAGAGCGAGCTAAACGCCGAGCTGCTCGAATATCAACCAACGTATAACTGACACAGCTAAATATGTTGTTTTGTTTACAAAAATATATGTTTGTTATTGTTTAAACATTGTCTAGAGGATCACATGAGTGTTAGAACACGTGAAGTAGGATGAGAGGTCTACATGAAAACTATAAAGGGAATGATGGGATATAAATGTAAAGATAAAGGATAGGAAAGTATAGGTTAACATTTGAAAAGGGTAAGAGAATAAGGGGACCTAAGAATCGAAATCGAGCACAGGCCTTCTATCGGCAGCTCGTTGGATCCAGAGATCGTTCGGTCAATTATAGTATCAGCAATTACGCTCACTTTTTGCGGACGATCTACCCACTCGAACACAGTTCCAACGTTGCTTAGCAACGGGTGCCGAGTGGTAAGCGAAAGAATATTTATATGGGGTTGTCTGGGTAACAACCATATAGTTTCAAATTATCAACACCCAGAAACCCACCAATTACTTTCACGTTAGTGTAGTTATTATCGTATATGTCATTGATTTGTTTAACATTGACTCTAGTGGATGGAATGACGAGATCGTTGGAACGAAACTTAATGGTAGACTACGTGCAAATTCATTACAATTAGAAGATGTGTTATTGACCTAAAGTATTGTCAAATAACACTATAAAGCTGTCACTAGAGTGGAAAGATATAATAATTACATAAGAACATAACAGATTAACAACATCGATTACATATAAGCTATTATATGAGATCTCTGGGAAATTTCATAGAACAGTGGCCTTGATAGGACCAGCAATAATGACACTTTATGTGAGCTATTGTTAGAGTAACAAATTCAATATCAAATTAGTTAGTACCCATGGGCGTCCACAAAGAGAGAAAAAGGGAGGCAGCCACCCCACGGAATTTCTAAGTTTATTTAACTATTCTGCCGGTCATTTTAAATATCCTGGATGACGCAACATGGACGCGAAATTAAAAATAATTCACACTTAAATTTAAATTAAATCTATTGTTAATATCGTATTTCCAGTTTTTATAACGGTTTTGCAAAATAAAATATGTAAATAAATGTCTAAAATATGTTTGTATATTTATACTGTAAGTTATTTGAAAAAATATGGTTTTTATTTTAAAATATATCTATAGAAATAAAGATTGCTCCGGTTGGAAAAAATTCTGCGGACGCCCATTTTAGTATCCTAAATAATACGGAACCTCGTGACTAATAAATCTACTAATTAATAATTTGTATAAGATACTAAACCCCGAGAGAAGGTTAATTTATGAGTCAATTTCCCAAACAACCCTAAATCTTGTTGATTGGCGCCTTAAATAATACACAATTTTGGGAACATTAATAATATGTGAAACAATTGAAACCAAATTTTGTTAACCTTTAATATATAAATTAAAGTCCTAAACAATATTAGATCTTGTAAACATTTTTAATATCCGAATTATATAAACATCATTCTTACCTTCGTAGATTTTTAATCCGTTTGATGGAGTTCAAATAGGAGGAAATATTACTAACAATCAAATGAATTAACAAGGAAAATGATTTTAATTTACATGGATACTCCGCAAAACAGTGATATTGTCCAGGTGGCCCACTGAGAGTGAAGATGTTAGCAGAAAACACGAGAATTTGATAAATGTTTCCAAACTAAAGAAAAATTGGATTTATAAATTCTACTGGCCTTAACAAGCAATGTTTTGTAACGCGTGCTCAATAAATCAGTATAGGTTGAACATCCGGGTCCATGCCTTCCACTTGTTGTGAAGAAATTGTTCTGATCACAGATTTGAGCTCCAACCGAAGATCATAACCAGTAGTTTATGAAAGTGAATATGCTATATTCTCTTACACCTTTGAAATTTACAATGATTAATGTCAACCAAATGTTTGCTGATTGCTCGATTAGATTTTATCACTATTCCTGGCTGTCCGATATATAAAGTACTCACCCTCGTGGCCTTTGTTAGAAGACTTTGGAGACATAATATTTATTATCTAAAACAAGTGAGAAACTCTGAGGAGGAAATTATTATATAGTAAAGATACACACATGCATACATAAATAACATATATTACATAATCTTCAGTCATACAAATTAAACATAAATACATATTATATTATTTAGAATACCTATTATTTATTGTTATCCCACAGCCTTGCTTCGCATTCTCATTTTATTCGAAGTAGTCGTATACAACGCAATAAAACAAATTATGATCGGTCAAATGATTTTAGGCTGTCACCCGTCAAATTCTATTTCACTGTGTCGTGCCTTCGCGTGACAAGATCGGGAGTTCTCTGTTCTGATTATTAAGTCAATCTAAACTAAGTCGATTCAACCAAAATTTTCCACGTTTTATCTCATTTTTCATTAAACTTAGTTCAGTCATAATCTGATCAATTAGTGAGATTATATAGACAAATCTGTTGTATTTCTTATAACTTTGAACTCAATTCGCCGTGAAGTTTAGAACTCAAGCTATTGACTATACCGGATAGTTCGAGTATTATTAGAGTTTTTTTTAAAATGTCTATTTAAGCATGCTCCTGTTGTCTGAATTGTCTTTAAGGGTTGGGTTTGAATACATAATTGGCGTATTAAATACTATATCTACCTTTGGGTCAATGACTTTAGCTGGTCAGCATACTTATGGTTAAAACTAAGTTTGCTCATCGGTCATCTCGCTGTCTGAAGATAGCTAGGGTAGCAGATTATTATATTTTACTTGCCTTTAATAAATACGTTGTTCCTAAATTTTCAGAGTTAACCTAAAACTTTGAATTCTTATTTTTGAGCCAACTACGTTTTGGTTCTTGACTGATAGCTCAACTCTCATTAAGTCTATGAAACGGTAAAATTAAGCCGTATGTTACAATGATATTAGGTCTATTTTTCGATCATGTGGATTAGACATACCTGTTCCCCCGAATTCTTCCATATCGCTAATGGGTAATTTTAAGTTCAGGTATCGTGTTTGTTATCACATGGGCATAGAAGCGGCTCTACGACCGAGGCTGTTCAAACTCTGCATATACAGTTTAATCACATGCAGTGCTGTGGGTAAAGGAAAATTTTCAATTCATCTTTTAGAACCAGTGAAAAGACTTGGGTTATGTGTTTATTTGATTCATTGTCCGATTTTTAATTCTCTTACATAATAATATTAATAATACTAATACTACTACTACTACTACTACTACTACTACTACTACTACTACTACTACTACTACTACTAATAATAATAATAATAATAATAATAATAATAATAATAATAATAATAATAATAATAATAATAATAATAATAATAATAATAATAATAATAATAATAATAATAATAATAATAATAATAATAATAATAATAATAATAATAATAATAATAATAATAATAATAATAATAATAATAATAATAATAATAATAATAATAATAATAATAATAATAATAATGATGATAATAATAACTGTAAAAATAATCTAATATTAAACAATTTATGCTGTTTTGAAAATGTGTTCGTGCTTACAAGCTATCCGGGAAAATGGAAATTAACACAATTATAATCGAAAATGTTGGAAAATTCGATGATAAAAATACAGATGTTTAATAATGGTTAGATAAACTTGAAATTATTTTGGAAGCCAAGAATGTGAAAATGTAATGAATGTAATGGCATTTTCACTTGGAGAGTAATCGTATGCAGTCCTCAAGCAATTAAAGAAAAGCAACATGACGATGAATTTCGGAATGCTGAAAAAGAATTTATTGAAAATTTTCAGTATTGGCTAGCTAGAAGCTTTTTTAAAACTTTTACAGAAAGAGTTATAAATGGTTGATACCTTGGATGTTCATATAAATGAATTGAGGTCACCGTTGGAATTTTCAGGTGATCCACTAATCTGGTGTTTTGTAAATAGCTTACCAAGTTATTTATCAAATCAACTAAAGATGTCAACAGCGTCAACAATGAATGAGTTAGTCACTCAAGCAAAAAAGATTGCAAGTCATCAATGTTATTACAATGAAACGACTGCATTAGTAGTACCAAGGTCAGATAGGGAAGACAAGCAAACCGAAAATTCTACATTTGTGATAGCGCTAATAATAAGGTAAGATTCATCTGGCTTTAATTCATTTTCCAACACCAACACATCAAAGATTCATCAGGAATTACAAATTAGTCAGAAGGTTGGCGCATAGTTCGGTTCCTTACTCATCCTTGGCGTCGATATTCATTGGGAGAGTCTTCATCTTCTTCGGACGAGGTGCCGATAAATCGGCTTGAGAGGCTCATCCAATTACTAGATTATGGAATATGGATGCTCTTCGTGGCACTGATCTTCGAGAGTTTGTTGACTCCTAGTCCGAGTTGAGTAACGAGATTATGTGTGCAGCATTCTTCGACGGGTCCAATTTGATGGTCATTTCCAACTTGGACGACTTGAGGACATTTATTTGGTCCACGGATACCTTCAAGCTTACCGCAGTCTTTTAAGGGAATACCGATTGAGTGGGTTTCTAACGGCGTACGAGGATCGACAGAATGAGACATTGCTGGCCTTGTTGTGGTTTTTGTGATTCTTGGTAATTTCACGTTCTCCGTTGTTTCAGAAAGTGAAACCTTAAATCTTGTTTTATATGATTTATATAAATTGCTAGATAAATTACCCAAATATAAAAATTAAATAATAAAATATCTGGGTTACGTTCGTATTTGTGTAGAAAATAAATTTTAGGTAGAAGTCTGCCCTCGTATATGGGTGTGGTACTTGAACTGATTGGTTGCATTTCAACCACCAGTAATTTCCTTGACAATTGTATTCTAATTGGCGAATTATATGTTTACACTAACTTTGTGCAATACTGTATTCGGCGTTGATTGAACTTTGGACCGGAGAGGTTACAGTTTTGAATTATTATTAGTATATCACCGTTCGATTATAGTTAATAATGCTATTCTTCGGGTCTACTGCAATTTATTTGTTCGTTTGCTTCTAGGCTGTTAAGGTATGGCCAAAGGTACTGATACACCACCCGGTCACATCTATTCCACTCCTCACAATTAAATTACTTTTTATACTCATTTGCAAAAAACATACACCTGGAACATGATTATTATATATCATAACCCTAGCTGCCTGATTCCTATCATCTTTTGGTCGCACGAGTTCAAATGAAAAGTTTTCTATTTATCTGCCTAGATCGTGCCCTAAATCCCTCGACTCGAATCGCTCCTCTCTTCATTTTAAGTATCACCACGTCGATGTTTCCATCAGATGCTGTGGCAGTTCAACGATGACCTCCGGTAGAAAGTCCCGTACATATCGCCGGAGCTCGCCGCGAACGCCAAGGTTGTGGGAATGGCACGACCAGCTACTACAGTCCACGAAAATGAACTCACCAGTCGAGTTACCATTCTGCTCTCTCAGGATTTATTTCAATACATACTATATTATAATGTTAAGAGGGACTCGTCCGTGGTACCAATAGATACCACGACCATTCAGAATAGTTTTTAATCAACTTGGAATTAATTTTAATATTCAAACATTTAATATAACAAGCATTATACAAATTAATAATCCTTACCAAATAAAATGTCAAAAAAATTATTTCAAAAATTTTAACAAATTGGCATAAAGGAGTGTTAATAATGAAATTGACTACTTTATAAATAGTCTTTTGCAAGGTGTTGGCGGTTTTATGTATTAAATTGTGTTTCTGTCTGCTGTTGTGGGCTTTCTTTTGATTTTATTAATTTTGTTTTAATTATTTTTTGTTGTACATTATTTTGTTTTATTTGATGTTTTTATTTTTATTTATAATATCTATTTGCGCTGCATGTGCATTATAGTGGCCCTTTTCATGATTTTAAAGATTTTTTAAATCGACATTTATTTTTTGCTTTAACTGTGGCTTTAAGCCCAACATATGCAAATACACTTGGATATGGGAATGGGATTTGGATTAAATATCGCACAAGAATAATGACAGAGATTGTGAATAAAGTATTGAACAAGAATGAATTAATCAGGAAAAGCGCAAGTTCGTACATAGACAATATATTTGTAGATGAATCTAAAGTTAAAGTAAGTGAAGTTAGCACAGAAATGCGTAAATTTGGTTTGATATGTAAAAAAGAAGAAAAGATTAAGTATGCTCTCAGTGTAAGAGTATTAGGTATTGATGCATTTGGTAACAATAACGAAGTACATTGGAAAAGATCAAACGATATTCGGGTAAATGAATTAAACGAAGAAATTTGAAGAAGAGAGCTTTATTCGTTATGTGGTCAGTTAGTTGGAATTTATCCTGTGTCTGGATGGTTGTATGGATAAAATCGAATTAAAATCGAAATGCACAGAAAGATGGAAAATCGGGCATATCATTAAACCATTATTAAATACAAAATTTTTAGTCAGGTGTAACGGATATGATATGCCGTAGCACGTGGGTGATATCAGAAAAATAGTTGTTGAAGATTCCGATGAATCCGGTGGGGATGTAATAATAATGTAATATTAAACAATTTTTGTTTTATAAATATTATAAAAATGTGGTAAAATAGAATTTTGAAATCGTGTTCCATACTTACAAAAACAATAGCCATAGCAATAACAACAATAATAATTTAAATTAATTAATCAATAATAATCGTTATCCAATAGTACCAGAAAATATAAAATTTTAAATTATTTTAATTACTATATATTTGTAAGTAGGTCGAAAAATTTAAATTAAAAATAAAAGTATAATTATTAAAAATAATAAAAATTGTAAACAACCTATATTTTGTCCAGATATCTAACATGAAAAAGATGTGTTCTTTGACGAGAGATTATATACAAAAATCAAGGGAAAGATTTCTTTTCGATATTCTTTTTGTGTTTTTAAAAAACCTTTATGAAACAATCGGAACGTGACATAATTAGTCAAGTCATAATTCATGAAAATGTTGCGTCTTGATTCAAATAAAAAGAATCTGTAATAAAATCACGAAAAGTTTGATAGTTCTCCTTGATATTACGAAAAGACGAAATCAATCGATAATTCTCTAAAATTCGGCTATATCCATATGGACTGAAAACTTTTTATCGTGTTTATTTATGAAAGTTCATTGAAAATTCAAGATATTTGAATGGGACTTTCAACTTTCTGAACTATCTTTTGATGGAGAGTGCGAATATTTCAAATGTCTAATATAATTGCGCGAAATATGAATCCTTGTTTAAATAAACTCATTTTATTAATATATAGAGACCACATGAATGAAGATATTAATACCAAAGTTTTTGTTTTAGAAGTGTTTCATAACCACAATCTTAAATATTTGTTTAAAAATAAATTATTTGCGCGGGAAATTTAAGCATTATGATAATAAAATTTATGTATTTTTAAACTCATTCGTCTACAAAATTTTTTATTTACATTTTATTTATAATACATATCATTTTGATGAATATTTAGTTCATTGATTATAATATTTGTTACCTATTTTCTTTTATAATCCTTACAAAAATAGAACGAAATTTCTTGTTTAAATCGATATTTTTTGAATTTAGTTTTTTGAGATTTTGGGTGGATAAATTATGAAATTCGAATATTAATCAAACTTCTTGATTATAACTATTAGATGGGGACCCCACACATAGGTGTTTCGACTTAAATTTCAACATGTTACCATATAAATAAAATGTATCATGGATTGATAAGAATATTGATAAAGAGTCTGCATTTAAAAATGTCTTATAGTCAACATATGTTTTTATATTCTTTTTCAAAAAATTAAAAATTAAATCTTTGAATTTATTGTTAAAAGGTCTTATATAGTTCCGTTAGGGTTATGTGATTTGCAAAATTGTAATAAATAACAAAAAATGTAAAACAAAATAATTAATTAAAAATAATCAAAAAATCAAAATCAATATTTCCCGGAGGAAATTGGTACGTGCTGATGCCTATTGACGAGACGAGTAAGAAAATAATAATAATATAAAATAAATTTGGGACCCCTAAAATGTTATTAAAAAAATACAAATTAATTAAGTAATTAAAATGACAAAAACAAATAAATTAAATTAGAGAGAAATTCTCCGATTTTAATAAATTTATTTATCTAAGGGAACTATAATTGTATTTCTAATATTATACTCTAATATCGTATGAGAAAACATGTATTAAAAGAAGGACCTGTAAATCTGAAATTCAAAAAAATACAAATTTAAGATGTGACGTCACAGTTCTTAACCACCCACCCTCCCATTTGTGACACATCAGCAAAAACGTAAGATCCCCTCCCCTTGGTGCGTGACATGGAAGGTCCCTTTAACAGTTTGCACGATTGACCAACAGCGTGTTTAATTGATAATGTTCGGCCAGTACAAGAGTTTGTTTAAATGGATTGGAAACAGCACGCAAACATAACATGCAAAATTTAAAATCGGACTCATGAACATCAAGTAACCACCTAAGAATGCGAGAAAAACATATAACTAAAAATATAAAATAGAAAACATAAAATTAAATTGAAATATTAACAAAGGCACCAAGATATGCACGATTTGACATAGAAATAGCACGATAACAAAAATTTGACCGAAAAAGTGACAATTTACAAAAAATTAAAAGAGCTCATGAATAAATTGAACAAAAATAAAATAATTCTAGTCAGAAATGACTAAAATTATTTGTTAATGATTAAATTGTCAAATAAATCGAAAAAATAATAAAAAATTAGAAATAAATTAGACACATAATGGCAAGGTCAAATTTTGTTTTAACGCATAAAAATTAACACGCAAGGTTAGGGTCACAGAATAGGTATATATACCAATCCATTTTAACAGAATTTTAACGATATTTTGAATCAATTTTTCACTCAGTGAACAATTACTTTCAAGAGAACTCTTACCAGTGATAGAAACAACTTACGGCAACTATTTCCACATCACGAACGCAAGTATCTTCAGGTAAGCTCTACTGGCTCGTGCATGTGGGAACTCTTTGTCGCATGATTTTTGAATGAATTAATGACCAACTATGATTTCAACTGTAATGCTTCAATATATGTATTTCGAGATATGAATTTATTTAATGAGTCGAAATTTTTCTGGCCCACAGCCACACATCACACAAGAAAGTAAAATCAAAACACAACTAGTCACACTGTGTAAGTGCGGTTTCTCCGCCTATAGTGTGTGCCCGTGAGAGATCTGTCGTGCGTAACGACGGATCTCGAACGTAAATATTCTATCCATTATAGGGGTGGTAGGAAGATTGAGAACTAGTCTTTTGGCTGGCTCTCTTTCACCCATCTCCTGAAAAAATCGACCTAAAATGTCTAATTACTAATCGGCTAAAATGATAACACCGAGTAGTCCAGTAGGCACTCGTAAAATATAACATAAACACAAAAACCTTAGGACTAAATTAAGGCTCGGAAAGTGGGGATTTGAACCCGATGCGATGCAAATAAACTTAATAACTTAATTGTGATTAATTTGATCTAAAGTAATTAAACCAATGACTTAAAACTCGACGTGACGCAAATAAAGTAAATATCGTAAATTGAGTAATAAATAATAATACTAAGAATTAGTTTAAATGTCATAACGTAATTAACAGCAAAATGCCGTTATTTAATAAAATATCATAATGTGAACCATAATAACGGGTCATAAATAGGTAAAGGTAAGGTTGATATTTTAACGTGATATACCCTTTAAACGGAGCAAACGCCTAACGAGTAACTAAATGTTGTAAAATTTAATAAAAGAAATTAAGTATCCTAGACTAACGACGAGTAATTATATACCATGACTTGATAAAAATAAGTCCAATATCCTAAACTAATAATAGGTAGTTAAATGCCATACGTTAATAATAACTAATAGGGGAAAAACAATCTCCAACTAAAAACGGCGAGACGAATTAAATGGCGTTAAACTTCAAGAAATGACGAAAATAATCAGCTATATTAAGATGATGAAAGCGTTTAACTGTCGTGACGGATGACGATTCATCAAATGGTGTGAATGAAGCGATTAAATTGACTAACTAGATCCGATTACGAGTGAAAATCATAGTTAAAGTAAACTTAACGAAAAGATCAGTTTGATATTCTAATGAGCATAGTAAAATACGAATAGAGTAGACGTAAGTACGCAGTATCACGACAAGGCTGATAAATTATGATAATGTAGACGACCAGAAGACTGAATTGCAATAGAAACGCTCCAAACAAATAAAATAACCACGACCATCATCCCAATAATGGAATATAAATCCTCGCGTCATAGTAAATGATCGAAGCATAAATCATAGCATGAAAATTAAACAATGAAAATATTCGATTTAATTAAAGTTCCAAATTTATAATATCATAACATCGTCCGAGAACCCGTCACTAAAGCATAGACGACGTGTGGAACCGTTAGATAACCCTATTCACGTCAAATAAGTAGAGCCAGATAATCCGGACAGGCACACTTTTAACCGCTACGGAAATCCGAGGGAGTCGACGAATCTCGGTCATAATTAATTACCATCGAATAGGACAGGAGTTCAGTAGTAAACCAGTTTGACTACCTATGTCCATCCCCTTGATTAAGGATAAAGACGACAATATCGCGATGTATTAAATCCACTGGAAAATAATCAAGAACGGTACAGCTAATCTGATCATAAATAGGTCATAGTCTTCATTCGAGACATGACACGTGAATATCTAAAACAACAATCGACACGAACACTCATAAATTTCACCGGTCAAATAGCAAATATAAGATAATGCAAACGTCAACTTGGACCACCAACTGTCACAAATAGTAATTAAATTCATTGATCAATAACCCAACACGAGACCATAGTCAAGTTTGAGAAAAGATAATTGTTGATAATATTAGATTAAAATCGACAAAGGTCATCTACTGATCGCAATAAACAATAGTTTTCGTCTAGTTTGAACACGTCACCATAAGCCCAAGCTTTTAGCTATAAAAGTACTAACCAAATCTTAGTATCATACCAAATTTCTGCAATGAACTCTCGATCAATGAACGCCGAACATAGTTGCAAACGAACGAGGGATGCTAGACAAAGACGCACTTCAAACAATGATACCCTCATGTCGAGTGGGGAAGAACAGTGAGGTAATTTTCGCGATTTCGTATTTATTAATTCCACACAAAAATCAACCCATGTAGAAACACGTAATTAAACTATTTCATTCTCATAACGCGTGTTACTTTTGCCCATGATTAGCTTTTATAGATACAGTTTGATGATTAAACTATTTGCTTATTCAGATCGTAGAGACCCATATGGAGGATGGAGCGATGACTCCCGGGTAACTCTTCAAATTTCGAGCGCTTCGGCCAAGTACTATGGGATAATGGATACCTCTTATCCACTTATGGAGACTCAAGTTGGCCTCGACGATCCGAATACTGAGAAGAGGAAGTGGAGCTACCGAGCATCGCTATCAAGCGCGAGCCCGGCAGAAATCCAGCGCGAAAAGCTCGCCAACGTGCCGAATTCGCAGCAATGAAGATGGAACAAATGGAGCAAAAATATCATCGGAAGGCAGTTCGAGCCAGACAGCGGTTAGCTCAGGTAAACCGAGATATAGCAAGTGGAGCTATCCCGAGTACAGATGGCTTTCCTCCAGAGTATGGAGTCTCTTTCGAGTTGGACGACCCGAGATTAACGCAAATGTCAGCTCCAACTAAATTGGTTCTACCAGAAAAGTTAATCCAGTCAACGCTCAGAAATCGACTTGGATCCCGCCAAACCGGAGATCACACATATGCTAGCCGATAGCCCCGATGGAATTTCACTGACAAAAGTCAACGAAACACTCATTTTGATGAACCTAAATGAACTAAAGACAAATCTAATTAGTTTATGACTTACAATAAATGTTAATGTTTTATTTGTTACTTAATTTTTTTAGTTTTATTAATACAATCATCACACTAGTACAAATGGATGAATTGAGTTTTTAACTAGGTCGGTAAATTATAAAGTTATAACCAATAAATCATGTAAAAGTAAAAATTTTTTCTTATTGACTAAACTTAATAAACCAGAGCATTAGGACAGACTAACCCGGATGCATAAAAAAATAACCTGTTGATATATTATATTGATTGTGAAAATAGTTAGGAAAAGGGCCGATAGAATTTGATCAACGTTGATGATGACAAATTGTTAAATATTTTAATTTTAGAAATGGAAGCAACAAGAATACTTAATCGGGAGTTAAAGAAGCTCAGGCGAGAAAATCAGCATTTACACAGAACTCTTACAACAAAGTCGTGAAATACAACAATTAAAAGCCACTTGGGCAGAACCGGCGAAAATGAAGGAATTATACCAGCGCCTCACTGCAGCACAACAGGGCTGGAAAGAAGAAAGAGTATTAAATCAAGCGCAACGGACGCAAATCAAAGGATTGGAGGTCGCCTTGTCGGCATGCCAAGAGGGTAGTGCAGTAACTTACCCTCTGGTATTCGCACCAGCACAATTGGCCTATCGCGACCAAGAAAAACCCCAATCAGCCAACAAGAAGATTCGCTCCCATGCCAGGCCAGGTCGAACTGAACGGTTGCGTCGTCGTGCCCAAGGAGTGCCTAAATGAAATAGCAAATCCATGACTGTGGAGAACTAAACCCATTCAATTGATAATAAATAAAAATTGTTTTAGTTTATTATGTTGTTATTTGCAAGTAAATATAGCAAAGAGATATAATAAAGAGAAGGTAATAAAGGGACCTGAAAGATAAGACGGACATAGGTCTTCTAACGGCAGTCCGCTGAACCCGACATAAGACTAACTCTTAGCAGTTCTGATATCGAAACTCACCTTTGGAGGTCCTGTGACCAGTGGTTACAGCACCAACGTTGCCTAGCAACGGGTAACCATTGGCGGGCGCAAAAACTATTTTGTATGTAATGGGGTGAAGGTCATCCACACCACTAGCCCACAATAATGACTTTGAAATCGTCTTATTGCCATGGTGTATTTATATATATTTTTTATAAGTTCATGTCTCTGATTTTCTAAGTTTTGTTTGAAATTTATATTTATTCGGTTTTAACTTTACAATTTTATTTCTTTTCGAAAATGCAAACATCTTAAAAAACATATTAGTGTAGAAGACACTAGTATTTTCTTCAGCCTAGATGCTTGTATTTATAACATTTTAAATATTAGCAAAATTTAGTACTTATTTAGAAATTTTTTTATTTTAAAATTAAACAATTCATTAAAATAATTTCAATGTGAAGCATTGAAAATAATATTTCATTAATATCAGACAAAACATGTGTTTATTTGAAGTACTTAAATTTACAAGTTTTTTTTACAATAAATTATTACTTAATAACTAATTAAGATTAATATTAATGGTACTTTTTTTTCGATGTTATGAGCGCCTCATCTCCCATGGTATTCTGCGGTAGGTATAATCAATATTTAAAAAATAATTTTTACATTATGGTTGAGGATGGCATTAGGTGCTGCTTACGGAACAGCTAAATCAGGAACTGGAATATCATCAATGTCTGTTACGCGCCATGAATCAATAATGATATAATTCCCGTAGTTATGGTTGGAAATTTTGCTATTTATTGCAGTACTGATTTCACAACAGATTTCTTCAAGTTAGACAATGGACAAGTAAGTTATTTATTTTAATAATTTAAAGAAAAAACACAAAATTATTTATCCTTAACTTATAAAATGAAATGTTTCTTAGCTTGGATTTATCATTAGTAGTTTTCATTAAAAGTTTTACATAAGGACATCAATATTTTCAGGATATTTAGTAAAGAAATTTTGAATTATTTCAAAACTTTCAAAAATTTTTATACAAAATACTTTAAGAAAATAAATATTTTGATATTTCAATGAATAAACATAATTTAGAAACTACTGCCTTGACCAATATAATTTTTTATTGTGTAATATAAGATTAATTCTTCATGTGTCAAAATCATACGGTTTTTAAAATTTTTTTCTTGCTTATTACGAATATTTGGTTAATTTGTTCTTTGATTTTCGTAATTATGGATCATTTTGTTTTTTCTCCATTTTAACCCTATTGTGCAGTACGGAAAAGATACTCATGCGTAAAATTGACGCATGTGTTTTAATTAGCTGCAGGTCGAGGTTTATTAATTTATTTCAATAAATTTTATGTGATTATTTATTTACGCATTTAAAAATAATAATATTAAAGATAATTTCCGCTAACTCAGACCCCCTGGAAAATATCTAGGTTGAATTGAAATTTTATGTAGGTGACGAAAATCTATATAAAACACATACTTTTCCCTAGGGAGCCAATCAAAATTAAGTAGGTCACGAAAAATTTTTCTAAGTATTTAAAAACAGCCAAATTTTCGAAAAATTATGAAGGTCAACTAAAGATTTTTCCAAGGATTTAAAAACAGCCAAATTTCTGAACAATTTTATATATAAAGCAATTGTAATTTTTTATACGGAAATACATACAGGAAATTATTAAATTTATAGAATATTTTAATTATTTAAGAGTTAATTATTTTGAGAATTTTTTAAGAAACTTTAAGCAAACAGCATTACATTGACAATGGAATATTATTATATTTCAACATTACCATGGGAAAAATATCCCAAAATTTAAAATTCCTAAAAACTTTTTCTCAACACATAAATTTCCCAAAAATTTTTTTCCAGGGTATTTAAAAACTTAGAAAAATTCTTTCAAATCATTCAGAATATATATACAAAGCTATAAATTATGCGTTTGAAGAATACTAGATTATTTTAATTGTTTGTTTGATGATTTTACGTCATCAACAAATAAACTGTAATTTATACATTATGGTGTTATCATTCAACCAAGCTCACGTGATAAAAATATCCAAACTCCAATTATCACAACCAAATTTATTTTCCCTAAAAATTTATAAATCTTGGCGCAAAAATAAATAAATTTACATGGAAATACAATTTTTACAAAATAGAAAAATGATGAATTTATAGAATATTTTATAGTTTCAATTATTTTGATGCTTATTCATTTAAGAAACTTTTATTTAAAAATAAACGTTACATATAAATAATTATTATTAACAATGAAAACATAAACAATGTTTCGAAACACAAACAGATAAAATTAAACATAACATAACAAAGTATTATATTTTCAATAACTATACAAATAAATCAGACTTTGTTCTTGTATAAGTTTTAAATAAATCTGAAACCAATTTAAATATTTATCAATTCATCAGGTGTTATGATTCGGATTATCGTAGTCCATATCAGCGTCATACTAAACGATAAATTTAATTTTACAATTATTTTATTTTATTAAAGGTAGTTAGATGCATGCTGACTGCAAACTAAACGATAAATTTAATTTTACAACATCTTTAACATTAATATTAAAGATATGTAGATGCACTCTGACCGCAAACTACATGTTAAATTAAATTTGCAAATTATTTCGTTGTTTACAATATCTTAATATTAATATTAATATAAAAGATATTTACCAACAGGGTGACTACAAACTTTTAGATAATTTTAATTTAAAAGTTTTATTATTTATATTATCTTTAATATATATCTAGCGTTGCATCACCGAACCCCAGTATATAGATAAGCAATACAACAACTGACCGAGTCAATGACAATAACACGAGAATGGGGAAATTGTATTCCAATAAATGACCTACTTTATTTTGATTGACTTCCTAGGGAAAAGTATGTGTGTAAAAAAATTTATATAGATTTTCGTGACCTATATAAAATTTCGATTCGACCTAGATATTTTCCAGGGGGGTCTGAGTTAGTGGGCAGCTATCATACTACTCTTTATTTATTAAAAAAAAGAGTCAAACTTCTATAAATCAAGTGCATGATTCTATACTTTCTCGACCCTGTTTTATTATATTTAATTAACATAAATATAGTGACGGGTATACCCTCATCCAACATTATTATTATTATTATTATTATTATTATTATTATTATTATTATTATTATTATTATTATTATTATTATTATTATTATTTTTAATAGTAATATTATAAATATTATTATTATTGTTTATTATTTTTCTTATTTCTTATTATTATTTTACTTTCTCAATTGTATCACTGACTTCGAATTTAATTGTAACAGTTTTTCCTGACAGACTTTTTACGAATATTTGCGCATTTCTACCTAATAATGCTACCCGCAGATTATCAGATTCCACTTGAATGGTGGCTTTCTAAAAGAGTTTCGGACCCATAGCAACACTCTTTTGACTCGCACAGTGTTCTGGGTATCAACCATCTTTCTGTTTTCACATCAACGCTGTTGAGGCCTTTCTCTATATTCAAAACCTTATTAATTGCATTACAGATTTTCAACCCAGTGGTGGGTTAGAACTGATAATCTTCCGGATCCTTTTATATCTTTTAAATACGAAACAGGGTAGGATGGTAAACATTGAATTAATTGACAATATAAAAATACAGAAAAACATACATGTCACAAAACATCCTTATTATTCGAAGATTTCAAAAGAGCACCACAAAAACTACCTTTAAAATTTACATTACTTTGACCAAGCAAAAAGAAATCCAAATTATAATTACCACCATAGTTAATTTTAAAAAAAACTTTAAAAAACCAAAACCCAATACATCCCAAATCAATATTCAACAATTATCATTATTAATAATCATTATTTATTATTAATAATTTATTGTCGTTCATGCTCGTGCTTACCGGTCCGTTCTTCTGCCGATTCCGTGTTTTAACTTCATTTCAGGTTTGAGTGCGTTTTCGAGCGTAGTAATGGCCAATTCAATGTCCTTTCCCAATACATTTCTGATGACAATCTCTTCTTGTTCGGTGGACAACTTGCTGCCACACCTCACGAGTCCAGATCGAATCTCATCCTTCAACTTTAATTGAACAATTTCCTTGTCTTGTTCTCTGATCTTTTGATTTGCCTGTGTCAGGAATTCTTCTGTTTGGGTTAATTTCGCCCGTAACTCATCCAATTCCGCCTTCATCTTGACCACCTCTTCAAGCCTCATCCATGTTTTTTCCATACGCTGGTATCGACCTACTAGCGCCTCGGTCTGTTGGTTTTGGGAAATTTCTTCCGCCTGGTATCTTGCCACACCCTTTCGTAATCTTTCTGATAGTTGGGTAGTTTGGTTCACTAAAATGATCGAATGATTTTTATAATAACAATGCGTATCATTAAATTAGTCATTATTAAAAATCGTAAAGAAAAGTTTCCTCATGAAATTTTATATTGCAGAAGGTGTAGGGAGGCATTTCAACTGTCTTAAAATTACTTATTTTTAATTAATTTTAAATTATTATGCTCACATCTCACACAGTAAACCTTCTCACAATCAATAACTTTCTTGTTATTTAAAAACAAAATTAATTGGTTTATTATCTTTGATACATTTTCTGCCATTTTTAAGAGTTATATATATATATAAATTTCGAGTTCTAAATTTATTCTTTTAGTCAAAATATTATCGTTAGGTCATCCCCTATTTTATAACACGAATATAATTAAATTTACTTGAAAACCGTTTAAAATACATTAAAATTATTTCTATGAATTATTAAATGTATTATAATAAATATCAACACGTGTCACGTTTAATTAAAATTTTACTAAAATCATTATATTCTATATCAGGGGTGGGCAACCTTTTTTGGGCAGGGGGCCGTATGAAAATTAAAATAGTGTTGGGCTCAGAGCCACAATTTAAACAAAAATTAAAGACTAAAGTAAAAATAATAAAATGAGTCACTGAAAATAAGCACGCACCGCAAGATACCAAAAATTAATGAAAAACATTAATTAAAACAAAATAAAAATATAACAAAATTAAATAAAACAAATAATTAATTAAAACCATTAAAAAGCCTACAGCTGCAGAAAGAAACATATGAAAAGTAAAATAAACTGCCAAAACCTTGCAAAATAAGGTGTAGAAAAAACATAGGCAGAAGCGGCGACCAGAAAAACAAAATATGGGGGTAAAAATAATATTCTAAGAAAATAACAATAAAAATAAAACCCAACAATAAATTATTAATATATCAAAAAATAAAGAAAAATATATAAGAAATTACAAAAATATTTCGAAATAAATAAAATAATTAAAAAGCCCCAAAAATGGCGAAAAATCGCCCATTGGTCGCACACACGCATAAAAATAGTATATATACAGTGACGAAATTCATTATTTTTAACTTATGCCAATTTTGAAAAACTTGAATCATCACTACGATATTTTTAAAGCGTAAGGATCTTTATTAATTTTTAATGTATTTTGCTTATTTTAAATTAATGTAAAACTTTTATTTAATTATAGGTTCGTAATGTCTCTGCATTGATAATTTCATTAATTAACATTCATTCTATATTTATATATTTATGTTCGAGTCCATTAAAGGACTATACCTATGTAAATAGCAGTTCATGGGACGGATCTCGTGCCGGCTGGTGGGTGAAAACCTCTAGTTGAGCTCGCGGGTCATGCCTCGTGAACACCTCGGCAGTCCGCAGTCGGGTCTGGCAATATGCACAGGACCGCTACGCAGGGCGCCGTTGTATAACTCGAAGCGACTGCTGAAGTGGCCGGAGCGAGTAGAACTAAAATCACGGGAAGGGCGTCATCCACTCAAGGGGATATTAGGTAGAATCATGAACTGATTGAGACACTATTTTTAAATCTCGAACCTATTATTAATTTCTAATCGGGTAGCAGTGGTAAGTATAGGTGTGATAGACTAAACCGCCAAATTAACTCGTGAAAATAAAAACGAAAAGTAATAATAAAAAACGCACCGAAAAGCTTTTATTTTTGTTCTGAGACGCAAGCTCATAAAAATCCACACATAAATACAAAAGGTTGAACGGTACTCTTAACGGTTGTCCGAATAGCTCGAGATTGTTTTATCGATGAATCTCACGAAACTTGCAGGAGTTGATGCGATATACGCCTCTTCCGCGACTATTCCGGTCCTAAGATAGAATTCCACAGAACGATCGCTCATCGCAGCATAATTAATCCAACACGATCAGAATGAGCAAACATAGAGTTTAAGGAAACAGAAAAGTCCACTTTGTTCACCAAACTTGAATTTCACCCCGACGAGGTTGACCACTATCTGCATAAGTTGCTCGTAGTCCCTGGGTTCGCGAGAGGCTCTCTTGGACACCTTGTCGTCGCAGAAATATTCCGATTTTCTAACTAGTCCACGCTCCGATAATCGTGACGATAAATTAGATTATTGATTCACGTTGTGTAACCGTTGATGATCAATGACACTAATGAGCCCACACATCTAATTATGGTTCACAAATTTTTGCAAATATCGATTTAAAATTTATCAAGATAACGACATTACGCACTACTACTTTTGTGGATTTTATCTTCAAGGTCTGGGGACGTTAGGAATTAATTCACACAAAACCGGAGAAAACCTCTGTTAGTAAGCATATTTTAAAATATCCTGTTTAATTATATCTCAGTTTTAAAGTCATTGTAATAAACTATATAATTCTCACGTTAAATAGTAAACTTTGCCTTTTAATTAAATTAAATCTCTTTTATTACGATTTCCGACATTATTAAAGTCCTAGTAACAATTCAGGTATATTGAAAGTTTTGTTTCAGAAATGATAATCCCCGACGATGACAATGTCGCTTTGATAAATTTTCTTATGTTAATAAATTAAATAATCATTAATGCTGGAGATATTACCTTAATTAAAATGGAGTATTAAACTAGAATACTGCGGCGAGTGTAAAATCAATTATACCGAATCTAAGTTCCGAAGTAGTCACTAATGCGGACAGCGTTAAATTTGTGGCGACGATTAAGACAGAAACATCGTAGCACAAACACACCACGGAATATGCAGCGTTTAAACCCGTCAAAGTTAACCATAGTAATAGCGTTAATATAACCCAGGATGAGGTTTAGGGGTCCAAATTTCTGAATAACCGTGTCGATATGGATGCCCAATTTCACGCAAAGATCCTAGTGTCGCGTGAATAAACCATGACCCTTGTCACCCAATAGTAAATGATAGTCACCCAAGTAATTGTAAACCATAGCTATGGGTAATGTAAATTGGGGAACCGCCGGACTAATTAACATTCATAAAGTCCTTCTGCCGATATTGTCGTTGAATTTTCCCCCTTTTTCTCTCAATAACTCTCCATTTCCTGAATCCCTTTTTCTATCTATAGACATGAGTTCCTATTCCAATTCAACAACCAATGACCTGCCACGGATTCCACGGCTATCTCCGTCAGTGGTAGCACTAAGACACAGATACGAGGAGTTGAAGCAGCAGCATACCGCGCTCCGAACCAAATACGAGCGGGTAAAGGGCACCTGGGCTCCACCGGAAACCGTCAACGGACTGCACCAGAAAATTGCAAGGTTAACTCAGACTCGGGAGGAGTTAATAGAAGAATCCTGCAGCCAACGGCTGCTGATAAAAGAGCAGGCTACCGCCCTGCGTCAGGCATTCACGGACGTGGAGCTTCAGACTCACGTCCCGGGGAGTGTTCGAGCCCGTCAGCTGAACATAATCCCCGCACATCACCTACCTATCATCGGACTCCCGTCAAACCCAACAGCCTCTGCTCCTCCATCAATTGAGTCACCCCAAGTTCCGATGGTGGAACCGCATGTCCACCCGGCCCATCGGCGGCCAAACCGAAACAGGCGACGTCGCGACCGTCGTCGCCGGGAAACGGAAGGCCCGTGCCGGATCGATGACCTGCCACCCCCCTATCAGGAATTTGAGGTTCCGGGGCTAGATCCGAACATACTTTATGCTCCTAGCGCAATCTTTCCGTCGCTTACTTCTCCCATCCACATAAATCTCGCGGATGAGGATTCGGACTCTCCCCGAGCCGCTCAAGTTCTGGATCGGTTGGGGCTAGATTTGGATGATATCGCTGTTCTCACCGGCGATACTACTATGGCCTCTCATTCAATCGAAATCGCGGGGCCCTCAACTCGTGTCGATGGAAATCGCAACGTCAGTCCCCCACCGTACCGTCCGGTCAAACGTAGGTACCTGCCTACTGACATGGATGCCGAGGACGATTAGGCTTAAAACGGATTGTTTTGTCGCTGACTTTAAATTGTTACATCTATGTTTAATGCTTCAATATAATTATCTTTTCTTTTGCTGTTTTGTTGTTTTCCGGATTTGACTCAATGTTGTTAAGTTAATGTTGGCGAATTAACAATAACCGTTGACGATAAATGGGCAGACGGATTTTGTAAAATGAATGTGTAGTGTAAATGAGCCCTACGATTCACTCAAGGTATCGGGCGTAAATATAAAGGGTCCTGGGTATATTTCGTAAGTAATAAGCGTAAGTCCTTCCAGCGGCAGCAGGGAATTCGGGAAAAGCGAAGGTCATTCGAGGAGTAGTGTTAGTGATAGCGCTCACCTGCTCGAGTGGCATTCGGCTATTGTGTACTGTACCAACATGATCTCGGTCATGGGTACACAATGGTTATTCTAAATCGTGTGGCGTATTGGGCAGGTATCCCTAGTAGTCAAATGCGAAGGGCACACCAATAAGATGAGTAATGAAGTCGAATAAAGATTCCCATATGTCCAACAATAGTTTGAAGGGCCGCATGCTATTTTGTTTCAATAATCAAGAATTCTAAGCCAGATCAGACAATAAAATCAACACATTTTGAGCAAATTAAAAAACTATAATGATATAACATACTGAATAGTTACTAGTCACTAGTATAGTCTTGCTAGTACAGTTAGTTAGTTTGTAAGTTAGTTCTTTCTTTGTTAGTTACCTAGTGACTTATTTTTAAAAATATTTAATGGGATTTTTGCAACTACGAGCATTTCTTAACAAGTTTTCCATAATCCGGAGTTAAAGTACTGGTTGAAATCCGTATTATGGAATCCAAATTTGTATCAGTGAGCTGGGACCTATACTTCGATTTATTGATGTTCATGCAGAGGAAAGGTTATTTCTGAATGAAATGTAGGAAAATAATATTTCTTTGCATTTTTTTTATTTGTTTACGCAGTTTTAAAAAAATATGTGAAAAGTCTAAAGGGCCGCATAAAACGTCGCCGCGGCCGTAGGTTGCCCACCCCTGTTCTATATTTTCGTCACCTCAATGCTCAAAAAATTAGTTATTTTTATTGTAGTTTTACTCTGCTGAAAATTTTGAATTAGTTCTAATCCACTTGAATTTAGTCAATGCCTTGTAAGCTAGTAAATTCGGTGGGTTTTAAACGGTCTCGTGAAAGTTTTCAAAATTTCCAATTGATTTCTCTGCTATTTCGTAAATTTTTACTGCATTGTTTAAAACAAATCGTATTTTGATAACACTTAGTCAGGGCCGTCTTAACAATTTTATGCGCCCTGGATCAAAATAATTGGCGCCATAAAACTGCATGGTCAGACATCTGTTTCCTTCGTGAATGCATTTTTACAGATAACAAAAAAACCAATTTAATTGTTTTCGCATTGCTCTTGTAAGTAAGAAAAATTTTCACTTACCTTCAACACAATATCAATATTTTATTAATAGTTTAATACTTCCAATTTAAATTCAATCCCCCAAAAAATAACTGTTTTCGAGTAATCACACAAACTATATTTCACAAATTCCAGATAACTATAATTAAAAACATTTTAAATAACATTGAATAACCGATTTATCTCTATTATGCAAAAGTGAACTCGTTTCGTTTTGGTTTTAACATAATATACATAGTTCAAAATAGAACGATGAAATACAATTTTTCAAAAATAAAATATTCCTTGAATTGTTTTTTAACATAAATTTTTTTATTTTTGAACATGTTAATTCAATTTTTAGTTATTTTTATTAATGAAATATTATATTGACATACTTAATGTTTTAAAAGTCTTAGGTAAGTTATCAAAATTTAAATTTTTGCACCCTCAAATCGATGGCTCCTCAGGGCTTAACGTTTTAGCCCAATGGATAAGGAGGCTTTGCACGTAGTTTATAAATTTGTATTAATTTAAAAAAACCTGTTAATCTATTATAAGAATTCTTTCAATAAATATCTTCAGCGTTTGAATAAATGAATTCATATCGTAAATAGCTGTTACTAAAAACACTGATTAAATAAGGAATGTCATGTAATATAAATAAATTGAAAAATGTAATCGATTATAATTTCTTATCGATGTACATTAATAATTATTACAATTTTGGGAGTAACAGTTGCCACAGATTGTTGAATTATATTTATCAAATTTTGAGAATTTCCAGAATCAGCTAATTTTGAACCAAACTTCTTTGACTAGTTTCATCAGTGAGGTACAAACTTTGAATTTGGAGTGTAATTCTTTTATATAAAAATAATTATTAATAATCTAAAAACACATTATCTATAATGTTACGATTCGTGGTCTTGGTGTTATAATATTGTTATTATTTTTATTGATATAATTAGAATCACAAATATTTTGATTAAGATCATTATCATTCTTATCAGTTAAAATATAATGAAATTTTATTTCATTGTCTTAATAAAAGCTAAAAATTGAAATCTGAAATTCATAAAAATTAATTAATCAAAATAACCTTGTGAAAGGAAATTACTTGTTTCTAATTGGTTTATTTTTTGCTGCAAATTCTTGTCAAAATTAACTATTTAAGCGAGATTGCAGTCCGAAAAAGTTTGCACATCACTATAATGGTAACATAAAACACATACACAAAATTTATCAATTTTAATTAATATATAATATGAGAGTTAATTAGGAACGAGTTAAACAATGACTTTGTGTATAGAGATTGGCACTTGGTGATCTATATTTGGTGATTTTGTGATAACTGATTTTAATTAATGTGAATAAAGCTTTCTGAGGTAGACGTGAATTTTTTTAAAATAGAGGGTTTAAAAAATTAAAATTTTAAAAATAAAAATATAATTCAAATTTTACAAAAATACAAAATATATATAAAAAAATGTATGTACAAAATAAATAAATTACCTTTTCATGAATTTCATCTGTAATAATTTTCCAGGCGAGTTTTCGATAGGAATGAAATTAAAAAAAAATAAATCCTACTAAATGGGAAAATAAACAACAAAACTCACTAAGTGGGAAATTAATAAAATATAAAAATAATTATTTTATTTATAAAAAGTAATTAGATAAGTTTGGCAACGATTTATTAGAAGAAAACGCTATTCAAACCCTCGACTTTATGACGTTTCAAATAAAATTCAATGCAGATTCATTATTTCAATCTTTCGTAAAACAAACATTATGTCATCAGTATTAAACGATTCTTGTTTTTTCTAATGACTTACTAAATAAAATAAATATTCAAGGTGATTTCTAATGGAAGACTAGTTTTGAACTTATTTGACTCATCGGTACTTTGTAAGAAACTAGATTGGGGTGGAATCAAGCAATTTTAAAAACTTTAGTAATAATTCTATTATTAATATCAATTAACATATATTTATATTGTTTATTATATTATTTTTATAGATATTTTCAATTATCTTGTTAATACTATTATTTTCATGCCACTAGAATTACCTGTATTATCAAATGCACTATTATTAAATTTTAAAAACATTAAATTTGAATGTATACTACTAATATTTTGTCAGCAAATATATAATATCAATACATAAGTGCCCCTTTAAATCAAAATAATTATTTTAACAAATATGTTATTGACAAAATATTAGTAGTATACATAATAACTTTTGCATCATAATATATTATATATAAAATGCCGATGCGTACGTGTCCGATGAGTTGTAGGTGATCATGAAAGTTTTGTTTAAATTTGTGACTGTTTTTGTTTTACCTGGTTATTAATATTAGTTTAAAAGATTAACCTCAACATCCATAAATAAAAATATGCTTTAGCAGGCTTTTCAACTAGTATTTAATCTCATACACATTAAATACATACATATATATATATATATATCCATACATAGCCAAAATGCGACTCCCACCGACTCTCACCAAATGATGTGAATTAAAGTTATTTAAAAAAATATTTTTTTATTTTAAAATTTAAACGCATGAAACATTTAAATTGCATTGAATGAAATATTCTACGATTTTTTTGCTTTGTGATTTAATTTCCAAGAATTTAATATTTTTAAACTCAATTTGATTGGTATTTTACCGTTAAAATATAAAACTCTTATGAGTTCGTTAAAGTGTTTTATTTGATAGATGATTTTTATTATTCTCTATTCATTGTATATTTTGATTATGGCTCTCCGAAATTTAAGTTAATGAATTATGGATCCTGTAGGAGTAAAGTCTGCACACCTTTGATATATATATATATATATATATATATATAAAATATATATAAAAAAAAAAAAAAAAATATATATATATATATATATATATATATAAACATAAAACTTTACAGATTGTCCTTTTAATATTTCTTCGTTCCCACCAGGTACGCGCATAAGAAAAAATAACAATTCGGCACCCGTCACATGCAAAGTTAGAACTGTGCTCAAACGGTGGTCACTAGTAAAAGGTGAGCCACATGGGTATGGTTGCTAATACTTTGACGCACCATGGGTTCATAAGCTACCTTATAAAGTTTCGTGCTCTATTGTTTTTCTGGTCCCTTTTTATAATTAAACTATTAAATTTTAAACAAATCAAAATTTAGATCAATAATAATATTATAAAGTAAAAACAACCAAAAATTAAAAAAAAAATTAAAATCAAATGTGAAATATGTTCAAATGGTTAGTAATCTTATCATCAAAATCCGACAGCATTACAGATATTTCCTATCAGACGAGCGGCTTTTTATTTCTCCCAGTGCTCACGCTCGTGTTTCCTTAGACCAGGTTTTCAGTGAACTCTCGTACTTCTCGGATCTATTTCTACATGATTGAAATTTGTCGCTTAGGCTTCATAATCCTTATTCGGATTATTTGTCGCGATTATTTTCTCCTGATCAGTTGACAGTTTTACCCCTCGCTGCTCCAGCCCTGGTCTTTTTTTGTCCTTCAAGCGCAGCTGTTTTTATTTTCGTGTCCCTTTATTGTAATGTTGCTCTCACTTGATCCGTCATTTGCCTTTCTTCATCTAACTTTTGAGGAAGATCATTCTAGAGAACATTCTAGAATAATTAAATAACATGTATAGCTAAATATAAATACATAAATTGTTTCATACAGTTTCTAAACACAATTACTATTATAGAATACATTGCTTTCATATAATTAAAGTTGCTGTAAATTTAACACTAAGTGGTTTCAAATATACTAAACTATGTATAAGTAACCGTTTTTTTAACGAAGGTATTTTGATGTTAAAAAATTAAAAATTTGAAATATCTATCTTCCTATCAGAAAATCAAAGTCTATAATGGATTATAGGTGTTTTAGATGATTTTAGCATTTCAGATGAAGGAATCCAACAGTTATTTGCTAAAGTCAAGAAAAAAATTCTTTTTGTCTTTTGTAATGAATGTTACAAAAGTAAATAACTTATAACCAACTTTTCCTCTAATTTTTTGGATATTTGAGTGGAAAGTGTGGAGCTTGAACAATGAATATATAATAATAAAAATTTTTGTATAAATGTTTGAAGTGTAAAAAATAAATATAGGTCATTGCCAAGTCAACAAAAAAGCAAAGCTCTAGTACTGATGAAATTAATTATTTTGAAATTAATTAAATGATATCAAAATTTTAAGTAAGATTACAAAAAAAGTTTAAGTATTTAAAAAATATTGTTACTTTACTTTTTCTAGAATTTTCAAGGACGTGGGTGTATTTTAAGACGTAATCGCACTACTTCCAATTTAGAGGAAACATTGATTATAAGTTTTAATAATATAATAAGAAAACTTTCTACGATAAACATTAAACAAATCATGTTGAAAAGTCAAATTTATATTATTATTAATTTAACAAAAAAATCATCTTCCTCTTACTCTATTTCTAAGCACCAAAATGGTCCTAAAACTGACCAACATCCTGTTATTAAAAATTGAGAAAAGATAAGGGATTTTTGAAAGTTTAAACTTTAAAGTATCAAACTAGAAATATTAGTTGATATTTTGTCCTTATACACTTCTTAAAGTTTACTTAATTGTACCAAAATAAGTTAATATTAAAAAAATTCAAATATTTTGGATTACTTGAATAGTGGAACGTGACTTTTTGATGTCATTATTTTGACGGGATATTTTTATCTTTATTTATGAAAGATACAGTATAATTTGTCCTACCAATTCTTTATGCTCTGTTACCAAATAAACAATGGAACTTAGTGAAGAATGTTTGGTGACATAAAAATTTTGGCCTAATCGCAATCCGTTGTCAATTTTTATCGACTTTAAGCATGAATTGCGTAATCCTTGGATACCTGTTCCCATAATAACTTTTATAAATTATTGTTATTAATATAACATTAAATTAGAAGGAAATAAAAATAAATGAAACTGTTTGTATTCTCGGAAATGTGGTGATTAATCTTCTTTTTCTTTAACATGGTAATTTATAGATGCACAAATTTCTAACGTAAGTTATTAATAGTTAAGACTCGAATAAATTGAGTTTTATTTCACATATTTGGGTTAACTTGTTTATCAGCTCTTCTGCGATAATTCAAGAAGTAAAAAATGCATTCTTAAAAGAAGCACTCGAAACTGAATACACATGTCTGAGTATCATATGATTCATATTATTATTTTTCCAAAAAACTAATGGATCTTCTAACATTCTGATAATCGGATAAATGATCCGAATATTTCATCTTTAAGATTGATTTTGTCTCCAAAATCTTTTCATAAAGACAATTTTTTAATTAAACATCATTTCTTGCTAATATTTGTTTGTCCGATGTTGTTTCAATAAATATTGCAAAATTTTAAATTCTTAAATCTCTTCTAATATATCATGTGAGGTCTTATATTTATTCTTCATTTTACAAACTTTACTTTACAAATTCAATGCAAGATTTTGCAATATCTGGCATTTAGATTTTAAATTTATTTCTTTCATTGTGATTTTACAAAGTTGATGAATTGTAAAGAATATTAAGGATGCGTGTGTGTAGCTTTGCCGTGGTTGCTTCTTCAAAAGGCTTTAACACATTTTTAAGTCTTTCTATTACCATAAAGTTGTTGTCTTGCTATTCACACAATGACGTCAGATTATTTTGTATACTCACCATATATTGCATTTTTGGTTCATAAATCTATCAAGCATCTAGTAAACTGAATTACATCGCGACAATATATGAACTGGTTTATATAACTTTAATTGTAATTATTCAACATACTCTTTGCAGTAGAAATATGCTTGAAATTCTTTTGAGATGTGTTTCTGGTAATGAAGCGATTGACAATAAATAAAATAAGTATTAATCGCTTTATAATAGTCGCTTGATACTGGAGTTCATATATCAATTGTATAACGTACGTTTTGTGGAATTGAAGCATGATGGATATTTTTGTTGTGTCCATAAAAAGTCAACTAGATTGGAAAAATTAAAATTCCTAGTTGAAGGAATTGAGAAGTAAGTTTTAAAATAAAGGCTTTGCTTTAAAAAATAGTAAAATGATTCTAGAGCTGAGGTTCCCAAATATTTTGTCCCGTACATACTTTGACAATATTTTCTGTTTTTGGTATACCCCTTGATATCTTAAAAAAGAACATCTATAAAATTATCAAAAGTGGAAATCAATAACCACTATCATACACTGAAAAATCAAAGTTTTAATGAGATTGGTTCTTTGATTTAAAGCGTCAATATTTGGCTTCAATTTAGTTAAATTCAAATTTAAATATCTTTGGAGAGTAATTTTCAATCTGTTTCTTCTTTGATAATAAGATTTACAACCAAACTGAAACACTTTTCCATGAGATATGAATATATAAAACCAATCAGAAACTTTCTAGCTGTATACCATTGCTGGTGTACTGGGTAGAATTAATTTTGTTTTAATCTGCGCTCCTCTGTTTCAATCTGCTTACTTTGCTAACTCTTGACTTTTCTAGGGTAGTTGCTATCTCACCCAGACGCCCCACAATTTTTACCTTACCACTATATACCCATGAGCAAGCTCATGTTGGTACTGTATATAGCAGCCGAGAGTCCACAAGCAGGTGAACACCATTTCTAAGACTACTCCTTGTGATAATCTCGTTTTCGGGTTCCTGATTGCCGATAGAAGGACTTACGTCTACTTAACTCTTTTGACTCTCTCGACATTCATACTCGCTTTTCACATTCTTTATTGTCGATCTTATGTATACGTCCGGGATAAAGTTTTTTCATGGTCTCTTTAGTTCATCGTTAAATATTCGTACAAATTATAGTTTGAAACATAATTATGTGAAACTCAACTACCTGTTTATCCTTTACCAATTTAATTTCGACAACATTAATTTTAGATATTTAATCAACAAGATTCAAATATTGTAATTTAGAAATTTTTGGAAGGAAAACTTTTGCTAATGAGTTTTAAAAATCCAATTTCTTTAATTATCTAATTTTTCTTATTAAATCTCCTGAATTACTAAAAGTAAAATAATACTATTACCTTGTTTTAAATTTGTAAAATTTTTGTCCTAAGTAACATGTGGTAATTTGAAATTTCATTTAAATTATTAAATACTCTGTTAGATCAGCCGTTTCTAGATTTAATAAATTTTTCGTTTTAATTTAAGGAAAAATAAAGTCATCCTAAGATCCATGTCTCATCTTTTTATTTACTATTATTCTTTGACTACTAAAATACTCATTACAAAAGGTAAAAATCGATTTCAGCTCTCTGATAGAAATAAACCTTTCCAATCATATCATTCGCGCATATTAGGCTTTATTAACAGAATACCATACTCAGACAAAGCTACAAACATCAATTCATGATTTATTTAGGTAGAAAAATCAAAAATTACTAAAAATCAATAATAATTACCAAAATCTACTTTTATTAAAATTTACCAAATTTACAAAAGTAAATAAAATAAAAATATAATCAAGTCATAGATTGATAGGCAAATTTATACAAATGAAATCAGTCCCTATTGCAATCAGGCTTTTATTCGTCGATGTCGACCGCGAACTTCCGCTTTCTGAGAGGTTTGAATTGAGTGGTCCCGACCTGAGTAACGGAATGGCACAAATCATCCCCGAACTCATCAGTCCAATAACCTACAGAAGTTGACGACCTTCGATTTTCATCGGTCATAGATGTGGGGGTTGTGACTGGCGATATATTCATGCAGATTTGCATATCTTCCGTTTCGTCGACACAGATTTGGGATGTGGATTCTACCGATTGCACTGATTTTTGTGGATTTTCGTCCGTCTTGACGAACTCGGGATGTTGTTCGGCGACTAGTGCGGTGGCTTCTTCGAGCAGCTGTGCAGCGTTGTTCAACAGCGTGACTCCCTCGGATCGGCGTCGTTCACGGCGACGCCGATTTTTGCTCGGGTTGTGCTTCTTGCTGGTTTTGGGCGTTTGGGCTGGGGCAATTTGGTTTCTTTCTGGAAGGTGATTTGCGGGTATGAGGTTTAGTTTCACCGCCAGGTCACGGCCGGCTAACCGCTTGGTTAACTCGGTTTCGGTGAATGATGCGATTAGGATGGCGCTCTGATCGTTAATGACGATCCTTTGAGCCCGATTTTCGGCGATCAGATTTTCTCGGCATCTAGTCAATCGATGTATTTGTTTGTGCAGCGCTTTCACTACTTCGGGAGCGAACCACGTGCCGAGCGTGCGTTCGTGCTCCGCTAATAATTTGGTGACAACTTGGGTATTTTATATCCTGATTGCATTTCGACGGATTTGAGAATTTTCGCATTATAAATCTATACAATTATAATAATGAATACAATAAAAATAATAATTAATTAATATTTTCAAGCAATCCGATTTTCATCCATAGTATAGTTGCTATTGGCTATTTTGGGATTTTATTTAACGCAAAATTTGTTCGTGAATCGATGGTGGTCAATTTTTGAAAAATAAGAAAGCTGATATCCCGGCCATTTCCAAATTAACAAAAAATTTATTTTTAAATTCAATATTGTCCGTTTGTTTTCTATAAGGTGTGATTTAAATTCACACAAAAGAAAAATAGATTCCGTTGATCTTACTACTGTTACGATTTTTAACCCTAGTCGCTGTTATATTTATATTGTTTTCGTGCCTGTGTGCGGACCAATCAGCGAATTTTAAATCTTTTTTTGGCCATTTTCGGGTTTTTAACGGCTTTTATTTATTTTTAATATTTTCTCTTTTTCTATTTATTTTTCCTAATTTTTTAATATTAATTTTATTAAATTTACATTTTTTTATTTTTGCTGATTTTATTTTTATTCTGTTTACCTCTCTGCCATTGTATTTTCTAAACCTTGTTTTGCAAGGTTATAGGCGGTTTTGTGTTTTACTTTATTTTTTCTATATGCATTGTGTGCAAAATTTATTAATTTGTTTTAATTAATTATGTTATTTTTTTATTTTGTTTTAATTGGTGTTTTTTATTTAAATTTGTTTTCTGTTTGCGATGTGTGCTTATGTTATAGCAGCCATTTTGATAATTTCTCAACGTGACTTTACATAGTCATTTTATTTTGTTTAAATGATGGCTTATAGCCCAACACCATAATGTAGGATACGTTTCGGGTATATCCTTTTTTCGAAATTGGAATTTCTAGTATACTTTTTTGAACTCTGTCTTAAGTTGTTCACATTATATTTCTTACTTCATATGTAAATTATGTCTATTATAAGAAAGTATTATGTAATTACATAAGTACTATCTGTGTTAAGTGGATTATTTTTTTTATGGAAAGCCAAAATTTCGGTCTCGACATGCTTAAATTTTATTCATTCTCGTGCTCCCTAATTTTAGTTTTCGCTATCATGGACTGATATAGAGCTGATATAAAGCTGATATAGACTACGTTGGGAATCATTGTTCTAGAGTTTAATTGCCAGTTTCATCTTCAAATAAATTCTTTGAGTTTTGTGTTTTTGTGGGTACTGATACGCAACCAAATATAGCTCAATAAGTACCCTTACAGAATCCCAATCACGTACGCACATAACAAGATATTGCCACTAGACACTCGTAGAAAAATGACGTTGGTAATATGTACTAGTGGGTGGAATCTGCAAAGGGTGATAATTTTCATGGGCTACCATAGAAGGTTTCATGTTCACATCAATCTTAAGCTTCCTATTTATTTGGCAACTATTCATTTAGCAAACATTAAATTAACAATTCAAAGAAATAACTATTTCTAGATATCAATTTATAATTTATGATGAAAATTTTCATTATCACGCTATCCCAATGATTAGTTCAATTGTTTTTAAGGATTTTTTTTTAAAAATTGCTCTGATGTTCGTTTCAATTGACCCAACAAGCAAGCAAGATAACTATAATTTAAATACATGTCAAAAATTTTTCTATGAGAAGTTTCATCTCAAAATTTATTCGCCCTAAATGAGTCTAACTTTCCAGTTGTGATATCAGGACAAGCTCTAACTCCAGCTTCCATGACACTAATATAAACGATAGAACGAAAGCATTTCGAAAATTAAAACGTAATTAGACTATTCCTAGTTAATATTCTATTTTTTTGATTAATTTGATTTGTAATTTCCAATTTATATGTTGCGGTCATGGAAATACTTTATCAGCATTTGTGTTATTCAAGAGTCAAGAAGCGATTTTAGAAAAACATTTTTAGGTTTTTTTTGCTTTAATTTATTTAAAGACTTCTGTAACTCTGGACAACTTGTGATTCCAGGAAATTAGACATGCATTTCTGGTTAAATTGTCTATATCTTGTAGCATAATCAAGAAAACGAATTTTCATAGATTTTTAGAATTCATTTTAAAATTTACGACAACATCTACTTGTTAATTAACTCGATCTTTACGTACGAGGTTTTAGAGATTGAATTGTTAAAAATTTTATGTTTCGGCCCATATATGGATCGTTGACAACGATTCGTTGTTTATACGGATCTTATTGGATGTTTATTTTACAGGTAAACTGGTTAATTTGTTCCATTGATGGATTTTTGGATCTTATGGTCATTTTAATTTTACTTGTTATTCATATTGTCTTTTCTTTCCTCTGTTAGAACGATAATAGAAGATTGCCGTGCATGAAAATTCGTATTAATTATTTGTGCTTCTGTCTCATCAATAAACCTTCGTTTATTTGGAAAAACTTTTTAAACAATACGTAGTAATGTAACTAATATCAATCAAAATAAGTCGAACGATCGAATATTAGTTAAAATAAATAAAATGTAATATTAAATAATGGTAAAAATTTAAATAACTAGTGTCAACTAATAATTCGAATAAAATAAGATAAGTAGTTTATAAATGTTACCATAAAACCGCGTGGGACACACCTGCATAGCCCACACACTCTCGAACCCTTAAACCTTTGGAGATCTAAATTTGTCAAACACTACTTATACACTACTTGCAATATTTTTTCATTTTTTTTATTTTGGGTGGTTGGTATGGATTTGAAAAGATTGCGAAGTCATAAAACTTGAATAAAAATGGACAACGAAATTCATAGATGAACAAAAATTATTTATTCGTTATTGGATCAATTTTCGAGCCAGAATGACATGTTTACCAAGGCAATTTCTGATGATAAAAGATTGCGAGAACAAATAAGAAGTGAGAAAACTAAATATATTCTTGCCTCTTTCTATTCACTTCTTGACAACGTTTTAAGCGTATTACCCGAAAGGGAAATTAAAATGGGTAAAATATACACCAAAGTTTAAGCTAAATATAAACCGATCAATTAAATTGCAAAAAACGTTTACAGAGTAAACAAAATCTCTTTTGCAATGTAAAAATTTAATATAGTAAATACCAAATTTTATTTTTCTTAGCATTATTTTACAATGTATGAATTTAATAATTTTTTTAATATAGCAAAATTGAATGAAAAAATCAAAAATTATAAAAAAATGTCTACTTAATTTTAATCAACTTTTCCATAGGATTTACGCTTGTTATTATAGTAGAAAATATTTAATACTAGATTAATTAGAATAAATTTATGTCGAATACAAGATAAAATTATATTATCAAATTTATGAATTAAATCAGTGCAAAATAATATCAGATATTACAAAGATTGAATTAATAATCTTTGGCTTCATATAAAAATTTATAAAACTAATTAATTATAAAACTAACAGAATTTTTTTTAATTGGCTTTAAAAATAAACTTACATTATTTGGAAAAACTGATAATATTTTCGCCTCTGATGTTACTTAAAGATAAGACTGTATTAATAAATATAGCCAAACCCCAGGAAACATGCAGGGCGAGAAATAATAAAATCGAAAAAAATTTGTTCCATAATAATATGCATAATAAGAACAATACTTATTGAGATTGGTGGCAAAAAACATTACAGATATTCCAACAGACAATAACTTTGACTAAATTTAAAGTTGTAGAAACTGTATAATAGTTATCAAAGTAATAATATATATACAACATAAATATAAAAAAAATGAATAGAAATATAAATATGATCAAATTCTATTATATTCTGCCCTAACATAGTCGGTAGATGTTCAACAACTTAACTTTCAATGACTTTTGACACTTATATTGTTTACTAGTTGCTTCATGTCCTTAGTCGTACTCCTAATATATAATAATCGGCAGGATTTAAATAAAATGAATATTTCCTACTTAAACACATTAGAATGGGAGCATTAGAATAAGCTGAAAGTAAAAAATGCAAAAGTTTTTGAAAAATTGCACTGTCAACAACCGAATTAATTGCTGGATAAAATTCTTAACTGTTGTTTGAAGGCATCTGACGTTTATTTGACAGCGCCCTACCTTCTCGATCAGTGCAACTAGGCCTGATCATCCAGTAGACTGCTGAGAGGTGAAACTCTCGTACTACTTCACCTACCAACCTCCAAATTAACTGAGTAGTCAAGCACAGTATACCGCTTTCACGTGTTAACATAAATAGAAATGTAATCAGATTTTAAAGGGGGACCTGCCAGTAGATATAAAAATATCCACGTCCATCCAGAGCAATTTAAAAACGAAACATTAACAAGTAAAAATTGTAGCACAGATAAAAATGCATTTAAAAATTTCAAGGTCATTCAAAAATTATTATTATTACTATTACTATTTTACGTCTTTAAACATTTTACATTTAAACAATTATTATTATTATTACTATTAGTATTTTACCCCTTTAAATATTTTTGCAAATAACATCATAAAGTGGATAAAATTATAAAACTTTATAAGTTATAAAATAAAAACCAATAATAAGTAAGTTTTTTCAAAAAAGAATAAAGGTAAGATGTCATATAAGAGACTTTTGTAAATATGAATGAACTTTATAAATAGGTGTGAATTTTACTAAAAAATATAAAAAGAGAAGTTTCTTTATTAAAACAAATTAAACACTATTCAAGATTTTTCAAGACATTAATAAACATTTTCGCCTTTTCGTTCTTGCCAAAGTTGTATCTTAAACCAAATTCATCCAAATAATCTTGAAGATGATTACTTACACGTATATTTTTAATTCTCAAAGTATTTCTGAGTCGCATCCAAAGGTTTTCGATTAAATTCGTATCATGTTTCGTTTCAGGATATACATAATTCTTTGAGTGATTGACTGTCTGATGATAATATTCAGGCTCTGTTTTGAAAAGTGATAGATAAGCAGGCCACATCAATTACTACTGTTGTATCTTTCTCGATTGTTTCTTTTATTATGCCTCTCAATGTTTCAACCTTTCTATTTGGAAGGCTTCGGAATATAAATAATTTTGAGATGGCTCCAAAAAGCCAATTTTCTCTCAGAAGTCTTTATTATATTTTCTCCTGCTTATAACCGTCTCATCAATCTGCACTTGCGATCAATCAGCCCAATTTCAGTAAATGAATTGATTAAATATTTGCTGCAGACTCTTTTAAATTTAACATTCCATGATATAATGCTATTTTTACCATTAGAAAGCATGTATAATATTGACAATTTCATCTCAATAGAAACGTTCAAGCTTGAGAATATCGATAAGACTTGGCTTATATTGACAAAAGTCTTATATGGACAAGATTCCCTTATATGACAACCTTACCAGAATATATAATAAAAATTTAATGAAAATAAAATAAAATATTCTTTATACATTTAACATCATTAGCATCATGTACATTTTTAGTTATAAATACAATAATAAGTTAGTTTTTCGAATTCAATTCTTCTAATCTGGTTCGTGTTTCTTAGTGCAATGCGAAATTTCGATCGATGTTAATATAAAAATATATATGATTATTATTAATATTTTTAACAATAATAATATTACTATTCCAAAGTATTTTACTGCTCAAAGAATTTATTATTATTACTAACTAAATTTTTTTAACCTCATTATTAGACATGTTTTTGAAATTAATTTAAATGATATAAAGGAATTTATTTAACAAAATTCCTTAAATCCTAAACTCTATAAAATTTCTAAACCCTTATACAAACTTATAAAACTTTTCTAAACTTGAATACAATAAAAATATGTATTCGATTCCACAATAAAAATAGATGCAAATCATAAGATTTTTGTTTTTGTACAAAATTTATTAAATAACAATTTTTAGTCTGATAATATATCAATAATCTACAACATTGTCTTGAAATTCTGGACTGCTCTCATCATAATCGGGAGAATCACCTCTGAATAGTGGGCCAACTTCCTCACACGAATCATCAGGGACTGGTAGTGAACCGACCTCTTCGAATATTTTACTACTATCTATGTCATCAATTCCAACATAGTTACCAAAGGCGAGATTGGTATTTGCCCCCACCCACTGTCGCTTGTCATCGTTACTCGAAGCTATTTTATTATTTTTATAGTAAAAGCTGGTGGTTGTGCATCCTTATCCTAGTCTATGGCACCGTGTTTACTACGCTGTTATTGTAGCAGTCTAACTATGGCTGGTGCTCGATATCGGTGTTCTATAGTTTAACTCTAGCCCTCAGTTTGTTTTATCACATAAAAGCCTATAACACTTGGGTCTTAAGAAAACCCATTCCTTGTACCCGAGACCTTTACTTTCGTCTTAAAAATTGCCAATAACTGAATCCATTTTTTCGGGTACAAGGGGTGGGCAGGGTCATAGTTAGAGGTTTCTAAATGGTTGTATCTAATCATTGTCGGCAAAAAAGTGCCAAGCTTACAGTGCCTTACCTCAGGAAAAAACGAGTCGGTTTTACCTTAGCTTTATAGAAATAACTGTTCAGTTTTGAATTTCTTGTATTTCTCGGTAAAATTCTGAATGGTTTGAATCCAGAGCTGGTGTAGTGTTTGAGACATATAATTCTAGGGATTGATTCCGATAATGACGGATTTTGTTGAGTTCTGAAGGGTGGAGTTAAACCCTGTAAAGTGTGTTGCTGACAAATCAGATAAAATTTTTATATATAAAAGAGATGATGTAAATGATGTAAAAGCTTAATGGGTAATTGCATGTCTTAAGAACACATAATTCCACCACATTTCATTATTAATTTATAGTTTGCTGGAAAATTCAAATTGAGTGATTTAACCGCCTATGAAACTAATGGAAATTAACGATCACATTAAAATCCTCTAAGTGCGAGTAATAGTTCAAAATGTGAAATTTCATTATTCATTAAATTGAGTTAATAAAACAAATAATTTAACAAATAAGGTATTTATTAATGTGAAATTTATTTAATAATGAAATCGGATTCATAATAGTAGTGAAATTTTTGATAGTCCAGTGAGAACTAAGGGTAACTTACGAAACGTAGATGATGAAATGATAAAATAAATGAAGTTCGGAATTTTTCCGGGAGATAAGGGTGGAACGCCGGTCCCATTTTTGGAACGTACACTAATAAATAAATCGGAAAGTTGACGAAGTTGTATGGGGAGTGTAGAAATAAACGAGTAAGGACCAGGATGTAGAAACATAAAGACGTAAGACCTTCGATTGGCAGTCAGGAACCCGAAAGTGAAAGTATCGTGGTGAGTAGTTCTAGAAATGGAGCTCACCTGCTCATGAATAAGGGCCCCCCTATACCCCCCTTTCCCAAGTCTATCTAAAAACCTCACCGGCCACCCTCGACTTCGTGGGAAGAGAACCTTATTTATATATAGTCGCAGTACAGGGCGTGTGTAATGAAGTAAAGTAACTGCGACTATGATAATAATATGTTAAAAATGAGTCATACAGTAAATCAATAAACGGTAATAAATTTTATTTAATAACATTAACCACCGGTACCAGCCATACCAGCTCGCATACCAAATTGTACATATGCAGGATATTTGAATCTTGCAGCATTGTGCTTTATCATTGGAAATACTTCATCTCTAATATAATAAAAATAAGGAGTACAATAAAGAACAGACGGTGTAAGCCATTTAGCTGTAGGTTGCCACGCTTGACTGTTCTGTATGATCGGATCCGAGATAGTATATATGTCTAATATTCATAGTAGGTAACTTACCGTAGAATTCAAATGTATGCTTTATTTTCCAATTAAATGTGCAAGTTAAATTAAATTTATTCCCACCTGGTCCGATCATAGTATTTAATTTGAAAAACATCATTTTCATAGTGTTATGCTCAGAAATATCCTCTTGAGAAGCATGAGAAATATATTTATTTATTGCTTCTCTTTTATCGGTATAATACATATCAATTAAATCTTCTTTATCTTCTTTTTTTAATTTCCGATGTAAAGAAAATTCTGTAATCTCATATTTGTAATGTTGTCTTTTCAAGTTTTCATCCCACGTACGTTTCCATTGAGGACAAATCATTTTGAAAGGATATGGAACGCTTCTCTTATCCTTTGTTATTGTTCGTCTTCCTAAAGCATTTGTAACAGAAAATGGCTTAATTTTTTTACAATTAAAGTAATCGAATCTATGCCATTTTATATGATCTTTAGCATTATATTCTTTTAAATTGTAATGCTGATCCCAAAATCCGCGAATATAGCTTGGATATGCAACTTTTGATGCTTGATATTCGTATTTAACGTTTTCAGAAGTATTGCAATTTACAATTTCAACTTCGGGACATGTTTCTGGAAAATAAATCCAACTTGCTCTGGGTAACTTAATAGGTGTAAGTTTAGATAATTGATTGTTAATATTATAACCGTTATGCAATGATGCCTCATCTAAAAATAATTCTTGAAATGCATTTTACATGTTTTCAGGAGTAGCACATGGTCCATATATGTTGGCATCATCTCTTAAAACCAATAACTCTACTTGGTTTTGTAATCCCGAGAAATTTTGTGGCGAAGTTTCATCCACAACTTGCAAATTAAGCATTTCAAATTCCATAGCCACTGGTTTAAACCAAAGGTATTGTTCCATTGCTGCTTAAAGATCCGAATTCCCATACATGGTGTGTGGGTAATAATATTCGAATTGGAAATTATACCATTCTCCAGTGTTTGTGGTTTCGATACAAGATGCTCCGCAATTGGTGCTGGTGAAAGCAAGACTTTTCCGAGAGGTGATCTATAATCTCCTTGTTGAGATCTAAGCAATCCATTACCTCCCCCACTACCGGGGATAGCAGAGAATGAAACCACTGGCGCTGATGTTGTTGGAACATGAGTTGTCATATTATAGTCGTATCTGTGCCACGGTATTTTTCTACCCCATCTCTGTGTATCTAATAAATGTTCGATTATATCTATGTGATGTATTTTATTTTTGTCATCAATGTCTAGTCCTAGGCCTCTAATATGTTCATCATACGTCAATATCTTTTCATCAACCATTTTCTTCCATTCTTCATGCGTGATGGAGTTGTGATGGTTATGATGATAGTAATATCGCAGGTTTTGTAGTTGTATATAACTTACCCGTCTTTAAAAATCTAGTGGTTTTGTTGCATTCCAATATTCGCGACTATGGTCTTGATCATGATTTAATTTTAAATAACTATCAAATTTACGATTTAACTGTTCTTTTGTATGGGCCTTTAAAGGTGTTGCTCGGTTTTTCCGAACATTGGATTCTACATGATAATTCGGACTTAATTTTTCTAGCTCGGGATATGATTTTTATCGTTTAAGGTACCTTGACTATAATGTAAATTGAGATAAGGATTTATAACTATTTATTTCCCCTTCTTTCTCATATGGTTTTAGATAACGCTTTATTTCAGGTTTCAATTCATCAATCATTTTACTAACTATCCATGCACCTAAATACCATTCAGTAGTTTGTCCAGCTATCATTGCTGCCCTGTCCCTCGAATTCACACTCAAACCACCTACTTTACGCATAAATGTTCTTATAGTCGGACGAATTATATTTCTAATGCTATAATTCATAATACTATTTTTGAATCCCTCATTCATTTTAAAGGGTTTGAATAGATCACTAGTTAATGATTTTAATGAGTTGCTTACATATAGTTGTTGATAAGATTTATTTTGAAATTTATTATCCAACATTCGGAAAAAACCAGAAACTCTTTTAACACTATTTGTTGCGAAAGAATTAAAAATCTGAGCCGTTGTATTTATTAAATTAATTTTATCCAATCCTAAAGATTTATCTCCGTAATTAGTTTCTATCCCACCTTTAATTAATTTAGCCATATTTCTAGATATTTGTACATTTTCTGAAAATTGCTTTATTATTTTAAAATCTTCTGTTAATTTAATATTTTTCATTAATTTACCTTTTGCTTTGTCAATCCAGCCGGCTAAAATTTCGAAATTATTTTTCAAACGGAATACACAAATGATTAATTTTCTGACTAATTTGTCAGCGCGTGATAGATTCTTTGTTTGCATTGTTGATAACGCATCTATTAGTCTGAGGTCTGATTCATATCGCTTCTGCTTGTGACTTATTGGGCGCACCACGTATTTTATAATAAGGTAAGAAATATTTTGTACAATTTCATCTACCTTAAGAAAGACAACTCACAATATCTAAGCCTACAAAATGAAATTACGATTTAGTATTTTCATAATTATTAATTAATTATAAGCCTGCTGTAATTGACAAGTGTTTTTGGTGGTGTCTAATATCCTCTAATAAAATTGCCTCGAAAACTGTAAATCACGAATGGCGGGGTTATCATTTTACCACAATTTGATTCTTTAAGCATGGTGGGTTAGCACTTCGTAACCTTGCCAACCCATGCATAAAAAGTTCATCTTCCCCCACCACAATTTCTGGATTACGACTGGTCATTCTATAATAGCTATAATACGACAAAAATGGAATCTAAATAGAAACGATTGAGGTCACAGAGAATAACAAATTAATCGTACCATGAGCGTTCATCCACGAGGCAGACATCGTCACCGAAGGCAAATACCCACGAATCGGCCTACGTAAATGACCGCTCCGAATTCCGATCGAGTGAGATAATTGAGCCCGACCAACCACTAAATCAAGGAAACTTGCGGAGTAAGATGATTATGGACATCGGAGATAAATAGATATAAAACATGATTCTAGAATCATAGATGAGAGATAATCCAATCGATTATAACAGTAAATTTCCAATAATAATGATTCCTTATCGGCAGAAAATTAACATCGTGATGGTACTATTATATTAGAATTAATCAACACTGAGTGAACAAAGCTGTGTGATCAAGGTTCAGCTGGAAAACAGAATCCGTATTCGCGTGGGATTTGCAAGTAAACATAATCACATGCTTCTCGTTTTAGTGAATGTTTTATTTGGTATAATCAATATTTAGAAGAAGTTATAAATCGTATTTTCATAGGATTTGAATAAAACATAAATACACGCTTCTTATTTTAGCAATAAAATTTATTGAATATAATTCAAGTTCAGGTGAAGGCATAATTCGTTTTCCAGTAAAAGTCTCGCGCTTTGGGGAATTCCAGAAGCGACTCGTGGCGACCTAGGTGGTTCTCCGAGATAAACGGTTAAAAACTTTTCATGGAATAAAATTATATATTTACTTTCGTCCTCTTTTCTCGTCATCGGTTCCCTTTTTCTGGTTTCGCCTTGTAGGTTGGCATTGGTTCTATCTTGGTTTCCATCGTTCGTCTTCAGAGTCATTGTTATGGTATAGGTTTGTGTATCCATTTCTTTTTCCTAAATTTCAGCGGTAGAAAACTGATTGATTCTTCTTACAATCGGCAATATATACCTGTCTGTGCCGGTATGCCATTTAGTCTGGATTGATCGATAATTTTTTCTTCAATTTGTGTGAGTTGATATTTGCATTTTCTGTCAGGATAGGATTTTTTTGGATACAAATATTGTTGACGTGTCATGACGTCATTGAACATTGGTCATGTGTTCGTTGTCATAATTGCACTTTTATCGCCAATTCAAGAAAGAAATTTATTTAACTTGCCGAACCTTAGCTTTTTATCGGCTCCTAATCATAATTCCTCTATCGTATTTCCTGACCAGCAGTAAGTGATTGATTTATTAACTCCTTATTTTTTCATATTGGTTAGGTTCTAGAGCCATCGGAATTTCGCGGTTCTCCTCAATTTGAGTCAAAGTCGAACTTCCTTTGAGTTGATATTCTCAAGTTTCCAAAATATAGCTAGTTTAAATCCTCAGTGATATACCGAAATATTTTTTGTCCTGCTGTTGATCTAAAGGAGAAAAACTATCGTACCTACCCAGAAATGTGAACAATTTAAAGAAAAGGCGCTGTATTCAGTTAATCAAATATGCTTTATTGATGTTATATTGAGTAAATTTTTCTAAATCCAGCGTTTGTAAAAGTGTAATGATTTTATAATTAAACGTTTTAGATTTACGATTAATTTAATGATGAGTTGTGTCTATTATAATGTTTCATACTGAATAGCTGATTTTACGAAGGTTCGTCCATGCTTGTACTGTTGTCGTTATAAATGTACTATTTCAAATTATCCTAATTTTATTTTTACCGTCTTTAATCAGCTCTAGTTAGGGTTTTGTTCTATTTTTTATTATGGTTGCCCCATACTTTAGATCAATCATACTTTTGAACGTTATTCGGTTAGACTCATGTTATTTTAATAATTCTATTCATTTAGCCATTCTTTCTGTTTATACTCGCATCCTAATAATATGAACGTTGAATTTTTGGGTTACTCAATTAGCTAATAATCTTTCCATCCTTTATTGAAATATTTATTTAAACAACTTAATTTTTGCTTATCCATTTAGGCCGTTACTTGAATATTTTAGTTATTCATTTTACGTTAACTTTATCTTTATTAGACGTTTATGCTTTATTAAAGGCTTAAAATCGGATTTTTACCTTTTTTTATTTATTTTAGATAATTAAAAAAAGGAAGTTAAGTAAATAGATGGGAAATTTAGAATATAAGATCGTCTCTAATTCGTGTAAGATACGCAATATGTTTATTAATAAATCAAAAACTCCGGTTGAATTGTGTTCTGATCTCATTTATCAATTTACATGTAATGGGTGTAATGCCACATACATTGGAGAGACTTCCCGTCATCTCTGTACTCAAGTTCTAAAGCATTGTCGATTGAAGGGTTTGACCAATATTATTGAGCACAATAGAGGCTGTAAAAGTGAAATAGGAATGTCTGATTTTAGAATTTTGTTGAAAAGTTTTAATAATTATTGGGAACGCGTGACATGTGAAGCATTGTTGATAAGGTCATTGGATCCAAAGATTAATGTGCAAAGTGCTGTGACTACGAATGTTTTGAATGTTTTTAAGTAGTTTACTTATGTTAAATCATGTTTATGTATTGTTTTTAAAAAAACTTTTTTTTAATATTAAAATAATTGATATTTTAAATTACAATAATTTTTTTAAAAAGTTATAATATAAATAAAATTTGAAATTAATTAAAAGTTATTTGAATATATTTTATAAATATTTATTTATACAAAATTAAATTAATAAAAAATAATCTGTTTAAATTAAATGTTAATTCATAATATTTGTAGTTGGTTTTGAGTACCTGAAGATGATAGTTATGCTATCGAAATATATCGTACGAAAAGTTTTTAATTGGTGTTATCTTTTAATTAAATCGTTCTAAATTTATTTAATTATTTATTTATTATATCTTATGACTTGTTGAAATTTTTTCGACCCACAGCCAAACAAAATGCAAAATATTAAAATATCGAACGGTGTAAGTGCGGTTTCTCAGCCTATAGTTCGTGCCCGTGAGGGTCTATTGAGGCGTAACGACGGGCTTGAGCGTCAATTTTCTTCTCCTATATGGTAGTTGGATGATCGGGAATTAGTCTTTTGGCTTGCTCCCTTTCACCAATCTCCTAAAAAATCGACCTAAAAATCAATAATTATACATCGGCTTAAATTTACCACACCGATTAGTCCAGTGGGCACTCTTAACCTCTTAATATCAACATATGTTCCATAAAACTAAATTAGAAGCGAAAGGAAACGGAAAAGTCGAAATCTTTGCAACGCTTTGAATAAGCCACCGTAAACTCAAATTAATTCGAATAGTAAAATCATAAAAGTAATATAGGACCTGTTAGTAACAAAAAATGTTAAATAGATTTTATCGAAACTTTAGGTAAGGTGATGTAGAGGATGCCTAACGAGGTCAAGTTTTTTTATCACAATAATTTTCATTTAAATTCAGTCAACCACTTATCTTCGGACGAAAACTCTCGGGATGATCGCACGCGAATCACCATGGATTTTTCCACTCGAACGGCCGCGAGGTGCAGACAGGCTTTGTGGGACAATGGATATACAATATCAGCGGTCGGAGACTATGAATGGCCACTCAGGCCAGGAATGTGAAATGATAAAGTGGAATTTCCGTACGTCGTAATAAGCGGATGGAACCCGCCCGCGGTAATTTTTTTTGCTATTTCGACTGGAGTCATTGGAGAAGAAGATAAAATAGAAAAACAATGTGACTCGTCGTCTTTTAAATTTATTCAATGCGGAAATTCGAGCTTGACGTATTCCTAACATAGACGGACAAGCGCAGGAGTACGGCGTATCTTTCGAGCTGGATAACCCGGCTCTGATCGAAATGGAGCCCCCCGGTTGGTCGTACCGAAACACATTGTGAACCATGCAATATGTGAACGACAACGGAATGAGCACGATTCTGCTCAGCGAACACGATCGAAGTATTCGGATGTTGAACACCTTAACTACGCGAACGCAACAGTCAGGATAAAACTCATTAGATCCATTATAAATAGCATGTGTACTGGTTAAATACATTTTTTTATTTTTGTCTGTTGTATTTTGGATTTTCATATGAATGACCACTAATTCATACGAAACTATCGTTCCAAAGGTGTAATAAGAGTGGTCCGGGATATGGCACACACGGCTTAAAATTAGTTGAACTTCAGTGTCTAACATCTGTACACGAATATATCCTGAATAACACCCTCTGATACCCCAGAAGACCACTACGAATTTCGTCTTACATACTCCATAGCCCGTGCTGGTGTACGGGGAAACATTTAAATAACTGGTTAGCAACGCTTACTAAACTATAACCCTCTTCATTTCTAGGATATCCTTTCCCTCGCACACTACATAATTTACGAATTACTATCATACATCCATGAATTAATCCATGTTGGTAATGTGTATGACAACCGAATGCTATTCAAACAGGTGAGCGACGTTACCAACACTACTCTTTGAATAACCTTCGATTTCGGGTTCGAAGCGGCCGTTGGAAGGTCTTACGCATTATTCCATAATTTAAAATCATAAGGTCTATCAAATTTCCCCGGTTTTAAGCACGAAAACTGTCCGTGAACATATCGAATACTCATATTGTACGTCAAAATTACGAACTAAATTTCAGTTATTTTTTCCGTAAATGATTTAATTAACTCCCACATTTGTTTTATAAGTTATTATTTTAATTTGTAATATTACACTCGGTATTTATTTTACTCTTAAAAAAAATTATATTTCTAACACGCGATCTAATTTGGATCGAAATAAACAACAGAAACAAACTGCCAAAGAAAAACTTGTGAAATGAAGCCAAAATTTTAAGCTAAAATTGATATTTTAATAAGATAAAACAAAGCAACCATAATAATCAACAACAAAAAAAATAAAAATTAGTAACAAGTTCATTATAACGGGATGCAGTCTTGTCGAGATAGTAGAGTTCTCCCGTCAGTCTTCCCCATCGATATCCACTGGAAGATATCGGCGCTTGGGTGGCTTGGCTGATGAATTCGAACCGGTTAGATGAAGATTATTCGCCCTCTGATTTTGAGATACCGTCGGTTCAACGACGAAGATGATCTGTGGCGAAGATCGTCCGCTGGAAGATGCATCTCTGTCGGGAGTTTTCCGAGACGATGTGTGAAATTTGAATACTGATAGTAGTTGGATGTGTACATCCAGCACACTACCCCTCACCCCTTACCGGTCATTGAAACAAAGACAATGAGTCATCAAAAGTTTTCAAGGTCATTTAAACAAAGACCATGAATCATTCAAGGTCAGGGGTCTCCAAACTACGGTCCGAGGGCCACATCCGGCCCGCAGACAGATTTTGTCCGGCCCGTGGAGAGCTTGCATACTTGAAAACTCCTTTTAGAGAACATATTTTTTATAGCAAATTAAATTAGTTTACTGAAGTATTCTAATTTTATGTTGAATAATTATTAATATGACATCTACATTGATATGGTCATGGGCTAAATACTCATAACATTGTTGTAGGCTTATTGTTATTTTTTTTTGATAAGTTGGATAAAGAAACACAGAATTGTAATGAGTAAAGACATGTATAATATGCAGAAAATTTAAAATCAGTATATAATAACTAACAAATTATTGAAATGAATCCAACTAACATTTTATACATTTTAAATAAAAACATAACTTATAACAAGCATAATGACATATGAAATACTAATGAGATTTATGTAATTGAGATTTTCCACTGACAATAGTTTGTAGTTGTGGACTAATTTTACTTGTACCAATTATTAAAAGAGATTTAAGATGCTCATCAGTTAATTTAGATCTGTAAACATTTTTTGTGTACTTCATTTTGGAGAAGGTTGTACCATGAATACTATACATATCAAGAAGTTCTTCATGCACTTCATAGCTTTTATCTACTCCTCGAATATAAAACAACACTTGAGCTGTATCTGACACATCCGTTGACTCATCCAAGGCCAAAGAAAAACACTCAACATGTCCATTTTTGTCGAACAGTTGAGAGAATATATTTTCAGCGATGTTTTCTACCCTTCGAGCCACAGTGTTTGCTGACATACTGACAGTTTTTAATAAATTTACCTATTCAGGCACATTTCTTCGGCTACTTCAATTATGCATTCTTTGATCATTTCTCCATCCGTGAATGGTTTTCCACGTTTTGCAATTTCAAGAGCAACATGAAAGCTGGCACGAGTTGCAGCCTCTTGTTCAGTTTTGAGTTTTGTAAATGAAGATTGCTGCGATTTCAATCCGCGCTTCGATTAATTGGATTTTCATTAATTTTAAGAGGATTTTACTGTGCAAATTAATTAATTTTAATGATAATTCCGAATTTTAATGATAATTAATTAATTTTAATGATAAATAACTGATTTTAATGTTAATTAATATTTACCGATTACAGATAATGACAGGAAAATTAATAATATGCAGTGTTGCCGTTTTGCGGACTTTAGTCCGATTTGCAGCCTTTTTTTAAACGATGCGTATTTTTTCAGACTTTTTTTTATATCAGTGAACTATTTCATACTAAGGTCATATTATTTTTAAAAATTATTAAATTTAAAATTACTACTTATTTTTATAAGTAGTTTTTTTAATTGTAAATACTTTTTTATTTTTTATTTTTATTACTTATTTTTATAATTAGTGTTTTAAATATTAAGATTTTTTAATTTTAATTTTTATTACTATTATTATTATTACTAACTATTATTATATAATAAAAACAAAGTCATACAACAAAAACTTTTATTAAAAAGAAATTATTATTATTATTGTAACAAGTTTTTATTAAAAGTTTTATTAATATTATTATTTTTAAAAAAATTTTATTATTATTTTTTTATTTTTATTACATGTTTTATGTATTATTATTATTATTATTACTTTTATTATTATTATTATTATTATTATTATTATTATTTTATTATTAAAAGTTTTTATTTATTATTATTATTAAAAGTTTTATTAATATTATTATTATTGTTATTGTTATTGTTATATATATACAAAACCTATATAATATTTGCATGATCACTGCAAACTATTATATCAAAAAATAAATCTAAAAATTTTAATAAAACAGTAAACTAAGACAAATTATTTTCACAATTTTTTATTTTTCAAATATTTACAAAAATTTGTCAATAAATATCAATGATATTCTCAAATATTTCCTCAAATTATTGATTGCGAACTGCAGGATCGGCTTCAGGCATTACTATATTACCGCTAACATCAAGGACATCAACCCTTCTATAATGACGATATGCCAAACTTGAGTTTTTCCCTACCCAAGCTCTCTTATCGTCATGGTTATTTAATGTGATTTTTGAATTTTTAAAAGTAAATAGCTGGTGATTTCGGGTCCCGATTGGTGTTTAATGTTGGTACCCGGTAATTTTACACACTTAGCTTGCATTGTTGATTTACTTCCTAGCAGGCTATAACATTTAGGGCGCAAGAAAACACACGCACTATATCCTAACCCTTTACTCTCATCCTTGAGCATGCCTATAACTGAGTCAAGTCGCCTAGAATATAAAGGATGAGAAGGATCATAATTTGAGGTGTCTAATAGGTCATCTGAAATGATCGCTGGTAATAATATATCTAATTTTAAATTTTTTATTTCTAAAAAGAAAATATCGGTATCACCCGCTACTAAATTTATATCACAGTTATAAATATCACGATATTTTTAATTCAATATACTGTACCGGTACATCCGTAGTTTGGATAGATCTAGAACTGATTGACAGAAGGTCATAACCTCTTAAATTATGAAAAACCATAGGTATTAATCGATAGATCCTACGAGCTACATTACATTTTTGGCAAGCTGCCCTAGATAATTACCTGTAAAATGGTAATGATCTCTAACCGGAAGTACAATAGGTTTTTTACATAAATAGCAGGTTCGACAAGATTTAAACTGTCGAACCTCATTGAAAGACATAGGGCCTATAAATTTATCACCTTCCGAATCATGGTACGGAATAACAATTTCAGTTGCAATTTCCTCAATTTTCTTAAGAAAATCAGGAATGCAATCAAGACCATAAATGTAATAATACGATTTTGTGTTGGTGTAATTAATAATTAATAAAAGGCCTGCTGCAATAGGCATATGAATTTGATGATGTCTATCATCAGGAGGTAAAACCGATTCAAAATCGGCATAAATCATAAAAGGTGGGGTGATATGTTTCGAGTAATTGGGAATTCTAAATTTTTATTTTCGGGTAATGTAAAAAAGGTTGTGCCAGTCTGATTTTTGGCGCATAATGCAACATAAATATTGAATGCATTATCTAATCTAAACTCATTAAGGTAATGTGGACACCAACGGCATCTAATTTGTATGCTACAGTCAGGAGTTTGATGGCAATTCATTTACTAGTTGATATTGGTCCCTGGGGTATAATGATATCTATCCTTATTTTCAAGCAATAATAAATAAATAGGGTTTCCATAAGTGACTTTGCTTCTATGGATCAAACTTAAATGAGGATGGTGAAAGACATAATTATCTGGAACCTCATCAATTATAACAATTGGTGTGTACGAAAACACATTTATTCCTAATTTTAAATTAGAATTTTTCTTTTCAAACTTTGAATATTTACTAATCCGTGACAATCCGTGACCTCATCATATTCTAACTCCTCTAAAAACTCTGTATATTTAGAAACTCTGAGGATTTTCAACAATTATATCTTTCTTTAATAAATAAAGAATGGAGTAAAAGAAGCGTTTATCGTCATTATTTTTTATATTTACTATAGCTCCTTTATTTTTCAATGCAGAAGGGGTTTTAATATATTTATGTCCGGACAGACGATTAATAGGAGCATATTTAGTTAAAATAAAGTGTATTTCAATAATATTAATAACACGCCATCCACTGCCTAAATGGGTGAATTGTTCTATTATTTCGTTAAGTTTATTAACCTCTTCGCTTAAAAAGTTGTTTGAAAATATCTCCGCATTATTCGAAAACTAATTGTCACGGATCTCACCATCTTTTTCAAATTTAATTAATATTGCGAATTGAATTTTAACGCTCCCCATTTTATTTATTTCAAAAATTAATTTATTACTGATTCGCTCAGTTAAAGTTATTTTAATTAGTTGCGCGTTAGATGTATCAAAACGTAAAGTTTTGATAGCGCCATTTAAATTTACTGATATGTTCGGCTCATTCTCTAATATAGAATCTCCGAATTGTATAATATCATTATTTATAATAGGTATAATATTATTATTTATAATAGGTATAATATTATTATTTATAATATTATCATTATTTACATTATTTATAATATTAGAGTCATCATCATCACTGATTTCGATGACTTCTTTTTTAATCATTTTATTAGGAATATTAATTTTAATATTTTCAGCAAGCCTTTTATTCATTTTATTTGATTTAGGTTTTAGTTTTTTTTGAAATATATTCAAAATATTTATATTATTTTTATTAATTTTCTTAAAAAGTTTAATTTTATTTGACTTAAAAGAATTTAAATGAATCGCATGTTCCCTATAAAATTCTTTATATTTAACGCTCTGGGAAGTTTTTGCATATAACGCATATAAAAAAGTCCATGCATTAAATCTATGGTGGTAATATTTTTTCATGTCTTTATGACATCTTTCACTGTGTTGTAAGGATGAGATGCAATATCTCGGATAAAAAGTTCATATTAAGAATAATAAACTATAAATTAAAATAAATAATTCCTAAATAAAGTATCTAATAATATATACAAAACCTATATGAAGTATCTAATAATAAATCTAAAAATGCAAACTATTATATTAAAACTTTTATGATATTCATATCTTCCCCAGAAACGATGACATTCATATCTTCCCCAGAAACGTTGGCATCCAAATCTACTAAAACGTTTTTAAATACAGAAAAATAAAATAAAAATTTGCTTATTTCATCATTGATAATAATAGCTTCACTATCTTCGATAATGACAACATCGTCATTTTCATCATCTTCGATTGTAATAACTTCGGTATCTTCAATAACAATAACATCATTTTCTAAAGTAATTATTAAATAAACCAAAACTTAATTTAAAATTCATCCTCGATAACTTCATCTAGTTGGTTCTGATATTCGGTTATTAAAAACCAATCTAAAATAATAAATAATATAATAAAAATAAAAAATCCTTACCAGTTTCACACATTAAAAGGTTTCTTAAAATATTATTCATTTTGCGAATTTTTAAAATAACTGTGAAAAATTTGGAATTTGTCAATCTTTATAATGACAATCTAATTTTCAGGGTTAAGCCAATCACATTTTAGCAATACACACATATAGGTGAGAGATGTTTACGCATGCAGCCTATATTATGTAGGCATATTTTCTTTGTAAAACACATGTAGTCTATACCGTGCAGGCATGTGTTCTTTGTAAATCACATAGAAACAAAAGTATGTATGTGATTTCTTTGTAAATTACATACAGTCTTGAGTGTGTATGCATGTTACTAATCACGCACTTATCATGGACTGGCTATGTAATTCATGTCATGATCATGCAGTGTAAATCATGTGATAATCATGCAGTGTCTTTGTAAATCACGCACTTATCATGCACTGACTTTGATAACCATTAATTTTTGTTATCATTAATTAAATATTACTTAAACGCATAATAATAATAACAATAATAATAATAATAATAAAACATGACAATAATGATAATAAAACATAACAATAATAATAAAACATTTATTAAACATCAAATCGCTTGGATAATAACCAAGCTAAACAATGTTGACCACATGTTAAAGTCCATGGTTTTTGAAACATAGCTTTATTATACACAATAGATTTACCCATTGTTTGCAGTTTCGAAACCATTAAAGCCGAATAATAGAAACCCATAGGATCAAATACAAATATCTTGCTAGGTTTCATATATATTGATAACCAATGTTCTCCATCGAGATGAGACGATTGAGTATTGACAGTTATGGCTTGATTATTACGTAAATATGGAATTTTATCTAGAGGAAAAACACCTAAAAATTCATGTCTTAGTATTTGTTTTCCAATTTGATAGACCTGAACAGAACTACATCAATAATATTAATAATACATGAAAAAACTTACTCCGTGACAAATTATCATAAATTATCTATACATTTATACCAACATTTTCAAACCAACAATGTTCGTTCAAACTAACACTGTTCTGTTTGCAGTTATTTGAACCTCATTTTCAAATACTCTATATATTACAACATGCACCGGTTCAGTTGTAGCTTTAGCAAACTTTATATTTAATCGTAAATTTCCATTTTGAGGTAATTGACTCTGATTTAAATCAAAATCAGGTGCCAAAACAAATATAAAGAATGGATATTTGCTTTTAAAATCATCTAGAGTTATATCACAATTAAGGTTTTTATCCAAATAAACCATATTTCTCACTACTCTTTGCATATATGTAGCACAATAATTATCATTATCGAAATCTTGAGTATATGTTTCTCTATAATCACTATTTTTCGATAAAGTTTACGATGTTACACCAAAACCTTTGAAAATTGAGCTCGATGTTAAGTATGATTCATTATATTGAGATTCACTTTGAAATGTTACCAATATAAAGTTGGGTATTCTTCTATCTCCAAATATTTGTTCCTTATAGAAAGAAGCTGCACCTTTAGCAATGGCGAATTGAACAATTTCCTTTGTTTTCAATGGATATATTGCATGCTTCGAATTAAGCTCAATTTGATGACCGCCTAATACAGAGGGATCAACACGAACTCTTCTCACCATTAATTTTGCATCGACTAATTGAAGAATTGGTGCTGTGGTAGCCCTTGTACTGATAATTTGGGACTCTTTTCTTTAACTTTGCCACTCCACCGAAACCTGCTTCGTCTTCTGGGTTCGTCCAAATCTTCTCCATTAAAACAAGATGATTTAAATTTTAATTTAACATTAGGTAATGATTGTTCCATCATTTATTGTAATCCACCCAATAATGATATTGCTAATAGTAACATTGCTCCGATAAAACCGCCTTGTTGTTTATATATGATTTTTTTCATTTGTTTACGATTTTTATTATTTACAAGCGATAACAAAGGCTTACGATGTTTACTCAATACTAGTTTTTTAGATTTACTGATTTTAATTTTACCTCTGACTACTTTTAATAGAATTTTCAGTAAATCATCGACTACAAAATTTAGAAATGATTGTAAAATAGACATTCTTTTCATACTCGAAGCCTTTAACAATGCATTAAAATATGGGAAACTCCTATGATTTTTTAAAATTTTAACTTTTTGACTCTTTTGATTACTCCTTTTAATAATGTTTTTCGAAATTAAATTCATTGCAGGGAAATTCTCGGTTATTAGTTTTTTAGGTGGTGTATAACTAGTTTTTAGTGGAACTTTTTCAGTCTTTATTTTTTTTAATACTTTGTCTACGTTTTCGGACATTTTTAAGCCTGGATTTTATAAAAATTTTACATGTTAATGTTTTCAACATTGTTTATAAACCATGGCACCTTCTTTATCGAAAATATCTTTTTTTACCAATAAATCATCATTGCATTGTTGTGTGAAATCAAGAAATATATATCCATGTGGTGATTTTGTAGCATCTTGAAATGCACTAATAAGAAAATTACGATTATTAGGGTATACTTGTCGAGCAAGAAAATCAATAACTGTTGCATCTTTAGGATTCATGAAAATAACTAAATATTGAACATTTAAATTCCTTGTTCGATGTGCGCCACCCTGATGAAATAGATTTTGAGTAATAAAGATCACAGTAACACCATCATGTCTACTGATTTTTGTAAATAAATTGTTAAAATCCTTTTCTTTGTTAGCTTACTGATACAAATCATCAATAATGATGACATCACCTTTCCTTAATCGACTTGACCAGTTTTTATCGAAACCCTTTACTATTTTCATGTTTTTCAATTTACAGAAATTATCTTGAGTGAATCCATGCTCTTCATCTGCACCCTTATGCCAATAAATCTTTTTGAATTTTGTTTGGAATAAATTAGATTTCAGTAATTTACACACAAACATAGTTTTACCAATACCACTTGGGCTGACGATTTGATACACCGCATCATTTCTTAATTCTATTATTAATTTGTATAATTATAGGTTTTTGTTTATATTATATGATTTAATGAACTCTTTCTAAAAATCATATATATATATAGATTAATATTTCTTTGTTGTTTAATTATGTTATCAAATATAAATTATAAAGGAACTTTCGACGTGTCAAAAATGACGTTTCCGAATGATAAACCCCAGCAAATTGATGATAGGAGTGGAAAATACTCTAATATTTTTCAAATCCGGCAAATGCAGAGTCATGGGATGCAAGAAACCTTTAGATGTCAATGAATTACAATATAGAATAAAGGATATTAAAATACAGTAAATTACGGTTACCATGGATATGGAACATTCTATCAATTTATATAACATGTCAATTACGGTTACCATGGATATGGGACATTCTTTCAATCTATACAACATGTCAACAAAATGTCTTTGTATGTTCGAGTCAGAATTATTTCCTGCGCTGAGGCTTTTAAAATACAACCCAATGTGTGTTAACGTGTTTGCCAGTGGGAAAATAGTCAAATTAGGGTTGCGACATACAAAATGAAATCATGGGATTGGTTGATATCTGATTGGCTAATGATTGATTAAAACAACTTGCTTATTCATTTCATTTCATTTTTAAAATGGAAAATACTACGCCGATGACAAGTTCAGTAAAATCAAATCACGAAATTGAAAATTGTTTACAGATAAATATCAAAAAGTAATTTTGGAGCATTTGTTCTTCTTTTATCCTCAAATGCGAACAATTCTGAAAGAACACCCAGCATCAATGATTCGAGATCTTGTATACACTGAGACAAATATCTGGATATTCAATATAATCGATCAAGCTTTATGGGATTTAAAGTTTAAACAAACATTGAAGGATATGGAACCCGAATACCCGTGTATTCTTGATTGCAGCTGTTGCGATTTCAGATACCAAAGATATGTGGAATGGTGCCTCGTCAAACCTGTTCAAAATGTTTGTAAATTTAAACTTTTTAGAAAGTAAATGTTTTGTTGTTTATTTGGTTGTTTTGGTTTGATTAGTAATATTTTTTTTAATAGTCTGATTTTATTAGTAGAAATCTAATAATATTAGTATTTGTTTGGTTTTAATAGTATTAATTTAATTTAAATTTGAATTTAAATTTGAATTTGAATTTGAATTACAGTAATAAAGTAATTCTTATTTCAATTTTTTATCATTATAATTGATGTTAATGTACCGAGCGCAGTTCAAGCTATGAACGAAATTGAACATTATGGTAATTTATTATTATTATTAGTATTATTATAAGTTTTGTAGATGATTATTTTAAAGTTATCAATGAACGTCTGGACTACTATTATCTAGATATACATGAAATATTGAAGGATAAGCCAGCATCAATGATTTAAGACTTGGTCTTTAATTATACATCTATATGGATATTTTCCGTAATCGATGAGTTTCTATGGGACGTCAAGCAAAACAAAATATTAAAAGATATGGAACCTTAATATCCATGTGGTGATGGATGTCATTGCTGCGCTGCCTGATATCGAAAGTATGTGGAAATCGGCTTTGAATAAAGGTCTTCGACAAAATTACTATAATCGAATTATTTCGTTTTAATAAAAGTTTTTTGTTGTTAATAGCTTTGTTTTTATTATATATTAATTATAGTATAATAATATTAATAATAATAATAATAATTATAATAATATTAGCTTGTAATAATAATCATAATAATAATAATAACAATAATAAAGTTTTGTAGATGATTATTTTAAAGTTATCAATGAACGTCTGGACTACTATTATCTAGATATACATGAAATATTGAAGGATAAGCCAGCATCAATGATTTAAGACTTGGTCTTTAATTATACATCTATATGGATATTTTCCGTAATCGATGAGTTTCTATGGGACGTCAAGCAAAACAAAATATTAAAAGATATGGAACCTTAATATCCATGTGGTGATGGATGTCATTGCTGCGCTGCCTGATATCGAAAGTATGTGGAAATCGGCTTTGAATAAAGGTCTTCGACAAAATTACTATAATCGAATTATTTCGTTTTAATAAAAGTTTTTTGTTGTTAATAGCTTTGTTTTTATTATATATTAATTATAGTATAATAATATTAATAATAATAATAATAATTATAATAATATTAGCTTGTAATAATAATCATAATAATAATAATAACAATAATAATAATAATAATATTAATAAAAATTAAAAAATATAAATAGTTAAAACACTACTTATAAAAATAAGTAATAGAATAAAAATTAAAATTAAAAAATATTAATAATTAAAACACTACTTATAAAAATAAGTAGTCATTTTAAATTTAAATTTTTTTAAAAATAATATGACCTTGAGAAATTATTATGACTCATCCAATAACCTTGAATGAGTCATAGTCTTTGTTTAAATTACCCTGAGAAATTTTTGATGACTCATTGTCTTTGTTTCAAGGACCTTGAATGAGTCATAGTCTTTTTCTCAGAAAAATTTGTACTTTTGGACGTAGAAAAATTTTCTACCGGTAGGGTTAGGCGTAGTGTGCTGGATGTGACACATCCCACTACTACTGATCGGTATCTCGGCAGAGTGGCTGCCCGTAGTAATAGTGATTTCTGCTGGCGTCGGAACTGTTTGAGAAAAATCTGGCTGCCGAGAGGCATAAATGATATTTAAATCTTCCGCATTCCTCAAGACTTTTGGTTCGGCCTTCATTATTTCTGTAATTCTCATTAGCTCCGTGTCCTCCCTATCACCTAGATTGGCTTGGAGGAACGCATTTTTGGCCTTTCGCTTCTGTCGCCGACGTTGATTTCTATTTGGCTTGTGCCGACGGTTCACATTCGGCTGCGTTGCCAATTCGACGTTCTCGAGTCCTCTGAATTTTTCGGTAAATGATGAACCGGAATAATATCAAGGCGTTGCGTCATATTCCTACTCGATAGACGAACTTGAAGCTTCTTCTCTGTGAAAATTTGGCGGAGAGTGGCACTCTGATCGGTTATCATGATCCGCTGGCTCTGGTTCTCGATAATGAGATCATCTCGGGGTCGAGAAAGCAGCGTGATCATTTTTTAAAGCTCCTTCGTAGCTTCGGGGGAGCACCAAGTACCTTTCAATTTGTTGTATTTTTCACAGAGTGTGAAATTTTCTTGTTTGAGCTTTTCCACATATTGCGTTGCAGCAACGGCCGATGGAGCTGGGAAGATTTTTGGGATTCTTGGCAAATTCATTTTACGAAATCGATTAGTTTCTGTGGATAAAGGATTTGATGGAGTTCGAGATAAGAGATTAATTGAGGTTTGCGAAAAATAATTTCAAATGGTGAGTCAATACCGAAAACGAAAAATCGAGCGAGAAAAATAGCTTCGGATTAATGGGTATTCCAGTCACGTTGGTAATTTAGTTTTAATTTGAAAAATCCTGCAGTTTTTCTCTTGATAAGTTAGGCTTTAGGATTAAATAATTTCTCGTTTTGTGCGGTGAGTCTATTAAAAATTTAATTAAAATCGATATCAGAGGAAGTTCAGTTACTTAAAATTAGATTAAATCGATATTATAGTAGGTTTAGTTGCTTAATTTATTATGTAAACGGCGTTTAGATTATTGATTTGATCGACCCACGAGAATTTGGTCACGGTCGTCGATTGGCAGTCAACAAGAGAATTTTAACTACTTTAATTTACCACGCGAAATGGACTGTTGGAGCGTAATACTTCAGAGAATTTATTTAATGTGTTAAGATCAAAAAGGGATGGTTACGATCTCGACATAATTTATTTTCTGACTCCAAATTTATATGATCAAAATAACAATTATAAATTAACAAACAAGCACAAATAAAAAGGTGATGTTACAAAATTTTCAAAATTAAATGTATACCTGTACAAATTTTAGACAGATATGAAAGATAACTGAATCAAATGATCCCTGCTCAAATGGCCCGCAAGAAGTCGATGGTCACTGTGTCGACGCGACGACTTTTCTTAAAATCACAGAGGGTTAAAAAGTATAAATTTTGGCGCACCTCAAATACCGCGAAAGCTGTCTACTGCTTTGGGTATTCGTTTTGTATTTTAAATTAGTTAGTTTAATTAGAAGCCGGATTAAGGAATCTGCTTTAAAAAATAACTTTCTTTTTAATTTATTAATTAAAACGTACAAATTTCCTCTGGATAATTAGTATCCAAATTCAAGATAATTTTCGACTGCCCTTTCCTCTTAAAACGATTGATTTATAAAGAGCTTTGGAAAACTGTTGTTTGCTTGGATTGAATGGACTTCTCGATATAATAATATTTGATTTGAATTATAGGCCGTTATGATAAATAAATTTGGGTTGGACTGATTTGAATGCTTGAGTAATAGCAATATTTGTTTTCAATTTGGATCGAGTCGGATTGTCTTCTTGAGTTACAATAATGTTTGCTTTCAATTTGGGTTGAATTGGATTAGTTTCTCGCGCACAAATAATATTTGCTTTCAATAACTGGGTGTTTTCTTAAATCAATTTGCTTCACATAAACAACTTCCAATATTCTTTTCTTGATATATTTCCACAATATTATTCCCAATTAATCTATATTTTTCTATTTTACAGTTTTTCTTATCGGCCCCTAAAACTAAAATGTTACCCTATTTATATTAAAAGTTTATGATTAATATTAAAAGTTTAAATTTACGTCATAATAAAATTATTATATTTAGATTTACGTCAACAAGAATCTAAATTTAGTAGTATCTTGATGATGTATTTACATATTAAATTACGATAATTTATTTTTAGTTATTTTCCCTGTGACGTCACTATAATGTCATTTTATTATTTTCCACGTCACCGTTTAGTGACGTCAATCTGACAATGATTTTCTGGCTAAGAGCTATCCCTGACAAATGTACTTTCGTTGAAATGTAACTATCAAATGGGTAGACTTATTTTCTGCCATTTACTTGAATTATATTATAATTTAATTAAATTTTCCTCTCCTGACTGGTTCTTTGGTGATTTAATGTATACTTCTTGCATTATTTACTTAGCATTTCGATAATCCCTATGGCTAATGATCTTATGGGGTCGTTTCTAGAGTCATGTGTATCATTCTATAAATCTTAAAAATTTGTATTACCGAAATACGCACGTCTGATGCTACCCCTTTACAAGGTTGAGATTAAGAAAAAAAAATCTGAATCAATTGTTAGGCAAATCTATTAACCTACCCCTTACTACCCAGGTCGAATCGAACTTGACGAAGTTATATAAAAATTGAATATTTTATGATCTACTAGTGATCAATTCTAGTCCTCCTAACTCATATAGCTCTTCACAGATTTTAATCCTGCTCATTCCTACCGGCGTTTCCATCAGCCGCCATGAGTTGTGAAACGACACCATGTGAGTAAAGTCCTACGTCTTACGACTACGCCTCACTGCGAACAGCCGAGTTGTCAGGAGTGCACGACCAGCAGCCACAACTAACGAAAGTAAACTCGTTAGCCGGACCACCGGACAATCCTCCCGAAAGCTATGACGATACATAAGTATAGATTTTATAGGGAACTTGTCAATAGTGAAAACATCATGATCATTCAAAAAGTGAATATCGCTATAAATATTTATTTAATACATTAAAGAAAACCATCATAAAATTACAAATATAAAAAATCCTCACTTCAAAATGTATTCTAGAAGTCAATTTACAATGAAGATAAGTTTTTGCAAAATTTAAGTCGAGTTTTTGTAAAGTTAAATTAGAATTGAAATAATGAATTTAGCCACTGCTTATATAGTTGTTTTTTGCGTGTGTGCGACCAATAGGCGATTTTTCACCATTTTGTGGGTTTTTTATTGTTTTTATTAATTTTAAAATATTTTAATAATTTTTTATTCATTTTTCTCTATTTTCCGATATATTATTTTTATCTTATCGAATCTATTTTTATTAATTCTTTTTATTCAATATTCTTTTTAACCCTTAAAATTTTGTTTCTTGGTCGCCCCTTCTGCCTAAATTTTTTTAAACCTTATTTTGCAAGGTTTTGGTAGTTTTATTTATTTAATATATGCTTTCTTTTGCATCTGTAGGCTTTAATTGATTTTATTAATATATATTTTAATTAATTTTGTTGTATTTTTAATTTGTTTATTTGATGTTTTTATTTTATTTTTAGTTTCTGCTTGCGGTGCATATGTATGTGCAGTGGTCATTTTCCTAATTTCGATTTTTTTGTTTTAATTTTGGCTTTAAGCTCAACACACGTCATAACATTCACCACACATATAGAATTTTATTTCTGATAGGTCTTAATTCGAAAATAATCCATCTTGTTTTCTAAATATGGAGATGGTCAAAACACTGGGGAAAGAATTGAGGCGTCAGTGCAGGGGAACACCGAACTGAACCGGAAATTATTACAAATAAGTAGCGAGATTCAATCAATACAGGCGAGCTAGGTCGCACCGACACGGACTAAACGGATATAAAACGAAGGTCAGCTGGCTGGAAGAAGGTGGTGGGTTTCTGGGTTTTGATATTTTGAAACTATATGGTTGTTACCCAGGTACCCCATACAAATATTCTTTCGCTTGCCACTCGGCACCCGTTTCTAAGCAACGTTGGAACTGTGTTCGAGTGGGTAGATCGTCCGCAAAAAGTGAGCGCTATTGCTAATGCTATAATTGACCGAACGATCCATGGGTCCAACAAGCTGCTGATAGAAGGCCTGTGCTCGATTTCGATTCTTAGGTCCCATTATTCTCCTATCTCTTTCAAATGTTAACCTATACTCTCATATCATCTATCTTTATGTCCATTCGCTTGGTCCTTCTTATTATTGTCCATGTTGATGATTTTTATGGTCTTGTAAACCCTTGGTTATGTTAAGTAAACACAGTACATCTCTTACCCTTATCCATATTATAACTACAATGTTCCCTATTATTATTACTAGCATCATCATTTTTGCTATTATATGTATTACCTTTATTATTATTTTTATTACTATAACTGCCATTATATTTATTGTTATTACCACTATGATTATTACTACTATTACTATTATCATAATTATTATCATCATTACTACTAATACCATGATTATTATTATTATTACCATTATTATTATTATTATTATTATTATAATTATTATTATTATTATTATTATTATTATTATTATTATTATTATTATTATTATTATTATTATTATTATTATTATTATTATTATTATTATTATTATTATTATCCTCATTATTATTATTATCATTATTATTATTATTATTATTATTATTATTATTATTATTATTATTATTATTATTATTATTATTATTATTATTATTATTATTATTGTTATTATTATAATTACCGTTACCCTTATCATTATCGTTATTATTATTAAGATTTTGTAGGGATCCGTCCTTATTCTTCAGCGTTAAAATTTTTTATTGGTATACAACATTAGCCGTAATCCATCTGTATTTTTCGGTTTTTGATAAAGTATTTTTGTAAATTCGAAAATTTTAGCAGCGTTCCGCCCTTATTTTACACGTTCCATTTTTACGTTACTATTTTTGTTAAGTATTTGAATTAGCTCGGAAAATTTGAGCAGCATCCCGCCCATATTTTCCGCCTCAACTCAAATTAATTTGTTTAATTCTTATTTAAAAACATTATTTTTCATGATTTTGGTCGTTCGGATTAATCTTTTTCCGATGGCTATTCATTTTAACTGTTGCAACGATTTCGCAATTTTCCCACTACCCGTTCCCTCTTTTTGTCCTTAAGATCTATGTATGTTCATATTATATTTAATGAGTGCCCACTGGACTACTCGGTGTTAGAGATTTTGAGCCGAATGTTGTTAAAAATTTATGTCAATTTTACAGGAAACGGATGATGAAGGAGAAGCCAAGGGACTACTCATTTACCCTCCAATTTCCCCTATGTACGGACAATATTGACGTTCCGATCCCTGCGTTCCGCACGCCGGGTCCTCACGGGCACAGATCATCGGCGGTATTCCACGCACTTACACGAATCTGAATACTGTATATGATTTTATTAACTTGTGATGTGTCTTTGGCTGTGGGCCGGAAAAATTTCGGCAATTAGAAAATAATTTAAGCATCATAATAATTTATTAAAACCAAAGCTAAATTACCGGCTACTTCCATTAAAATTCATAAATTCAACCATCCAAATTAAAAACATTGAATTAAACTTCCTAAATAAATCGAATGCATCCATAAAAATCCATATCCATAAAATTCATAATTATCCATAAAAATCCATAAATCCATATCCATAAAATTCATAATTATCCATAAAAATCCATAAATCCATATCCTTCCTAAATAAATCGAATACATCCATAAAAATTCATAAATCCATCCAAATTAAAAACATCGAATTAAATAATCCAAAGTGAAACTGCTGACAACCAGTGTCAAAATACGATTTAAAATCAATACTGAAAATTAAGATTTGATATTTGTCAAATCATATCAGAATATATACCTATAATTTGGGCTTAACCTTGCGTGTTAGTTTTATTGCGATTAAACAAAATTCGACTTTGAAATTATTTAATGTTATCTAAATTAAATTTTTATTTATTTCTTAATTTAAATTGGTAATTTATTTTTAACATTTTTAATTAAATTAATTCATCCAAAAATATTTTATTTTTATTCATTTAATTCATTAATTTTTACTTTTATTTAAATGGTCATTTTACGGTCGAATTTTCTTGTTATTATGTTATTTTTTATGTAGATTTCGTGCAGTTCTTGATGCATTTTGTATTTATTTTATTTTACTTTTATGTTTTTGATTTTATATTTATTTATATTCTCTCAGATTTTAAAATGTTTAATTGGTGTTGTATATTATATTTTAAGTTATCTTGGCGCTGGGTTTTCGTGCTGTATTACTGATGCATTTAAACAATTCTCAAGGCTATTTGTGTGCTGGCCCAACAAAGGAAAAACAACTGGTTCTGTCCCAACGCGCTTAAATTCATGGTTTTGAAACCGATCTATTGGCAATCCAGGAAGGTAACGCGGTTACTTATCCGTTAGTGTTTGCCACTGCGCAGTTAGCGTACAAAGAACCCGACGAATTCCGAAAAGTAACAAAACGGAGCTTGGCACATTTCTGGCTGGGATAAGCCGAGTGACTGTGAAGACGCGCACAATTCGCCGAAAAATAAACCGCAATTAACGGAGAAAAGTTGATTAAATGTACCCCACTTACATTAAAATAAAACGTTTTGCCTGCTTTTATCTTGATTCACCTCCTAAGTAAAGTTTGCGATTTTGAAAACAAATGAAACTGACTGAAACAAAGTACGATAGGGACCAAAATGTAAAAGACGAGCACAGGCCTTTCAATGGCAGCTCACTGGACCCATTATGAGACAGGACCTTAGCAGTCTGAGCAGATAGGCTCACCTTGGAGGCCTCAGCTATTGGCTACAGTACCAATGTTTCCCAGCAACGTGTAACCAATGGGGCATGATATATTGTATGCTTGGGTTACAATGTTATTGGCCACTGATGCACCACTTGCAAGTATTTAATTTATTAACTTTTTTTCACAAAGAATTTGTTGCAGATCTAAAAATTTCACATTTTACCTGCTTTACGTGAATTTCAAGGTATTTTTTTATTTTATTAATTTTTATTGAATACTTTTTAAAATACTACATAGATAAAAATTCGTACTCCATTCTCGTATTTGGTTTTTTTAAACTCTCGGTTATTACAAATAGATGGTATAAGTAAGAGATTGTTTTTGAAGACTCTTTACGTAAGAAAATTTAACTCATTTTTACTTAATTGAATTGTTCACCCTATTTCTACAGTAGCAGGCTAAATTGTATGACCCAGTGAAGGAATATTTGGCTATCAAGATCAAAATGCACGAAAACTAGCCCACAATTTGCAGAAAGTTCATGATCCTATTTCCTTGATACCGATAATCCTTAATCTATGCTAAATAGATTTTAACTTTTTCGATGCTGATTTCGAATCCTCTCTGTATGTGTAAATGGATTTTTTTTGGATGTGTTGGGCCAATACAGGATTTTGTTTAAGAGAATCGGAAACAACATGCAAACACAGCAAGGCACATTCAAAATCAAACCTATACTTACCAACTAAACACCCTAAAATATGAGGAAAAATATAATGAAATATAATATCAAAGAACATAAAAGTAAATTAAAATATATACAAATTCACCAAGATCCGCACGAAATTTGCATAAATATAACATGATAACATAAAATTTGACTGAAAAATGAACTATTTATAAAAAATAAAGAATTTTTGAATAAAAAAGGAGAAATGGAATATTTTTAGTAGAACATATTTAATTAAAAAATTATAAAAATATACTGTCAATTTAATGTAAGAAAAACGATAAAATTAACTTTAGATAATACAAATAAATCCAAGGTCAAATTTTGTTTTAACTCATCAAAATTTACAAACAAGGTTAAGGTCACAGAATAGGTATATTACCGATTCAATTTTCCAGAATTTTAATATCTTTGTGAGCAATCACTTTTTCCTTGTAAAAAGCTTAGACCGTTTTTTACCAGCAAAAACTACTATTGTTCATAAAGAAAAGCATTAGTCATCGAAACTCTTCATTTTTGCGAAACTATTGACAGAATCTATCAAACGAAAATGTTGAAAGAGCGAAGCTTTGTTGAAAAATGTGTGAACATGGAGTGATGATGTAAACCTGTACTGGCTATGATGATTCAAATATTTAATTTAAAATGAAAATTGACTTCTTTACTGTGTCGAAAATTTTCCGGCCCACACCCAAACACACTTTAAATCTACATACTAGTCTAGACGTGTAAGAGTAGGTATATTCACCAGGTATATCTCATGTCCGTGAAGTTCTAGTCGTGCATAACGACGGATTCGCACGTCAATTATGAAAATTATAGAGGTAGTGGGAAGAAAGAGGATCAGTCTTTTGGCTGACCCTTTGTCATCCATCTCCCAAGAAATTGACCTAAATCTCAATTACTTATCAGCTCAAAATCTCTTACATCGAGTTGTCCAGTGGGCACTCATAAAAATCATGGCATCAACATAAATATATTAAGATCAATATGAAGGGATGTGAGAGGGGAAGTGTGCGAAATCTTTGCAACGGTAAAATTGTTATTAATATAATATAATCTCTCGAATTTTGGTTATAAATGTTTAAACAGTACACCCAATTTTTAGTAAATTTATTAATAAGAACATTATTGGTTTCGTTGACTATAACTTAAGTAAATAGGATCAAAAATTATTTAATTAAAGATATTAATATAACATGATTGTTCATTTTATTAAACATCGTATAAGTAGACTTATCAGTAGTGATATCATTTGAATAAAAAAGATTAAAAATTTATAAATAGATAGTTTGTGTAAGAATAATCAAATAAGCTAACCAAAAAGCTCGACATAAATTCCTTAAAGTCAATTTTTGTATTTTTCAAGGAAGGTGAGAGTAGAAGCACCGTTCGAAATCTCTGAAATGTTAATTTGTTTATTAATATAAAGTAATTCATAATTTCCAGTAGAAAAAACCTTTAAAATAGTATACCGAATTTAATGAAAAGAAATTTCTCGATAGGAACATTGTTTGATTCAAATAAAACTGACTCTTACACATCTCGATAGATGTGTACGATTTTACTTGTTTTCAACATGTTTTGGTTGTGGGCCGGAAAAGAAATAAATAATTAATACTATTTTAAGGAATCCAAATTTAAGTCAGGTAAAAGGTTCGATGCATAAACATATATTCTTCATTAAAATTCTTCATTTGATAATTTCATCACAACTTTTATTAAATGAAACCAATTCTAATCTAATTTTATATACGCACCAATCAATTCACTAAGAATAACTACTGAAAATATGTCGAAAAGTAAGACTACAAATTAACACTGCATACTAACACTGAAAAAATCAGTCTGAAAATTTGTAAAAAACACATCAGTATATATACCTATAATTTGACACTAATCTTGCGTGTTATTTTTATTGCGATTAAACAAAATTTGAACTTGAAATTATTTATATTATCTAAATCTAATTTTTATTATTTTCTTAATTTTAATCGACAATTTTTTTAATTTTTAATTAAATTTCTTGAACCAAAAATATTTTATTTAAATTAGTTTTATTTATTACTTTTCTACTATTATATAAATTACTGATTTTTGGTCAAATTTTCTGGTTATTTTTTATGTAAATTTAGTGCGGTTCTAGATGTATTTTGTATTTATTTTATTTTGGTTTTGCGATTTTTGATTTTATTTTATTTATGTTCCTCAAATTTTAGGGTGTTTAGTTAATGTTGTATGTTGTATTTTAAGTTATCTTGGTGCTGGGTTTTCATATTATATAACTGATATATTTAAACAATCTTCAAGGCAATTTGTGTTCTGGCCCAACATTAACAAAATCTTCTAAGAAATACAGACTAACACAATATGATTTTTATTATTAATGAATCGGTGACATGGAATAGGAATTATATAAGAGCGAACAACGAATGATAAATACGCAATAAGTCAATAAAAGAGGGACGATGATTCGAAAACGAGTAGAGGCCTTCTAACAGTAGCTGCCTGGACCCGAAGTGAGTCCTGGCCATAGCAGTTTCTGCAGAAGAAACTCATCTTTGGCGGATTCAAAACTCCATGTTACAGTATCAATGTGGCGAGTGGGCAGGAGAAAAAGGTTTATGTATGTCTGGGGTGCCATGACCACTTAGTAAAAACTCACCAATTGAACCATTTTTTGAATTTTTTAGTTAGTGAATCAACACAATTACTGTTGATTCGTTTATTAACTTTTGCTTATAAAATAATGTTTATAAAAATATTTTGATTAAAATAAAACGTTGCAAAATAAGAAAATTACTCTTGGTGGGTTTCTGGGTGTTGATATTTTGAAACTATATGGTTGTTACCCAGACAACCCCATAAAAAAATTTCTTTCGCTTACCACTCGGCACCCGTTGCTAAGCAACGTTGGAACTGTGTTCGAGTGGGTAGATCGTCCGCAAAACGTGAGCGCTATTGCTAATGCTATAATTGACCGAACGATCCATGGGTCCAACAAGCTGCTGATAGAAGGCCTGTGCTCGATTTCGATTCTTAGGTCCCATTATTCTCCTATCTCTTTCAAATGTTAACCTATACTCTCATATCATCTATCTTTATGTCTATTCCCATAATTCTTCTTATCGTTTTCCGTGTTGATGATTATTCTATGGCCTGTACACCCTTTGTTAAGTTAAATATTCCCACAGTATATCTTTTACCTTTATCCCTATTATAACTACAATGCTCCTTATCATTATCACTAGCATTATCATTGTTACTATTATATGTATTATCTTTATTACATGTTACTACTATTACCTTTATTATTATTTTTATTACTATAATTACCATTATATTTATTATTATTACTACTATTATCATCATAATTTTTATCATTACTATTATAGGTACCATGATTATTATCATTATTATTATTATCCTCATTATTTTTATCATTATTATTATTATTATTATTATTATTATTATCAATATTATTATTATTATTATTATTATTATTATTATTATTATTATCAATATTATTAACAAATTTTTGTGTAGGGATTCGTTTTTATTCCTCAGCTTTAAGAAATATTTTTCTTATATAAAAATTTAGCCGTAATCCATCTGTATTTTTCCGGTTTTCGATAAAGTATTTTTGTTAATTCGAAAAATTTTAGGAGCGTTCCGCCCTTATTTTACGGTTTTATCCTTATTCTGCAGTTTATAAGAATATTATACTAACAATCGAACAACATTTCACTTTTGTTTTACTAATTTCTATAAGTATTTTAATCAATTCGGAAAATTTGAGCAGCGTTCCGCCCTTATTTTACAGTTTTTATGATAAATGTTTTAACTATTTCCGAAAATTTGCTCAGCGTTCTGCCCATATTTACCGTTTCAATTTGACATATTTTATTTACTTCTTTAAAACATTATTTTTCATGATTTTAGTCGTTCGGATTAATCTTTTTCGGATGGCTATTCATTTTAACTGTTGCAACGATTTTGCTATTTTCCCCGCTACCCTTTCCCTCTCTTTGTCCTTAAGTTCTATGTATGTTCATGTTATATTTAATGAGTGCCCACTGGACTACTCGGTGTTAATGATTTTGATCCGAATTTTGCTAAAATATTTATGTCAATTTTTCAGGAAACGGATGATGAAGGAGCAGCCAAAGGACTACTCCTTTACCTTCCAATTTCCACAATATACGGATAATATTGACGTTCCAGCTCCTGCGTTCTCACGCCGGAGCCTTCACGGGCACGAACTATTGGCGATTATACACGCACTTACACAGTTCGCTAGTTATGTTTAATTTTTCTTTCTTGTTGTATGTTTTGGCTCTGGGCCGAAACAGAAATGAATGAAAATTACCGTACCAATCGGGTAAAAGTCTCGAATGCATGAAATAATTGTCGGAAGTTTGTAAGCATATAATAGGAATTCATAATTCATCCTATATTGGAAATTCGTAGTAGCATAATTCATCTTCTATTGAAAATTAGTAGCATAATTCATCATATATTGAAAATTCGTAGTAGCATAATTCATCTTCTATTGAAAATTAGTGACATAATTCATCATATATTGAAAATTCATAGTAGCAAAGTTCACGATTTACAGCACCAATCTACCAATCAACAAGTGCTGTAGCGCACACTACTACAACCAGTCTCTAAGTGAGACTGAAAATCGATATTTCAATCAAGTTGGAAATAATACTGCCAAGTAGTTGTGTTGATTTGTGAAAACACATCAGTATACATACCTACAATTTGGCCTTAACCTTGCGTGTTAATTTTATTGCGATTAAACAAAATTCGACCTTGAAATTATTTGTGTTATCTAAATTAAATTTTTATTAATTCCTTAATTTAAATTGGCAATTTATTTTTAACATTTTTAATTAAATTTAATCAGTCAAAAATATTTTTATTTTTATTCATTTAATTGTTGGGCCAGAACACAAACGGCCTTGTAAATGTTTAAATGAATCGGTAACACACATGCAAACATAACATGCAGATTTAAACTCAAACCTATTAAAACACCAATTAACCCTACCAAAATGCGAGAAAGAAAACAATTAAATATAAAATTATAAAACACAAAAATAAATTAAAATAATAACAAAGTGCAACAAGATCCGCACGAAATAAACATAAAAATAACATGAAAACCTAACAGTTTGACCGAAATTTTCATGAAAATGAAATAAAAATCAAATAATTTGAATTGGAAACAATTCAATTAAAAAATCCAAAAGAAAAATTGTCAAATAAAATTTCAAAATAATAAAAATTAAGAATAGAATATACTAGAAAATCACAAGGTCAAATTTTGTTTTACTAAATCAAAAATAACACGCAAGGTTAGGGTCGTACAATAGGTATATATACCGATTCATTTCTACACAATTTTAATCGGTTTTTAACCTGAATAATCAGTTCTAATCTGAATCAATTTTCGACTAACCAGTGAAATCAGAAACTACGATGTGAGTGAGAGAATGTTCGAAACTCTCTCCACGTCACATCCTCGCAACCTCAATCGAGCTCTGCTTGGATGTCGGCGTGGGGAGAGGATGTTAATGTATTATGTTCGAAATTTTATGAAATCCAATGTATTATATGGCAAAATATATATTCATTTAAATGAACTGAAATTTTTCCGTCGAAGCTTTAATTTTTTTTGTCCCACAGCCGAAACATACTACAAGTCATTAAACTCAACTATACAATCGAAATCGTGTAAGTGCTTGTATTATCGCCAATGATTTTGTGCCTGTGAAGGCTCCGGCGTTAGAACGCAGGAGCTGAAACGTCAACATCATTCCGTATAGGGGAAAAGGGTGAAGGGTAAATAGTCTTTTGGCTCATTTCTCATAAACTCGACCTAAATTATTTTTCACATATGGCTAAAATTGAAACATCGAGTAATCCAGTGGGCACTCATTAACTATAATATAAACAAAAACGCGCCTAGGATCAATTAAAGGAAGGTGACGAGGTTTTTCCGATAATAAAATCGTTGCTATGCTCAAGTATAACGAAGTTAGTAAAAATATTAAGAAACTTGTTGATGAAATTAAATGCTATGATAGAGTTATAAAGAATTTTAGTAAAAGAAAATTTGTAATGAAATTAAAATGATATGCTAAACATAGAAAAAGATGTATTAAGAGTACTGAGGAACTTGTTAACGCTATAAAGAACTTTGTTAAAGATACCGAATAAAATTATTAAAATTAAAGTGCTGCGCTCAAAATATAAGGAAGTTTTACAAAATCCGTAAATGAATACAATCGGGATATATAGGTGTCTAGTAAGGTTATAATGACCAAAATATGGGGTTTCTGAAAGATTAGTAGCTAAATAAATTAAACCTCGAGATGCCCTGATCAAAATGGAAATAGGCCTTTAAAGCTACTATAGTCGTTAAATGAGTTTGTTGATTGAACTAAAACATCGAAATATAGGGTTTCGCTAAACTAAAACCTAAGATCAATATTATTTACAGAATAAAAATGCAATAGTCTATATGAGGCTAATAACCGAGTCAACTAGATTGATAAAATAATTCCCCAAAATTCTAATGAATCCCAAATTGCCGTCTTTTAGGCGAAATTAATTCCATAAAATATAAAGATTATCTAAAGAAAACGCAAAGTCATAAACTAATTCATAAAATAAATAGTTAAAAAATCCAACATTAAATTAAATCAATGATACAACAAAATAAAACGCAAAGATATATTTTATCAATCACACGAACTAATTCATAATAAATTGATTAAATAAATAGTTAAAAAATCCCACATTAAAACAAATCAATTTTAAAGCAATGATACAGCAAAATACAACGCATAAGTTACTTATAAAAATAAAAACATATTCCTGATCATAATAGGCTGGATCGGAGACAGTACGTAGGAGGTATTTGTAAGTACTATTGGCAAGAAGTCCCATGACTGCATCCTTTAGACACAAATCGTCTAACTTTGATGACATCCATTCCCGGATTTAATTAGATACCCTGCCGAGGAGACATCTAATCAACCGCTGGAAGGACCAGACTCCAATATTATCAACTAATAATGAATGAAATCATATATATAAGATGCAATAAATAACTTACCGCGTAGATAGAAAAAGTTAGAACCACTGAATTGAGGAAATTATCGACGATCAATTTTTTTATCAATAGCCATTTGTCGTGATTTAATGAAAATTCCAAAGTCATAAATACGACCACTGGAAAGGAAAGAACGTGACATTTAGTGAAATGTCATGATAAACTAATTAACAAAATCGATATGTAGTGTTTCCCAATTGTCAACGACATGGCGAGAAATGAACCAACGGCTATCGAGAGAGTGTGCACAGGTCACAAATTTCTAAATTAGTGAACACACATTTCCGTATAAAAGAAATGGTTCGACCGAGAATTGGTTATTTTCATTCGATAAATAAAATGTCTCGAAAACCGGAACAGATCTCTCAAAAGCGTCAGAATTACGAGGAACCCGACGTCGCAGCACCAGTGGATCCTCTCGATTGGGTAAATCTTAAACTTAGTTAATTCACTTTTGACATATTTTCGGAGTCCTAGTGTAAATATGAACCACACCATGAACCATTCCTGAATACCGACACGGATGGACTTGACCAGAGAGTTGCGACAATTTATCCCTAAGCCTAATGCATATGCTGATTACATTCAATATATATATTCCTTTTTAATACTTATTCATTTTATACCTAAATAAATCACAATTACGAGAAGGAAAACACATGGTGGACTCACCAACCGATCAATTACTAAACCCCAATTATGATCACAATCTCCATAAATAAACACCCTAAATTGAATTCACAAATCGTTGGCGGAGGTCGAGAGTTTTTCCGAGCAGATCCTCGATGAGGTTTAATAAGTGGGTATCTAGATTTGAGATTCGGTGTTTCTTTATTTTTTCATTCTTTCGATGCCCACCATGATGGGAAGAGACTATCAAAGTAACTTATTATTATATTTTAAATTCCTTTACTAAACTGGCGGCACGAAAAATAAAAATTTATTTACTATTAATAATTGCAGTATGTTGTTTTGATAAATAAATGGGTTTTCAGTCTAACTATCTACATAATCGTATGAACTTAATTTAAAAAGCCCATTATCTATTTATTAGTGGTAATTATAAAATATACTAACTTCGATGAATAGATAAAATGGAGTCCTAATACCTATATGAAAATAGAGATAACATTTTAATTCAAATGTTTAATAAACATGATTTTGATAAATCATAATGTCAAGTAAAGACCTTACATAGGAATATGAGTATCGGTTAGACTCGAATGGTTATTAGATTATTAGGAATTATTGGTAAACTAAACTTCGACAAGTGAAGGATTTTTTGCTTAAAATATCGGTATAAGATTATGAATATCGTTTCAAATAATTTAGTAGTCATTAGAAATAAAATGAAATTTGATAAATAAACCAAATGATCATTAAATTAGTAGTAGCTACGAATAAGGCAAATTCTGTCGAGTAAATGACTTTAATTAAAGGTATTTGGATCAACATATGGATGTCGTTTCCATGTTTTGTAGCCATTAGCAGTTATAAGTAAATTCAGCATCAACGACTAAACCACCTTGATTAAAATGTACAATATTATTTTAGACTTAAATGTTTGAAAATTTAGAATATATATGAGTAAACTGGGTTTAGATAGATAAACGATTGTGATTATAACCATATAAACGTGTTGGCAAATTTGTTGGAACGCAGCGATCATTAGTTAACCGTATAGCCGAATCGCCCAACTGAAGCTCTACCTTAAACTCTATAAAGTTAAATATTCATTAAATTGGGATAGAACCCACGGTATCGTATGACGTGAGTATTCGACGGACTCGAGGAAAGCAGATAGAATAATACCAATAACACCCACGTATGAAGGCGAGCTGCAGCTGAATAGATGGAGTATAATCACAATCGGCTGAAAAGATAGGAATCGGAAGATCTAAACCTCATCCCCAAAGTAGATTTCTGGCGAGATACCGTTCAACTAATGTCAAAAATAAAAACTTTTGATTACCAACAGATAGCTAATGATGAATTTGAAACGAGATCATGGGAAGAGGGAACCTCAAGGAAGTCCCCCGTAAACTATGTTGTCGACAAATCTCTGAGCCACTACCAACGAGTTGTGAGAATTTCGAAACCTTCTATGTGAATAAGCCCATGGATTTAAACCCCTGACGCAGGACGCCGTATAAGTCACATTAAACTGTACAGATCCGAAGTCCATCAACCCAAAAATAAATAATTCAGCCGTTTTAAATTCGAAAAATGATAAATTTATTGCTTTTAGAGGACTCATGGATCGACACATCCAGAGTCATAGCTCGGTTCCCGCCCACTCGTCTGCTCGATGCAGGCAGGCGATGTGGGACGCGGGATTTTCTATATCTCCAGTCCGCGAAACCCGAGGCGGCACACAAGGCGACTCCGACTAAGTGGATCTCCCGTATGTCACAATTAAAAGGGAGCCCGGAAGAAATCCGGCGAGAGAAATGCGAAATCGGCAAGTAGAGCAGGCGAGACGATATCTCCAAAGGGTCAACGAAAATATTGCGGCTGGCAGGATACCCAGTACTGACGGGTATGCCCCGCAATATAATGTCTCATACGAGTTGGATGACCCCAGGCTCCAGAGGCGAATGTCCGAAATGCGCGTGGTAGTCCCATGACACATCTTGCCGAAGGAGATGAGGAAGGAAAATGAAATCACTGAACTCCGACGCGAACATTCTTATGCGAGAGAGCGGTACCTCAAGAGGAGGAGGTAGAATATCAAGAACATTCTAAATGTGCATGAAATTTCATGAAATGATTTAAATAAATGAGTTCGTTTTCAAGCTTCAGTCACTTTACTAAAATTTTCACGATTTATTACTACTATAACTGACCAGTTCCTCAGAGGTTAATTTATAAGTGATGGTCCGAAGATCCTTCTTGATAAACGATTAATTGTTTTTAATTAAAAATAATTGTTATGAAACCTCATTTTATTTCAGAAATGAATTTTCGACAATCTCCCATTCTACAAAGGGAGTTAGACAAGGCCCAGGCAGTCAACCGGGAATTACATCAACAGCTTCTCCAACTCACCCGGGAGATCCAGCAGATCAAAGGAACCTGGATCGAACCGAAAAGGGCAAAGGTTGTTTACCAAAGAATGGAAGCAGCACAAAAAGTGTGGGCTGGCGAGCGACAATTGACGCAGAACTTGAAGACTCAAATTAAAGGGCTAGAAACAGCACTGTCGACGAGTCAATAAGGGGCAGCGGTAACTTACCCGTTGGTCTTCGCCCCAGCGCAATTGGCTTATCGAGACACGATAGTTCCGACAACATTCAAGGACAGACCCAACCAGCACCGGCCAGGAAGAGCTGAGCGCGTAAAACGTCAGCGGCTCAAGGATGCGAATGTGATTTAATTCATGAACACAAATCTTTCTTTTAATAGATGATACCATTGATAGTTCGTAGTGTTAACTGACCCAACTCAATTGACAGGTTCGAAGTGTAAACCTGGTGTGGGGTTGGTGGTGTGGATGACCTTCACCCCAAACATACAAAATAGTTTTGCTCCCGCCAATGGTTACCCGTTGCTAGGCAACGTTGGTGCTGTAACCACTGGTCACAGGACGTCCAAAGGTGAGTTCCGATATCAGAACTGCTAAGGGTTAGTCCTATGTCGGGTTCAGCGGACTGCCGTTAGAAGGTTTATGTCCGTCTTCTATTTCAGGTCCCTTTATTACTCTCTCTATTATATCTCTTTCCTACATTTCTTACAAATGATAACATAATAAACTAAAACAATTTTATTTAATATCAAATGAATTAAAATTATCATCTAGCATGGGCTTGTTATTTCATCTGGCTACTCCTTGGGCGCGTCGTCGCAACCGTTCAGTTCGACCTGATCGAGCGTGCGATCGGGGTTTCTTGTTAGTTGATTGGGCTTTTTCTTGGTTGCGATAGGCCAATTGTGCCGGAGCGAATACCAGAGGGTAAGTCACTGCACTTCCCTCCTGGCATGCCGACAGGGCGACCTCCAATCCTTTGATTTGTGTTCGCTGCGCCTGGTTTAACACTCTTTCCTATTTCCAGCCCTGTTGGGCTGCAGTGAGGCGCTGGTATAATGCTTTCGTCTTCGCTGGTTCGACCCAAGTGGCTTTCACTTGTTGCAATTCTCGACCTTGTTGCAAAAGTTATCTGTGCAGCTGTTGATTTTCCCGTCTAAGTTCCTTTAATTCTCGGTGTATTATTTTTGTGGCTTCCATTTCTAAAATTAAATTATTTGAATGATTGATCATCTAAAACGTTAATTTAATTCGCTCGGTCCTCTCCCTTGATTATTTTCATGGTACCTTAACGGCTATTTTTCATGCGTCTCGATTAATTTGGGTTAGTTCTCTTTCTATATACTTTTTATTGAAAAGGAAGATCAGAAACTTATATTCATAATACGTAAAACATAGACATTTAATTTATACGACTAATGACTGAATAATGCGTCACAAACATTTATTGCTGTCAAAAACCTAAGTCGACACATTTGTCCGGTTCATTGGTGGTTATTAAAACGTTCGTTTCTTCGATCTTTGCTGTTGGAATTTCACTGGGGGTGTCTGCTAGCATACGTATGATCGCCCGTTTGGCGGGATCCAAGTCGATTCCGGGGTGTAGACTGAATGAGTTTTTCCGAAAGCACCAGTTTAGTCGGTGCCGTCATCTGCTTCAACCTCGGATCGTCTAACTCGAACGAAACTCCATATTCTGGCGGGAATCCGTCGGTGCTCGGGATAGCTCCACTTGCTATGTCCCGGTTCACTTGAGCTAGCCGTTGTCTGGCTAGAATTGCCTTCCGGTGGTATTTTCTCTCTAACTCATCCATCTTCATGGCCGTGAATTCGGCTCGCTGGCGGGCTTCTCGCGCTGGATTTCCGCCCGGCTCGGCAGCTCGATTTCCTCGGCTTGATATTCTGATCTTCGCGGCCAACTGGGATCTCTATAAGTGGATAAAAGATATCCATTATCCCACAGCATTTGGCGGTATCGAGCGGCGGAAGCGCTCGGAATCTGGAGCGTCACTCGGGAGTCATCTTTCCAACTGCCATGTGGGTCTCTATGATCTGAATAGGTAAATAGTTAATTGTGAACTTATATCAATACAACTATTCTTGGACAAAAGTAATCCGCGTTATGAGAATGAAGTATGCTAGTTACATGGTTCTACCGGGGTTGATTTTAGGGTGAAATTAATAAATACGAAATCATAAAGATTACCTCGCTGACCTTCCCCACCTGACATGTAGGCGTCATTATTTGAGGGGTGTACCTGGCTAGCATTCCTCGTCCGTTTGTAACCATGTTCGGCGTTCATCGATCGAGAATACATTTTTAAAGATTTAAGATGGTACTTAAGATTCTGTCAGTACTTTTATAGATAAGGGCCAGGGTTTATGGTGACGTGTTCAAGTCGAAAATTTCATAGAAAATATCTGTTATTTATTTACACTTTATTATTGGTATTTAATTAATTCGGTCCAGCTCGTTGATGATTTCATATTTCAATTATGATCCTGTCTTAATCCACTGGTGAGTAAGCAATCTGTGTTTCTTTGTTATTTATTTAATACTTGCAGTCTGAATTTTAGCCAAAGTTCACGAGTCACAATTCATCTTCTGCTTACTTGGTCAATAATCTGATGGGTGATCGGTTCACGTGTTGTTTACCGATGTCAGCACTTTAATCATATTAGCTCGTCGTGGATTTTCAAGGTGGATTAACGTATTAACTTTGCATTCAACTCGTGAAATGGATTCTTCTACTACTTCGACGCTGGATGAATTTCTCTCAATTACGATCAACGATTTCGTAATCTACTCTATTCGGATCGAGCTCCGGTGTTTTCGGAATGATATTTCCGACGGATTATCTGACTATGCCTGCTTATCGAGAAAAACACTTATACCAGATGACTTGATGTGCCTATTTTCACGAAGAATCTACGGGTGATGCGATGACTTTCAACGTTTGGATTTTTATGCACCATGTTGATTGCTGTTATTTAATCATTCCCTCTAATTTGAGTAACTTGTTTTATCTTTTTGTAGTTTTGTAATGTATTTTATCGCGCCTCGTCAGTGCATCATATCTGACCTCTATTCTTTGCCAGTCGGTGCGTGACGATCAATTCTAGTGTCGTTAGTCGTGAACTGCGTTATCAGGTGGATTCGTGTTACTTTATTGCAGTTTAGTCGCTTATCCCTATTATGGTGCTCGATTATTATTGACTGCCTTTGGACAATTACTTGTATCATGATGATTATTATTTGATCATTTCATAAATTAGTTAATATATTTACGTCGGGTTTGATTTATTATTATTATTTTATAGTCTTTTCGTTATTCCCGATAGTTTAATTGCGTCAATTAACTCATTCAATCATTGAATTATCCTGCGTTCGATCAATCACATCTCTAATCCTTAATGGGTTAAAGAATCCGATTCAATTATTCATTTAGTTTCCTATTTGTCAGTCTAATTATTAATCATTTTCAAGACGTCAGTTCAATCTATTCCACATCGCTACTCTTCTCTGGGAATTTACTACTTCTACCCCATCGTCTATCATTTAGTCGTTCATCATTTGGTAAGATTCAATTTCTGTACGCTGGTTTTCTGGTTTCTTGTTTGTGAATTTTATTAATTCGGATGGGTTAAAAGATAATTCAATCATTGGCCACAATTTAATTTAAGTTCATCGCCTTACCAGAGTAGTTTAACTATGATCTTATCTCGATTAATCAGTCAACGGCATTACCATTATTTTTTGGAAAGATTATTACTTCTCATTGCATTAATATTTTAGTCAGGAATTTGATTATCATGAACTTAATTATCTTTCGTCATTTTATTTAGATTAATTTCTTTACGTCGCGTCGAGCTTAAGTTATGGATTTAATTACTTTAAATCAAATTAATCATAATTTAGTTAATGAATTTTATTTGCATCGCATCGGTTTCAAATTCCCACTACCCGAGTCTGAATTTAGTCCTACGGTTTTTGTGTTTATATTAGATTTTTCGAGTGCCCACTGGACTACTCGGTGTTATTATTTTAGCCGATTTGTAATTTGATATTTAGGTCGATTTTATGGGAGATGGGTGAAAGAGAGCCAGCCAAAAGACTAGTTCTCAATCTTCCCACCGCCCCTATAATGGATAGAATATTTACGTTCGAGATCCGGCGTTACGCACGACAGAGCTCTCACGGGCACACACTATAGGCGGAGAAACCGCACTTACACAGTGTGACTAGTTGTGTTATGATTTTACTTTCTTGTGTGATGTGTGACTGTGGGCCAGAAAAATTTCTACACAAAACTGAAGATTCGTTTTTTATAATACATATATTTGTTGAAACAATTTCATCATAGTTCATTCCTAGTTCGATTCATACATATCAACATACGACAAGAGGTCCTCATACATACGAGCAAGTAGAGCTTACATTAAGTTACTTGGTTTCGCAGTATGAAAACAATTATCGAGAGTTGCTCCTTGAACAAAATTGCTCTGGCGAAAAGTAATCTATTCACTGAGTAAAAAGCAAATAAGTATGGTTGTAAAACCGGTTTAAATATGGTTAAAACTTTGTGAAAATGGATTGGTATTTATACCTGTTCTGTGACCCTAACCTTGCGTGTTAATGTTTATGCGTTAAAACAAAATTTGACCTTGCCATTGTGTATCTAATTTATTTCTAATTTATTATTATTTTCCGATTTCTTTTACAATTTACTCATTAATTTTTAATTTCAATCATTTCTGATTAAAATTAATTTATTTTTGTTCGATTTATTCATGAACTCTTTTAATTTTTCGTAAATTGTCGCTTTTTCGGTCAAATCTTTTGTTATCGTGTTATTTCTATGTCAATTCGTGCATATCTTGGAGCGTTTGTTAATATTTAAATTTAATTTTATGTTTTCTATTTTATATGTTAATTATGTGTTTTTCCCGCATTTTTAGGTGGTTACTTGATGTTCATGGGTCCGATTTTAAATTTTGCATGTTGTGTTTGCGTGCTGTTTCCAATCCATTTAAACAAAATCTTGTACTGGCCCAACACTGGGAAATCACAATAACGAAAAATTACTTTTAGTAAGGGACCCAAATAAATTTAATTCGAGCACAGGCCTTCTATCGGCAGCTCATTGAACCCATGGATCGTTCGGTCAATTACAGCATTAGCCATAGCGCTCACTTTTTCGGACGATCCACCCACTCAAACACAGTTCCAACGTTGCTTAGCAACGGGTACCGAGTGGTAAGCGAATGAATATTTGTATGGGGTTGTCTGGGTAACAACCATATAGTTCTCAGAATATCCACACCCAGAAGCCCACCATAATTCATTAATTTTTACTTTTATATAAATGGTCATTTTACGGTCAAATTTTCTTGTTATTTTGTTATTTTTTATGTAGATTTCGTGCAGTTCTTGATGCATTTTGTATTTATTTTATTTTACTTTTGTTGGGTTACAGGGTTTCAAATCTTGCTTATCTTTATGGCTGCCCTCGTAACGCCATACAAAATGATGCTAACTGCCACTTGGCGCCCGTTGCTAGGCAACGTTGGTAATGTGTTCAAGTGGTGGATTGCCCACAAAAAGTGAGTGTTATTGCTAATACTATAATTGCTCGGACAATCCTCGGGTTCACGAGCTGTCGATAGAAGACCTATGCTCGCTTTGCTCGGTCCCCTATATGAGAAAGTTCGAATTACACCTTATAGTTGGTCACTAGGGTTTAGATCAATAATAAGTACAAGTTTATTTAATGAAACAAATGACGTAAACAATATCTAGAAGTCAATTCGGTGGACTTGTCAGTTGCGCGGCTCGGCGTCGGGCACGTTCCTTACGTCCCGGCCGGCGGATGCTTGGTTGAATGGTTGTCGGCTTCGCTATTGGTGTGACATTATCGTGGGAACTTCGACTCGGTAGTTGGGATGGGGCGAAGATGAGCGGGTACGTTACCGCTTCCCCTTCCCGACAGGCCGCTAGGGCAACTTCTAGCCACCTGATCTGTGTGCGAAGACTCTGATTGAGTTGACGCTCCTCCGCCCAACCCTTTTGAGCGGCAGTAAGTCGGAGATAGAGCGTCTTTGTCCTTTTGGGGTCCGACCAGGTTGCTTTGACCTGCTGCACCTCGCGAGTTAGCTGTAGTATCTGACTGAGTAGATCCGCGTTTGCACGCCTGGCACGGTCTAGTTCGCTTTGTATCAATTGTAGGGCCGACATCGCTATAATGAAAGAAAGTATTCAAATTTCTTTATGAGTTTAATGAAATAAAGTTCCGAATTATTACAAACACAGTTATGCAAGTGAAATCTATTTATAGAGGAAATTAAGACGAACGACTTTTTTAAAATTATTTAAATCTCAACGACATCAATATAGTAAATTATTATTCATGTTCTTTGCCCAGGGATTCATGGTTCTTCAAAAACCTTTTTGACCCCTTCTTCCGGAGAGTAGCCGGGGATGATAGGCACGGGACGTCGGGTATTGCGGGCCGGTCGAGTCGGGTAGGTCTCCGCAATGCGCCCGACGAGGATGTCCTCTTCAACGTTGGTGAGGTACATCCTCGCCTTTACTACGTTTAAATCGACTTGTTCTTGGATTTTCTCCCCCTGAGCAAGAAGGTTCCGCGCGTGGTCGCGAATTTCCTCGGCTGGATACTGCTCTTCATTTGGCCTGCAGGGGTCATTTTCTCGGCCCAGAATCTGCCAAAGGGTTGGACAAGATCTCTTGGGGCGCGGCTCCTCGAGGGTCATTGACGGGCGCGCTCGCTTCCAAGCCCGACGCCATTCATCGGCCTCTTGTGCTGATATCCATTCTGGGAGCATTGGTTCTTCTAAAATCGTGAGAGTCAAATGATTTAATATAGTGCGATCTCAAAATAGTTTATGAGGCGTGTCGACGTTAGAAATTACTGTTCATTATTAAATAATTATTGCAGGTGGACAATTTCCACCACTCTCATAGTGTATTGAAGTGTTGATAAACGGGTATCGCCGTACGGGAATGTTCTTAGGGTATCTAAGTCGTTTATAGCTAATCGCGTAGTATTTGCCAGGGAAACAAAAGGTTTAATCATCCCGCTACGGTCTAGATAAGGGCATTAATGGCTTGACAATGTATACTACATCTACTTAATATTTACATAAAACTTGACTATGGCTGAGTGGACATACTTATTGAGCTCGTGTGAACCTAGCATGAATATTGTTGATTATTTGGAAAAATCATTACTACCTTGGGTCGAAATCTTTACGAAAAACAAAACCTAATGGGACTGATGAGTGGCGATCTCGGATATCTACCGTATTTATGGTTTTATAGCGCAAGGAAGTTGTTAATAAAACGTGGTTATTAAAATCATTGATTCCGATATTCCTGAATCGTCCGATTAGTTATAAGGAGTGCATTTACCAGTTAGTTTAACGTCCGGAAGACCTAGTATCTGAACTGGATGTTATGAGATTGACGATGATGACATTTATGAATTTGAATTTAGGCGATTATGATAGTTCTTCCCTGTGTATTAAAGGTTATAAAATCAAACATAAAATATATGTAAAAGAGATTTCTAATTAATTTGACATTATTTGATTAGGATTAAACCATATATACTTTATTTAACAAGAGAGAAATTCTCACACGACATAGTTATATTAAATCGAGAATATTAATTCATTAAAATTATTGTTGTTTCAAAGGAAAATCTACCTGTGGGTATCATAGAAAATTCCGGACGCTTGGGAGAAAAAGTGGATTGATTGGTTGGCGTTTTAGATATTGGAATCACATTGACGCGACATAGGTGATAAATTTTGGTTGGATTTGTAGAGTGGGGTTTTCATCATTAATCCTAACTAACAGAGTGCAGCGTGTATAATACAATGGGTCCTATCTTCCGGTAGGTGTCGATCTTTACTCGGCCCTCACAATGGTCAATTTTAATTATTTACCCGAAAATGATAATTTGTACATTTAAACAATTTTGTTTTGTGTATCTCTCATAATCGTCTAATGCTGAACCGGATGTTATGAATGAAGCATCATAATTGATGTTTGGGTGACTTTTGGACCCACCGATCCATCTGAACAGTTGCGACATCCGTTCGCACTTTGTGTATGTTTATTGATTTTAACCGGTTCATTGAGAATGTTAACTACATTTTAAATTTTCGGCATGGGTCAATTGTTGGAAATCAGTAAGTTTTCTCTTGTTTGGATATCAACGGCGGAGGACTCATACGTGACGTTGCAAATTTTCCAACCTCACCGCGAGCGTCCCCCCTATTGATTCCAACTTTCAGCATTACCTTTGTTATTTAAAATTTAAACTATTTATTTCTTTTCCAGAAGTTGAAATTTTATGAATTACAGTAGGTATTCGCTCATATTGGATCTGGTTTTGTTCAATTATATTCTTACTGAATGATCTTTATGATATTACGAGTCGGTGCTGTTATATTATGGATTTATCGTTTGCTCTATGGGGTTAGCTAGTTTTATTTTACATATTGATTAGTTTGTTATTCCATGTCAAGGAAATGTTAGATACTGGGTTCTGGCATTTCGGAGAATTACTTGTGATATTATTTGAATATGATTAATCGTTTAATGTTTTCGATCGCGCACTCATACGAATTCTAATGGTGCAGTGAAGGTCAATCAGGGGAAATCTATGTCTTCTGTTATTACCGAGATGAAATAAAGGAAAATAGGGACAAGTGGATTGTTATATTAGCCAGTTGGTTTCTCGTTAGGAGTCGGTAATCTCTTTGTATTCAGTGCAATAAATTTTCCTCCGTTTTATGAGTGTTTTATATTTTCCATTTTTTTTCATTGAATTATTTAAGCTAGTTTAATTTGGTGTGGGAATTAATCAATATTTGGGCTTGTTAATGATTATCTTTTATTTATGCGGGAGATTGCGAAGGTTCTATTACTATTTCGAATGGTAAAATACGCTCTGGTTTGAGATTTGATTAGGTTTATTACTTTTTTTTTACTTAACTAATTATTTTAATTCTTTATCATTAAATTACTGTACTTTAACCAATAAATCACTTTATTTAATCCGCGGATATCTTGGCTCTACTTCCAGAATCACTCTACTTTTGCCAGTACATTACTTCGGTTCCGATTAATGGATCATTTTGTTGTCAAGCAAGGAATTACTTAGTTTTAATCAACGGTTACTGAATTAATTTAATCAACCAATCACTCCGTTTTTACTTGCTAAATACTTTAAATTTTGTAATGGATTTCTTTATCATTAACCTATCTTAACCAATAAATGGACTATTTTATTTTAATAAATTATTTAAATTTTTGATCAATAATTCAAAGCCTTACTTCCGTTTTACCCAAAGAATTACGTGATTTTCATCAAAAATTTATGTTACTGTTACCCAAATTACTTTAATTTTTAATCAATGAGTTAATTTAGTTTAATCCATAAATTACTTTAATTTTGCTCAATAATTATTTTAATTAATTTAAATTAATCAAGGAGATATTTATTTTTATTCGATAATCATTTTAATCAATGGATTAATTTAATTTAATTGACTCAAGGAATTTCTGATGATTTTTTATTATTTTATTTCGAAATGTAAATTCAATTTAGTGTACTAATGATCAATTTATTTCCAAATAGTAATCCAATTTAGTTATATCAATGATTTCAAATTGATTTATTCCCGTACCCTTTCCCATTAATAGACCTTAGGCGCATTTTGTGTTTATATTATAATTACTGAGTGCCCACTGGACTACTCGGTGGGATGATTTTGAGCCGTGTGTAATATAAATTTAAGTCGATTTTACAGAAATGAGAAACGAGGAAGCAGCCAGAGACTTCTTCCTTATTTCTCGTTTCAGCTATAAGGAGAATATTGACGTTACGACCCCTGCGTTCCGCACGCTGAGTCTTCACGGGTACATATCATTGGCGATTTTCCACGCACTTACATGAATCTGTACTATGTAGATTTTGCTTTCTTGCGTTATGTGTTGGCTGTGGGCCGGAAAAATTTCGACAAAAATTTATTTTAGTTTATTTAAATATGTAAAAACAATGTATTAATATTAATAATATTTATTAATTATAAACAAATAAACGTAATTACCATCCAATGTCAATCCATAAAAAACATAAAAACGGCATAATATTGCATAAAATGAATAAAAATACCTTTCTCCCCACGCCGACATCCAAGCAGAGCTCTACCGAGGTTGCAAGGATGTGACGTGGAGAGAGGGCTCCAAAATGAACATTTCTCACCTAAAAATAAGTTGAAAACGGTTTGACAAATGGTTTTAAGATTTGAAAATATAGTTTTAAACACAACTTCAAAATTGGTTTCAAAATGGTTTAAAAATGGTTTTTGGTTAAGTTTAATGTGAAAATGGATCAGTATTTATACCTATTTTCCTCGCATGTTAAATTTGATGCAGTAAAACAAAATTCGACCTTGTTATTTTCTAGTAAATTCTATTCTTTATTTTTATTATTTTTTGATTTATTTTAATAATTTTTCATTTAGAATTTTTATTGAATTATTACTAATTCAAATCTTTTGATTTAAGTTTCATTTTCATGAACTTTTATTAATTTTTCAATTTTGTCGAATTTGTTGTGTTTTCTTGTTATGTTTGTGTTGGTATCGTGCGAATCTTGGTGCGTTTTGTTATTATTTTAATTTATTTTTATGTTTATTAATTTATATTTAATTCTCTTATTTCTCATATTTGATAGGGTTTAATTGGTGTTTCAATAGGTTTATTTAAATTGCATGTTATATTTGCGTGTGTGTTACTGATCCATTTAAACATTCCTAAGGCCGTTTACGTTCTGGCCCAACACTTTTATGTTTTTGATTTTATATTTATTTATATTCTCTCAGATTTTAAATTGTTTAGTTGGTGTTGTATGTTATATTTTAAGTTATCTTGGTGCTGGGTTTTCGTGCTGTATTACTGATGCATTTAAACAATTCTCAAGGCTATTTGTGTTCTGGGCCAACACTCTTTTCTTTGAAATATTTGCTTTGATAAAAAATTGTTATCTGTCGAATGTTTAAAAATACTGAATAATTTTTAGTGATGATTAATTTTATACTGTGATTTAAAAAATTACCACAATTTTTAATATTTCTACAAGGTTAAATAATTTTACAATTTTTAGAACTTTTATATTGAATATTTGTTTAAATAATACATGCTTAATAATATTGATATAATAATAATAGTATAAATTTTACAAATTACTAATATTTTTCATAAGTACTTGATTTTAAGAAAATATTTTTTAGTTAAAACTTTTACTGGTTTGTCTTTTTGTTTATTTTACCATAAAATTGATTTTTTATAATTAGTGTTAATCTAATTTTAACCAAAAATGTCTACAGATCCTTTTCTTATTGTTAAAGAGGAAGTTATAAAATCTTTGGCTATTGCAGAAAGACAATTTAATAAAGTTAAAATTTCACATGGTGATAGCAAAAACATAACTGAATTATCAACAACATTGAAGAGTATTTCGTGGGATTTAGAAGATTTAGAAGAAACAGTTTCAATAGTTGAAAAAGATCCACAAAAATTTCCAGTTGCATATGAAGAGTTATCGGGTAGAAAATTGTTTGTCCAAGAAACCAAAAATAAGCTAAATTCACTCCAGTCAAAGCTAGACAACATCTCATCTCATGATCGAGTTCAAGTAAAAATTGGTAAATCTAATAACAGGTACTTTAATTTTTATCATTCCTATGAGAAAATTATTTATTATTTTAAAAAATATATCTATAGTTTTATTATAAGGTGTAGTAATAAAAGTAACGAAATATGATTTAATCAAAATAAATCACAGTAATTGGAAGTTTAATAAAATTTTATGCATTTCCACACTAATTACAGTACATTAACCTAATACACCCAACAGAAAAGAAGGTGATATGGTTATTGATGGTCACACGACATTTCCACCAAATAATATCGGCCATATTATACACGTACGTGATACGCGCATTAAGTCCCCGAACTATGAAAGGTAATTCACAGAAACTTCATATTTCGCACAACAAATAAGCAACATGTATACCCTCATTTCTCAATGTAAGGCCCATTGTTGTTCACACACGTCGTCCAGCGCTTCATCAGTTCCAAAAATGCCGTTTTAAAGAAATTTTGGTCACATTCGGAGAGGAATTTCACGGCGCTGTGCTTGTCACTGTCGGAGGTTTCAAAGATCTTGCCTCGCAACGTCTTCTTCATATGTCTGAACATCCAAAGATACGACGGCGCCAGGTCGGGACTGTCACGAGGCACGATCGAGAAACCGTCGATGGCCTGCTTGGAAATAGCACTTTTGTGAACTGGTGCATTGTCCTCTAACAGTCACAGTGGAGAGCCTCTGGGTTTGCGTAGTTTTCGGGTTTCAGCAATCAAGTCGGCATAGTACGCACTGTTGATTGTCACACCTTTCTCAGCGAAGTCGACTTTGATGACACCACGACTGTTCCAAAAGATGATTAACATGAGACAACGCCGATGGGACGTTCCAGCACGCATTTTTCGTGGTGCTCTTTCATCAGGGAATCGCCATTCTGGGGATTCCCTCGTGCTTTCTGGGAGGTAAAGACTGATGGGTGTCTCATCCACAGTAACGATGTTATCCAAGAAGTGAGAACCATGTTGATCGTTCAGAGACAGGCATTGCTGACAACACTCTAGATGAGCCTGGCACATCTCACCGGACAGAAATCGAGGGACAAAACGTGATGCCAGCTTCCGGATGCTTCAATAGCTCTATAATTTCTTTTTTTCTCACTTATCCATTGCTCAATGATTGTAAGCGCAATGCCATTAATTGGTTTGATTAGATCTATATTTAGAGTATCTCCCTGACATCTCTCAAGGAACATTGGTATTCCATGTCCAAAAGTTTTTATTAAAAAATATATATTTTGTCCATTAATGCTGTGTTTCTTTTTGATCCTCGCTTTTATTAATGCAGTACCTTGGGTCAACGTATATGTTGCTGCCAATAATATAGTCCTGTTTAATATCACATCTTTACCGGATATTATATTTATAGAAAAAAAAACAATCATTAATAGAATACTTTCCTTTAAACTTTATTTCGGCCTAAATAATATAGATCCCTCTGCTAAAAACATTTGATGATGTGATTGGATTTTCGATTGCTTAATATTTAGCACATCTAATCTTTTTTTATTAGTACATTCAAGCTAAATGATTTTATTTACAAATAAAACATTGCATAACGTATGCCTTTTTATTGTCTAGCGACGAGCAAAATCTTAAAATAATAATCCCCGATCGCTTCAGTTGTAGTTGGGCCTTGTCATCTCTTTGTGTAATGAGTTGATAGTGAAATTCATCATATCCAAATCTCCAGTATTGTAAGCCAAATTCTTTATGTTTATGTTCTTAGTTTGTTGAAACAAATTTCTGGAGAAACTGTCGATTATTCATATAATATTTCTTCATTTTGGAATACTTCTTTCAAAGTTACGAATGCCTATGCCTTTCATCATTGCATGCAAAATCTTCTTTTCCGCATTATAATCATGCAATCTGTACAATAAATAGCCCAAATTTGTCAAACCATTCGATTATCTGTCCATTTAAATGTTCAAAAGAGTTTAATATATCTAGTCATTCCCGGTTAGCTTGTATGATATAGATATATAATTAATACTAATAAAAACACACTTTATCAAAAATCTTTTTTTTCTTTTCAAAATACGCAATGCAAATTTCTGGGAGTCCATAGCAGATTTCTGTCAATTATTTTTTAATGTTCTATTATCGGTCTATTTGTATTGAGTCGTGTTTCTTTCTGCAATGATTTGTTTTGGTAGGAAGAATTAAAATTCCCTTATATGTTTGGTTTTCAAGGTTTTCATTCACAATTTGTTTGATTCCGGATAAATCTCCGCTCAATCATTTCCAAAGAATATTGGCTTAGTAATTTTTGTGGCCCGATATAATTTCAATTCGAAATTAAACGAATAAACTTTTCTATCGTATAGCAAATTATTTTTGTAACAAATCTGTACTTTGGCCGATGAACTACAGTAATAAATCGAAAATTCCAATTAGAAATTGTTTCACAGATCATTATCTATGCCTTTAAACCATTGTTCCATCAAGTGTTTTCTGATATTGATATTAATATTGTCTCTAGCTGGTTTGGGCAATGAATCCAAAATCAACTGCATTGACAGATTCGTTCAATCATAATTTAACTAAACTTTATTCAAACATCACAATAATTAAACAACTTAATAGTATTTAATAAATCAGATGGATAAGTTTTTTTTTACAAAATCTGAGCTTGAACTGGCATTTGAAAACGCTCGACTTGGGCAATCGGTTTGATTTTTGTAATAATTATCTTTGCTCTCGATTTCGTGATTTCCTTTTTTTGAATAAAAATCTTTTTTTTTAAAAAAAAACTATTTTTTCTTATTTATAATTTTATTAATAAATTAATATATTTAAAAATACTTTTATAATTTGTACATTATATGACCATCACACACACACATATATATATATATATATATATATATATATTGATTTTTTATCGTATTTTAAAACAGTTTTGAGATCTAACATTTTGATATCTTCTACATTTAAATTATATCTCAGAATATTTTTGACACGCCTTTCTATTTTCTGAAAAAATCATTACTCGATTCTGATGCCCTTCTGTATGTTAAAGTAGCATTTAAATCATTTGCTAAGTTTGTCAATTTCACGAATTCTGTTTGTTTTCTAATCTTTTAATTTTCTTCACTATTTGTATCATCGAAATTTTTTTGTAGCTTTCATGAAAATCACATGATGTTCCTCACACGATGCTACCTGCGTAAGATCAAAAAATTTGTGTTAAATTTTTGGTGGCTTAATTAAATGATATTTAAAAGATTTCCCAAAATTGTCAGCATGCTACAATTATGCTACAATTTAATATATAATATTATAAAATCGATATACATATTTATATTAAAGATAAATTAATTATTAGATTTATCTCACATGAGCATTTTTACTTTTTCTAATATATTTTCATCAATTAATTTTGCCATTCCCCCTCACTCAGTCGTTTAAAATAATAATATAAAGTAATTATAAGCCAGTTTGCCACTGGGAGATTTCCGGTTATTAATTCTCGTCTAGTCATTCGTTTTTCTTCCAATTCTTGCTGAACATCCTTGGCTCTATAGCATTTAAATACAATGCAAATATCCTTAATGCTTTAGTTTCCAGATTAGCGTTATATTTCTTTGGTTCTCAAACTAAATTTTAACAGTTACGCTTTTAGTTCTTCTACAGAAATTATTTCCTCATCAATAGCATTTACATCGATGTCGTTTCAACGAAGCATGTTGGGTTTCAGTTGATACTTTTTCGACACCATCGTCATCTCAACCGTCTTTGCCGTTGATAAGATAAGGCTTCCGTCAAAGTTTGATCCCTTCTTTAAATATTTCTGGTTTTTTCGACAGTGTAAATGTATATTCCTGCTCCTCACCAAGAACTCCTGGATTGTTCAGAAACTTGAGAAGACTATTAATTTAGATTTTCTATTCTCGATCTCCTTCTCGCACTCATTACTTTGATTTGCTTGAATGTTTCTTAATCGCTGACATAACATTTAGCTCCTCGCGATTTCATCAACTGAATGTGGTTTTTAATGTTATTTTTCAAAAATGCTGCAGCTCTATAAACGGTCTGTCGAACATTCTTGAAACAATATCTCCAATCGCCTTCATATTCATTTCTGTGGTAATGAGTTAGTATATGATGATGATATTCAGCATTATAAGTCAATTTTTAACTGTTCATGAATTTGGAATGATTTTTTCGTCATTTTGTTGAGAATAACTAAATGTTCTCGATTTCGTGATTTCCTTCTTTTGAATAAAAATCTTTTTTTTAACAAAAAACTATTTTTCTTATTTATAATTTTATTAATAAATTAATATAAAATTTAAAAATACTTTTATAATTTGTACATTATATGACCAAAACATTTATATATATATATATATATATATTGATTTTTTTATTGTTCACTTAACAATGTTCCAATTAACACTTCCTATGTTTCTTTATATAATATTTATTCATTTTTGAATAATTTTTTCAAAGTGACGAATGATTTCTCATTTATTATGGTACGGAAAATCTTCTTTTTCGCATTATTATTACGCAATCTTCAAATTTTTCGAACCATTCGATTATATGTTTTTGTGGCAATTGTTTTAAGTTAAGATAAAGGTTAATAGTCTCGTATGTTCTATTATCGGTATACTTGTATAAAGTTGTATTTACTACCTGTTTTGTTAAAAACTTTCTTTTGCTAATTCAATGAAAATTGTAGACTTTTAATATATATACTTTGAAACGAAGATAAGATTGGTATGCAAATTTTATTATTGACAACATTTATTGGATAAAAATAACTTCTATTATAGACTTTAATTTTGAGTTGAAATTCTTTAACATTTGATTCGGCATTAAAATTCATCAGCATGTTGAAAGAAAAGGTTTTATTTATGATCAAAAGTTGCAAAGCGCTCATTTTGTTCTTATTTCACACGAGCTAACTCGTTAATTTTATTGACAATTTATTTTTATGACGTAAACGTTTCATCAGTTAAGCCCATCTTCTTGAAATCTTTCCAAATAGTTTTCCATAATAGCTTCCAAAATATTTCTTTCATTAAATGAATCCACAATTAATTGTCTTTGTTGCTTTGTTGTAACTGCATTTTACAGATTCGGTTTGGTGTGGGTGCCAGTAATAAGAGTTATTTAAAATAACTCTTTTGAGCTTCAACGTCAATATATCGACACAAGCGAATACACTCAAATTACACGTTAGAAATCCCAGTCGATGCCCGTTGAGAATTTATTGTAAATTTCCTGTACAAATTATTCAAAAGACAGTTGTTAGTTGATAGCGAAATTGATCACAATTCAACCTACAGATCAACACGAGGACATGTGATAATATATCATCACCAGCAATGAGTATTGAATTGATTGATCAGTTCTTTATCAACGGTTAATTATAGTGCCTCTCTATCTATTGATGTCAAACCGATTTCAAGGACAATTTCAAAATATCCAAACGAATAAAATTCTCATAATTCTCACATGATTGTTTATAACAATTTATCAATAGCTTCTGATCGTGCCTATAAGCCAAGTGCCCCATCGTGTAGTTATTGTTTGGGAAGGGAGTGTAAGTCCAGGTTCTAAATCCTTAAAAACCTCCACTTTAGACGGAGCCTTTAAAAATACTTTTTTTAACATTTGCAATTAACCTATTATCGGCTTAGGAGGAAAAGCATTTTTTAAAATTTATTCCCTTTCTCTCTCAATTTAATGTTGTATATTAAATCAATTATTGCAAAAACTAGGAAGTTTTATTTTTAAGCAAAATTTATTAAAACACATTATGTAATATACTGTATTAAAAAACTGGCAATAATTAGTGACTATTATTTCGAAAAAATACTATTAAAACCACTTTTGTTTACTAAAATATACCTTAAAAATGATTTTATGCAAAAAAGGAAATATGCAAAAATATGCCAAAAAAATAAGGGTATTTTTTTTCCTAAAATGGATTGATATCGTGCTAGTGTTGAAGAATCCGATGATTAATAATCAATTTCATCTAGGAACAAAATTCAGCCAGTCCTTTAGAAAGTTCATAGTTTTCTTCGTTGTAAAGATCCTGTTTGAATTTTACTTTCTTTGCATCTTTGATCGGCTTAGGAGGAAAAGCATCTTTTTAAAATTTGTTCTCATTCTCTCATCATATTATTGAATATCCTCTCATACAAAATATTCATTTAAATTTGAAATAATCTTGTATAATAAACAAATAATTCCTTTTTCAAAAGCTATATTCAATAAAATTACAAAACTAATACACTAAATTGACAAATACAGTAAATTACACAGCAATATATATTGATTTTTATATATTGATTTATATATTGATTTTTTTAATGTTAAAATTCCGAGTTTTGAACATCTAGCAAATAATTTCATAAATCGTAATAACAAAATCTTTCCACTAAAACTTTATTGAATCCAATTTGACTTATAGATTAACTGCAATAAATATCGATGATAATGTGAAAATTCCCGTGGATGAGCATTTTGATCAAATCAGGAATCAACAGCAACAACTGTTGAAATCTCAAGATAATCAGCTTGACCAGCTGGGAAGCAGTGTTTCTGTGTTGAAGAATATCTCACTGAAAATGAATGATGAATTAGATTCTCAGACATTGCTATTGGATGATGTCAATCAGGAAATGGATAAAACAGAGTCGAGAATGGATGCAAGTATGAAAAAGATGGCACGTCTGTTACATTTGACATCAGATCGTCGTCAGTGGTGTGCAATTATCATTCTCCTGATTTTTATTGTCGTTCTGATCGTTCTTCTTACAGCTTTGTAAACTTATAATAAAATTGTGATATTTTCTCTTTTATTTTCTTTACAGTATTGATTTTTCCGTTTTGTGAATTGATTAGCATATTTGTGTTTTTGCATTCTTCTATAGAAATCGATTAAATTTATGGAATGTGTGTATTGGGTTTTACGTAATCAATTTGCTATGAATATCAAATTTGATTCATTTTTTTGGAAATACTTATTGATTTGCCCTTTTTTCATAAATAAAATCAATTACACTTAACGAAAATCGATTTTTTAATCAATTTCCTGTTTATAGCAAGCACTATCGCAAAATCGATTATTTTGTTTTGTTTTATGTAGTTCAAGATTTCTTATTGGACTATTTGAATTAAAGGCCTCTCTCTTTGTTAGACATTTTCCTTGGTCATTCTTGATTTAATTTTATTGTATTGAGCTCTACGTCTCATCTTATAAATTCCCCTTCAAACGTTTAGTTTCCTTTTAGTTTTAAATAAATCATTCAATCCAAGCGCTAACTTTTACCTTCAAATGTTTAGTTTCTTTTTCATTTTTGTTTTAAACAAATCTTTCAATCCAAGTACTAACTTTTACTAATATTTTCCAAGACGAAATCTTTCAAACTATAAAGCAGTCAGTTTTTCCATTTTTCGGATGATTACTTGTCCTTCTCAATACTGTAACAACTTTCTTTAATTTCTTGTTACACCGTTTCATTGGTTCCAATAAAAATTTTGGCTAATGTCACCACATGCTTTCTAATAAGTTCAAATCAGCCATTACTAGCGAAATTAGGTCTACTGAAGTCTACTTTGTTGAAACATAGCGCCATTCATTTGTTTCAGTCATCTATTTAATGAACCCAATCCGATTAGCGTCAAACGTTTTGAATAACCTTGCATAATTTCGAAGTTCCAGTCGCAACATGCTTATTATTTGAACTGAAGCTACTTTGGCTGTTGATAGTAGACATCTTCAACCCACTCACTTAATTTAGTCTCACTCAAGACGCAACAATTACGATTTCTGAACTATCGTCTTTCCCCAAATGACAAAAAAGCCAATTAATCCCAATGGATCAAATATGGGTTTCTATTATCTGGCTTTAATGGTTATGAAACTGCAAACAATGGGTAAACCTATTGTGTATATATTAAAACTATGTATCAAAAACCATGGACCTTAACATGTGGTCAACATTGTTTAGCTCGGTTATTATCCAAGCGATTTGATGTTTAATAAATGTATTAATGTTTTGTTATGTTTTTTTATTATTATTATTATTATTATTATTATTATGTGTTTAATTAATATTTAATTAATGTTATCAAAGTAAGTGAGTGATTTACAAAGACACTGCATGATCATCACAGTTTTTGTTTATATTACACAATTTAATGAACACTTTCTAAAAATCATATATATATATAGATTAATATTTCATTATTGTTTAATTATGTTATCAAATATAAATTATAAAGGAACTAACGACGTGTCAAAAATGACGTTTGCGAATGGTAAACCACATCAAATTGTTGATAGGAGTAGAAAATACCCTATAATATTTTTCAAATCCGGCAAATGCAGAATCATGGGATGCAAGAAACTTTTAGATGTCAATAAATTACAATAGTAGGTAGTTAGTAGCACACTGGAATACAAAAAAAATAGGGGGAGGGGGGGGGGTTAATTTACAGATTAAATTCGGATTATCTTGATTACATAATGATGTAAATAACTTAATTAATTTTGTGTGTATTTTAATTAATTTTTTTTTTCGAAAAATTTGTGTTTTTTTTTCGAAATTTTTTTCCAGTTTTTGGCGCAATTTTTTTTTAAATTCAAATTTTTGGAACATTTTTTTAAATTCAAATTTTGGCGAATTTTTGAAATAAAATTGAAATGTTTTCTTGAATAAATTTTTTTTCAATCACACTATAGTCAGGGGGTATTTTTGACTCGATAAAAAAGCTTAAAATTAAAATTGGCTCAAGTCGCCTACGATAGTCAAAGAGGGTATTTTCATCCATAAAATTTTTTTTTTTCAATCACACTATAGTCAGGAGGTATTTTTGAAAAAGACTAAAATAAATTGGTTTGAATCGCCTAACGATAAAAAAAGCATAAAATTAAAATTGGCTTGAATCGCCTAACGATAAAAAAGCATAAAATTAAAATTGGCTCAAATCGCCTAAGATGAACACACGTAAATTAAATGGTCGAAAGTCAATTTAAGTACATTGGGTTACATTTAAGTAAATTATGGTTCATAAAGTAAATTAAGGTACATCAGAGTAATTTAAAGTACGTTAGAATAAATTTAAGTAAATTAAGGTTCTTAAAGTAATCTAAGGTGCCTAGAGTAAAGTATGGTAGGTTAGGTAAGAATTTTTAAAAATTAAATAGAGTCAACAGTTAAGTTACATAAGGGTAATTTTTAAAGCTGGAAATTTTAAAAGCAGTTATAGTAGGCAAATTACATAAGGTAAGAATTTTTAAAGTTAAAGAGTCTACAAAATTGCATGATAAAATTTATTAAATAAAATTTTTAGTATATTTTTTTTCGATCAATTTTTATACATATTTTTTAAATGATAAAATTTTTAACATAATTTTACAATGGAATTTTTTATACATGATTTTTAAAGATGAAATTTTTAGGATAATTTTACATAATTTTATACATGTTGATAACGACCAAATTTTCAAAGAAATTTTTCAAAAACTTTTTTCAAAGAATTTTATTAAATTAAATTTTTGAGTTTCAGTGTTACATAGTATTGCCTAAGGTAGGTAGTAGTCATTCGCAAGAGCAACCCATCTCCTCCACTCTGCAGCAACCCATCCTTAATAAAAAAAATAATAAAATAATAATAATAAATAATAATATAATTAAAATAATCATAATAATAATAATAATAATAATAATAATAATAATAATAATAATAATTATAATAATAATATTAATAATACTTTCAGAAAACATAAAAAGTTAACTTACTTGGTATCAAATTCTGAACACTGATAACCCATACACAGTGAATAATTCATTAATAACTGAACAACAATTACTAGGTACTGTATACAAATAACCGAGTAATGTACAGCTCTCTATATACATATTAGGCATTGAATAATTTACTTATTCATTAAAATGACATATTTAAATAATATTTACTCTTTCAACACAGATATTGAATCAACTCAACCCACTTAAAAAATAAACAAAATAATAAAAAAATAACAAATTTAATCAAATTTATTTAAAATTTACATCTTTCCTACTACTTTAATCAAATTCTATTCACCAGCTAACCACAATTTAATTAAAATAATTTCTACAAAGACTAATAGACAATCAGATACATTTTTCCTATAAGTTTGGGTTTTCAGTAAGTGATATCAGTACACAAGAACCTATGTATGTATTGAAGCATGGTATCAGAAATTATAGTTATTTGATTTTAGTAATGCTGTAGATATTAATTTTTTTTCTATCAGTTTTATTCAAACCTTTAGCATCTTTGAGTTAATAATTTAAAGAGTCGAATCATTTTCAATAAATATATGAAAATTTATTCCAAGTACAATGAAAGTAATATATGTTTCGAGAAATTAATTTAAGTATCTTTTTCTAATCAAGTCTCTTTTCACTAGCAATTAGATTAACCACTACTTGTACTTACTAATTAATTTATCATTCAGTAAACAATAAGAGTTGGGGGTGAAAAGATTAGAAAATCTATAAAAATAAATTTAAGTAATTTTTTTTTGATGTGTTAGCAATTAATTTATTTAGGGCATGTGAAAAATAAATAAAAAGGTTGGCATTCATCTTTGAAAATAACGTTTAGTAATTGTTCATTGTTGGGCGCAATTAAAAATATTACAAAAAATTGGTAGAAAAATTTCAAAGATTTTTAACTAAGTTTTACAAAATAATTTCAATAAATCACATAAAAGACTGTAAAGAAATAAATTTTTATTCAGAGAAAATACAACAATTGATTGAGCTTCAATGATTAATAGTTTCTTGATAGCAATCAGGTAACTAAATAACAAAACAATTTGGAGACATCAATGATCGATAAAAAAGTCGAGAAGTTAATAAAATTGTATTTCTTTTAATTGTTCAAATTTATATGTGCTTTTATTTAAAGATTTCTTGGTCAGTAACATTTTTTGATATTGATTTGTTCAGTAACTAGTTATTGATAACATATTGTGAGTGTGTGAATAACCATGTATTTTAAGGGGAAATGATTGAGAGAAAATTTTATTTTTTAAATGGGTTAAGTTGGTTGAATATCGGTGTTCAAAGAGTAACTATTATTTAAATATGTCATTTTAATGAATAAGTAAATTATTGAATGCCTAGTATGTATAGAGTTGTACAGTACTCGGTTATTTGTATACAGTACCTAGTGATTGTTGTTCAGTTATTAATGGATTATTCAGTGTGATGGGTTATCAGTATTCAGAAGTTGATACCAAGTAAATATAACAATGGATTTGGTTTCAATGAATTTGATTAATTATCTTATGTAATTTGCCTACTATAACTGCTTTTAAAATTTACAGCTTTAAAAATTACCCTTATGTAACTTAACTGTTGACTCTATTTAATTTTTAAAAATTCTTACCTAACCTACCATACTTTACTCTAGGCACCTTAGATTACTTTAAGAACCTTAATTTACTTAAATTTATTCTAACGTACTTTAAATTACTCTGATGTACCTTAATTTACTTTATGAACCATAATTTACTTAAATGTACCCCAATGTACTTAAATTGTCTTTCGACCATTTAATTTACTTTAATTTACCTTAATGTACTCTAATGTATCCTAATGTACTTTAATTTATCTTAATTTACTTTAGGTATTTTAAATTATTTTTATTTAGAGCCTAAATTTACCTATGAAAATTGTGTGAACAAATATTTCAAGTCTTTTTTTTTAACAAGCTTATAAAATACCCCAGTCAATTTTTTATCAGTAGGCGATTCAAGCCATTTTTATTTTATGCCTATATTTACCTATAGAAAGTATTGAGACCAAATATTGCATTGTTTTTTATTACGAGTTAAAATTATCCCTGACTATAGTGTGTTCATCTTAGGCGATTTGAGCCAATTTTAATTTTATGCTTTTTTTTTTATCGTTAGGCGATTCAAGCCAATTTATTTTAGTCTTTTTCAAAAATACAAAAATAGTGTGATTAAAAAACAAATTTATTCAAAAAAAATATTTCAATTTTATTTCAAAAATTCACCAAAATTTGAATTTAAAAAAAATGTTCCAAAAATTTGAATTAAAAAAAATCGCGCCAAAAGCTCGAAAAAAATTTCGAAAAAAAAATACATACAAAAATTTCGAAAAAAAATACACACAAAATTAATTAAGTTGATTACATCATTATGTAATCAAGATGATCCGAAATTAATCTGTAAATAAACCCCCCCCCCCCCCCTCCCCCTATTTTTTTTGTATTCCAGTGTGCTACTAACTGCCTACTTACAATATAGAATATAGGATATTAAAATCCAGTCCATTACGGTTACCATGGATATGGGACATTCTATCAATCTATACAACATGTCAACAAAATGTCTTTGTATGTTCGAGCCAGAATTATTTCCTGCAATGAGGCTTTTAAAATACAACCTAATGTGTGTTAACGTGTTTGCCAGTGGGAAAATAGTCAAATTAGGGTTGCGAAATCCAGAGTACAAGAATATTGCTACAGACATACACAATGAAATCACGGGATTGGTCGATATCTGATTGGCAAATGAGTGATTAAAACACAACTTGGTTATTCATTTTATTTCATTTTTATTAAAATTGACGTTTCCGAATGGTAAACCACATCAAATTGTTGATAGGAGTAGAAAATACCCTATAATATTTTTCAAATCCGGCAAATGCAGAATCATGGGATGCAAGAAACTTTTAGATGTCAATAAATTACAATATAGAATATAGGATATTAAAATCCAGTCAATTACGGTTACCATGGATATGGGACATTCTATCTTTCTATATAACATGTCAACAAAATGTCTTTGTATGTTCGAGCCAGAATTATTTCCTGCAATGAGGCTTTTAAAATACAACCTAATGTGTGTTAACGTGTTTGCCAGTGGGAAAATAGTCAAATTAGGGTTGCGAAATCCAGAGTACAAGAATATTGCTACAGACATACACAATGAAATCACGGGATTGGTCGATATCTGATTGGCTAATGAGTGATTAAAACACAACTTGGTTATTTATTTTATTTCATTTTTTAAAATGGAAAATATCATTGCTATGCAGAAGACCACTATTTCAAATTACGGTAAATTTATTATTTATTTATTTTCTTTTATTATTATTTTATTTAGAAGAATCTGAACCAATGATAATTGACAGAATTATATTTTATTATCCTCAAAATAAGGAGATTTTAAAGAATCAAGAGCCATCAATGTTCCCACAGCTCATATTTAATGATACCAGAATAAGGATTTCAGAACACATCAATCAGGCTCTATTGGACAACTAACTCAACAGAATGGAAACGGAAATTGAAACTGAATACCCTTGTATTCTAGATTGTAGCCAGTGATATGTTGAATGGAGCCTAGTCAAATCCATAAGGAATTTTTTGTAAGCTTCAACTTTTAAGAAACTAAATGTTTAGTGTTAACGTGTTTTTGATTTTTGTTGATTTGTTTTTGTTTTGTTTTTAGTAATAACAAGTCTTATTGGTAATAATTTTATACTATATTGTTTTATATAATAAACGAAATAATAATAATATTAATAATAATAATAATAATATTAATAATAATAATAATAAAAATAATAATGTAACACATGATGATAAAACACATAATAATAATAATAGAAATAAGTATATAAATACATACATGCAACATCGATGCAACAACGATTCTGATTGGTTAATCAGTATCTATCAAGTGTATAAAAGCTCGTTACCACCTTATAAAGATCATAAATCAAACATGACCAAGAAAATAGTGAGCTCTGCTATCAGTGTCCAACCAGTTCAGATGTTCCACAATTATAAAATGTATTTTTTAACGGAGACTATCAATATGCAATTGGTCAATCCAGTCAAACTCCATCAAACTTAATTTCAATCTCTCGCTGGGTTACTCAAGGATAGATATCAAGGATATTGATACGGTTTTCAAAAAGATCAATTCGAATTTAAAATGTAATGAAAATGCATTCTTCACCAGTCAATATACCAGATATTATAATGCATTTACAGAAATAGGTTTCAAAGAACAGGAAAACTGGTAGTTAACAATAGCAATACAAGGATATAAAGCTAATCAAAATGATGTGCTTTCTCCAATATGGAAAATTGTTACTGCTAGACTTTCACAATTATTTTAATGTATATTTAGTGTTTAATGTGGGTGTTAATAAATGTATTTAAACAGATTTTGTTTTCTTTCCAACATATATTTATAAACAAAATTATAATTAGTTTTAAAATTGTTTAAAAATGATGTCTGGAAAAGGTAAAATATAAAATATAAAGTAATTAATTAATTTTCGTTTAGAATATTTAATAAACTTTTTGTTTGATAAACTCGAAGAAATAACCGGTGTAAAAATTAGAGATATGTTGACTCTAGTTGAAGCATTTGGTAAAGAAAATTCATGTTGTGATTCAGAATGTCAGAGTGATGATGATGAAGAAATTGTTAATGATGAAGATACTGAAATTATTAATAATGAAGATACTGAAATTATTAATGATGAAGATACTGAAATTATTAATGATGAAGATACTGAAATTATTAATGATGAAGATACTGAAATTATTAATGATGAAGATACTGAAATTATTAATGATGAAGAAACTCCAATTTTAGTTGAGCCTAACGAATTTAAGACTTGTGTTGACCATGTTATAGAAAATATAATGATAGAATATTGTGGTGATGAAGCATGTACATGTAATAATTAATAAATCTTTAAAGATGTAGTTTTTTATTAATAATTCAGTTAATAACAAAGAATAATACATTTATTAAAATTTATGGTAAACTTTATTACAGTTATATATGACCGATGCTTCAGTTAATAGTTTTAATAAAAATTTGCAATTTGAAATATAAATATCTGAACGTTTGGCTTCTGCGGCAACTTGAATAATTGTTACACATCCACCGTTTGCTTCTACCCATGAATCAATTTTTGTTTCTATTACCTAAATAATGATAAAAATTAAAATAATAATATAAGGTAATATACCTCTATAGACCATTGGAAATAATTTTCATAGCCGGATCCGGATTTTAATATCATTTGTTTCATATACATTAATCCTACTATTATTCGCATCCATTTATTATTTTCATCAAACATATAACTAAATATCGATTGGAATGAATTTTTCTTTTTCTCCAATGTTGGCAAATTGAAAATAGGCTCAAATGGGATATTTTCTACGATTTTCTCGGTACGGTTGACCATGAATTTTATGTTTTTAATGATATCATCATCATCTCTATTATTAGCAACCAGCGCATTCAACAAAGTTATAAAAAATTTTATAAAAATATTTGGAGGTGTAAGCTTATTTATACTATATTTAACCAATCAGAATCATGCATGGATATTGCATTTAAGTTGCAAAATCTTTATTTAAGAAAATATGTAAAAATATATAATGGAAATGTGAATATTAATGATTTTTTGCCACTGTTAACCGGTTGCATTGGCTGTTGAACTTCTTTCATTATACGATCGAACTGATCAGTTGTTTTATTAGAATAAAATTTTATACTATATTGAACTTGATTTATTATTTTTTCATTAAGTTTACGATTTTCATTCAATTAAAAGATTGACTTTCTTAATTCATTTTTGATAATACATATGGTCCGATTTAGATATAGAATATCATCATATATTGAGTTCCGAGATCTTTTTAAAGTCTCATATGTGAGTTTAAATCGGATTTCTAAATTACTCATTCTTTCAGATAATCTTTTGACTGGAGTTTTCAAATATCTAGGCCTATCTATCATATACAAAATATCCATCAACACAGCTGTATCAGGACATACACATCTTGTTAAATTTTTACCTTGAACGGTTACAACAATTGAGTTAACCATTTTAAAAACACTAACAACTAATATTATTATTAAAATTTCTTTAAACACTTTTAAATCTATATAAATTAATATTTATTGTTTATAGCTAAAAGGTTATGTGTGTGTTCAACTTCTCATTGGTTTAAATTAGTATAAAACTAATTGTTATTTCAATTTTTATCATTAAAGTTGATGTTATTGTACCGAGCACAGTTCAAGCTGTGAACGACATTGAACATTATTGTAATTTATTATTATTATTAGTATTATTATAAGTTTTGTAGATGATTATTTTAAAGTTATCAAAGAACGTCTGGAATTCTATTATCCAGATATATATGAAATATTGAAGGATAAGCCAGCATCAATTATTTCAGACTTGGTCTTTAATTATACATCTATATGTATATTTTCCGTAATCGATGAGTTCCTATAGGACATCGAACAAAACAAAATGTTAAAGGATATGGAACCCGAATATCCATGTGGTTATGGATGTCATTGCTGCGCTGCCCGATATAGAAAGTATGTGGAATGGGCTTTGAATAAAGCTCTTCGACCATATTATTATAGTCGAATTATTTCTTTTTAATAAAAGTTTTTGTTGTTAATGAATTTGTTTTTATTATATATTAATTATAGTATAATAATAATATTAATAATAATAATAATAATAATAATAATAATAACTTGTAATAATAGTAATAATAATAATATTAATAATATTAAGTAATAGAATAAAAATTTAAAAATATTAATAATTAAAACACTACTTATAAAAATAATTAGTAAATTTAAATTAAAATTTTTTTTAAAATACTATAACCTTGAGAAATTTTGAATGACCTGTAAAATTTTTAAATGACCTTGAAAATTTTTGGATGAGTCTTTGTTTTAATGGCTTTGAATGAGTCATTGTCTTTGTCTCAGAAAAAATTTGTACTTTTGGACTTAGAAATTTTTTTTACCGCTGTGGTGGGTATGTGGTCCAGCAGTGACATAACCATCTACTTAATGGTAAGCGTTTTGACATGCTATAATTTTTTTCTTCGTTTATCCGTCTCCGATGTTTTGCTGAGGTTGTTATCTTCAGATCTAATTTATTGATTAGTCTTTGATATAATAAGCTCCTCTACTTTCTCATTCTTCTCTTTAATCTCTTTTAAATCCGCTTGCTCCACATCCACTTGATCCACATGCTCTATCTCATCTTGATAGATAGTGCTGTGAATTCTTTACATTGATCAAATTAATGCGCTCCTTCCAATTTTGCTCCCGGAACTTTCTTACTTGTCTTTACAATCTTTGTGTGATTTCCATCTATACGTTTTTGTCATCTATTATATTCTTTAAAATCTTTCTTCCGTTTGTAAAACAGTAAGCTTGATAGTTCCTGAAAGTATCGTTTCAATAAATAACTGCTTTCATTCTGTCATCTCATCCAATCGTCAGCTATTCTTATTTCCAGCATATATAAAATTCATAAAAATGCTTATCTATACCATTTTATTTTCACGTACTGACCGGAACCTGTTCATATCCTCCAGATCAGCTAGGAAATTTAGTTCTTCTCCACCATACCTTTTATTGAGTTTCTTCGTGGCCCTTTTAAACCCGCTGACAAAACCCTAAGTTCTGAATCAACTTGAGCTTACATATATGACCGAAGATAGATATTTTTTATCATCATCACCATCAGCACAGTCCACATACGTATTAAAGGCAGTGCTTCAGAGCTTCGTTTATTCAAGCTCCACGTCAAAAATAATTGGTACAATATTGCTATCAGCAAAAGAGAAATACAATTCCAAAAGATTTCATACTTTCTGAAAATAATGTTATGATAAAGGTTTACTACATATTTTAGAATGCCTTGCACTTACTTTTACTACTTTTCTTTGTCTTGAAATTATGGAAGTGGAAGTTCATTTCAGAGTAGTTCATTAAGCCAAATAATAAGTCCGTGCATATAAAAATTTTGTTTAAATTAATATGCGCAGATAAACTTAGAAAATAAATTTAAGTTAATTTTATTTATTAAGTTTAGTTTCTCAATAAGTTATAATAATTTGTTGCCAAAGAACTGTATTTTATTTATTCTTTTTATGTTTATTATTTTGCTTTTATATTTTTATTTTTTATTATCTTTTTTATCTATATTACAATATTTTTTATTATTTATTATGTTTTTCATTTTTGTAAATAAAATATCTGAAAACAATTTTTAAGGTGCCTTATTGTTTTTAAAACAATAATCAAAATTTCACAAGACTCTACTTATGGTAGTTGTTGAAATAATTTGATTAAAGTGTGGGGTTAGTGGTGTGGATGACCTTCACCCCAATCATATAAAATAGTTTTTGCTCCCGCCAATGGTTACCCGTTGCTAGGCAACGTTGGTAATGTAACCACTGGTCACAGGACGTCCAAAGGTGAGTTCCGATATCAGAACTGCTAAGGGTTAGTCCTATGTCGGGTTCAACGGACTGCCGTTAGAAGGCCTACGTCCGTCTTCTATTTCAGGTCCCTTTATCACTTTCTATTTAATACTTTCGTTCCTATATTTATTTACAAATAATAACATAATAAACTAAACAATTTTTATTTAATGACAAACAGATCAAATTATCCTCAGACATGAGTTTATTATTTCATTTGGTCACTCCTTGGGCGCGTCTTCGCAACCGCTCGGTTCGACCTGGTCGAGCGTGTGACCTGGGCTTCTGGTTAACTGATTGGGCTTTTTCTTGGTCGCGATAGGCTAATTGTGCCGGAGCGAATACCAGAGGGTAAGTCACTGCACTTCCCTCCTGGCACGCCGACAAGGCGACCTCCAGTCCTTTGATTTGTGTTCGCTGCGCCTGGTTCAACACTCTTTCCTCTTTCCAGCCCTGTTGTGCGGCAGTGAGGCGCTGGTACAATGCTTTCATTTTTCCGGGTTCGGCCCAAGTGGCTTTCAGCTGTTGCATCTCTCGATTCTGTTGTAGAAGTTGTCGGTGCAGGTGCTGATTTTCTCGTCTAAGTTCTCTCAGCTCTTGGTGCAATATTTTCGTGGCTTTCATTTCTAAAATTACAATATTTAAATGATTAGTCGTTTACAATATTGATTCAACTCTATTGATCCTCTCTATTAATTATTTTTACGGTGTATTATCGGCTGCGTCTCATGCGACTTAGTTGATTGGTGTTAATACTCTGGTTGATCCAAGTTTAATGACAAAAACGTTCTATCTTTTCCTATCATTTATTATCCATAAAGTATTTAGAATGTTATTGCAATAAGAGTAAAAATTTATATTCTATTTTGTTACGTTAATTGTCAAAGTAATTACTCTAGAAAACTAAAAATTGAATAACCCGTGAGACATAAACATTTATTATCAAAAAAAAACTAAAACATATTGATTCAACTCATTCATGACCATTAAAACGTTCACTCCTTCGATTGTTGTGCTTGGGATTCCACTGAGGATGCCTGCTCGCATATGTATGATCGCCTGTTTGACGAGATCCGAGTCGATTTCGAAGTGTTGACTGTACGAGGTTCTCCGGTATCACCATTTTTGTCGGTGCGATCATCTGCATCAGCCTCGGGTCGTCTAATTCGAAGGACACTCCATATTCTGGCGGGAATCCATCGGTACTCGGGATAGCACCACTTGCGATGTCTCCGTTCACTTGCGCTAGTCGTTGTCGGGCCAACACCGCTTTCCGGTGGTACTTTCTTTCGAGTTCTTCCATCTTCATGGCCGCGTATTCGGCTCGCTGGCGGGCTTCTCGTGCTGGATTGTGGCCCGGCTCGCGCTTAATCGCGATACTTGGTAACTCGATCTCTTCGGCTTGGTATTCTGATCTTCTCGGCCAACTGGAGTCTCCATAAGTGGATAACAGGTATCCGTTATCCCACAGAACTTGGCGGTATCGAGCGGCAGAAGCGCTCGGGATCTGTAGAGTCACTCGAGAATTGTCACTCCAATTGCCATGCGGGTCTCTGCGATCTAAACGTGAAAATAATTAATTACCCATCATTCTTATTGATGCGCCTGCGTGTGTAAAACATGGACGTTAGTGATTTATGCTATTTTCTATCGAGTGTTAATAGGGTGAATTTTTGTTATGATAAAATTTGAAACGTAACGTGCGAAATTACCTGATTTTTTCTCTTCACTAGGCATCTGAGTATCATTTCTTGAGATCCGGTCTCGTAAAGAGTCTCGAGCTCGAACACGTCCACTATCGGTGCTAGTTGTTTGGTGATTCATTTATGCGGTATGGAATGTGAGTTTTTTCTGTGTTCTTTTATATTCGTGAATTATTTGCGAGGGCGTGGTGGGGTGAATGAACTGTCGTTTAATTTATTCGTTTTCGCGGTGGAATGTTAATATAATTATTTTAGTTATTTATTGTTTATTATTTGATACCGATCATTATTTATTTTGTTCAGTTCGGCGGTAAAAGTTCATTTCTATTGATCGCTTCATCTTCCTTTGTTATGATAAGTTGATATGATCAGCGTCATCGACTTGTCATTCGCGTCGGATTTTTGGTGATTTATTCCGCGGTAATCTCGGACTATGACCTGTTCGTAGTTTATTTAGCGTATGAACAATCAATTTGATCTTTATTGGGTCTATGTATCAATATGCACTTAATCACATTTTTCACTTGCTGATTGGAATTTTTGGTGCTCGTTATCTGAATTGTTGTTCTTATTCGACGACGGTGTATCCAAGAAAACACTCTACTACAAGTCGCTCCGGATTATTGTCATTGCTGAAAGAAGATTTAATTGTACATGCTGGTTAGGGAGAAACTGCTGGGTGGAATACTTGATGACAGCTATTCAGTGAAGAGGATACCACGGTTGGGAAAAGAGTCTAAATCTTCATTTGGATTTTTAGTTGGGTCGTGTTATTGCACTATGGTTTGTTCTCTTGGTTGGAACTTCTGATTTTATCGCTTTCATTAATTTCAGGGTGTTCCTAATTTTATTCGATTTCAAAGATTCAATACCATTCGTGGCAAGTCTGTGGCATTCGAATCCCTTCACGAAAGCTGAGTTCTTATGTTTACATCTGCGAATCATTTGTGATATTTTGTTATCTTGTTCTATTATCATTGTGTACAATTATGAATTGATTTATTCGTGTGCGGTTAATATGATTATTTTGGTCGTTTTTTATCGGTTATTCGTAACGCAATAGTATTATTTAACTCCTTGAATTATCCTTGGATTCACGAGTTACACAGTTATCTTTCAATGATTTAAATCTAATCATTAAGTTGGTTTACAGTTTATCAATGCCTTAATGCCTTAATTATTATTACTTTTATGAAATTTTAGCGGATCTATATCCTGTCGTAATTCGGTTATTTTCTGCTCTATCGTTTATAGTTTCGTTCATTTACTCCATTTTCTCTGGCTTCTTACTCACAAATCATTTGCCAATTTAGATTAGATCCGAGGATAATTCAAATCATTAATAGTTATGAAATTTTTCTTGATTTTTATTACGTGAGTATTTAATTTTTTGATCATTTTATTTAATTAATTACTATCCTTTAACTCGTTACAAAAGTATTTTCGTTGTAGTATGGTCTGGTCATAAATTTAGTTATGATTTCATTATTTTAATTTGAATAATTTATTTACGTCACCTCTAGTTTAATATTATGGATTCAATTACTTTAAATTAATTTAGTTTAATTTCCATTTAGTTATAAATTTATCTGCATCGCATCGTTTCAGTCCCACTACCGAGCCTTAATTTTTGTCCTAAGGTTCTTGTGTTCATATTAGATTTTACGAGTGCCCACTGGACTACTCGGTGTTATCATTTTAGCCGATGTGTAATTAAATATTTAGGTCGATTTTATGGGAGATGGGTGTAAGAGATCTAGCCAAAAGTCTAGCTCTCAATCTTCCCACTGCCCCTATACGGTAGAATATTTACGTTCGAGATCCGTCGTTACGCACGACAGAGCTCTCACGGGCACACACTGTAGGCGGAGAAACCGCACTTACACAGTGTGACTAGTTATATTATGATTTTACTTTCTTGTGTGATGTGTGGCTGTGGGCCAGAAAAATTTCGACTCATAAAACTGAAGATTCATTTTTTCATAAATACATATATTTGTTGAAACAATTTCATCATGGTGCGTTCATAGTTCATACATATCAACATACGACAAGAGGTTCCCACACATACGATCAAGTAGAGCTTACATTAAGATACTTGATTCGCAGAATGAAAACGGTTATCGAGAGTTGTTCCTTTGAATTGGTCTGACAAAAGTAATTTGTTCACTGAGTGAAAAGTAATTTTTTCATTTTTACTTTGTGAAAATGGATTGGTATTTATACCTGTTCTGTGACCCTAACCTTGCGTGTTATTTTTTATGCGTTAAAACAAAATTTGACCTTGCAATTATGTGTCTAATTAATTTCTAATTTATTATTATTTTTTGATTTCTTTTACAATTTACTCATTTATTTTTAATTTCAATCATTTCTGATAAAAATTATTTTATTTTTGTTCGCTTTATTCATGAACTCTTTTAATTTTTCGTAAATTGTCACTTTTTCGGTTAAATCTTTTGTTATCGTGTTATTTCTATGTCCATTCGTGCGTATCTTGGTGCGTTTGTTAATATTTTAATTTAATTTAATGTTTTCTATTTTATATGTTAAATTATGTATTTTTCTCGCATTTTTAGGTGTTTATTAGATGTTTAAGGGTCCGATTTTGAAATGTGCGTGTTGTATTTGCGTGCTGTTTCCAATCCATTTAAACAAAAGCTTGTACTGGCCCAACATAAAACACTCGGGGGCCCATAAAATTGCGTCCCGCAATGTCATAAGTATAAGTTCTACTTTTATACATTCAATTGGGTCTACGAGCTGTCTGGTCGTGACCTCAATACCCACATACATAAAAAGTTTCTACGGTATGCATAATTTTCAAGATACAGATGGACTTATAGTCCGACTACTATATATAAAAATCAAATTGAAGTCAAATCAGTTTCAGTTTTTTAGTTACGTTAATTCAGTGATTATCAAATTTAGTCTCAAATGAATCGCGATTGTCTTTGATGATGGCGTTGGTTTCTGCTTCTAAGTGATATTCTTCTCTTGTTGGCTTGGATTGGCTTGGCTTATTTATCGATATATACGAGAGTCTTTCTATTTCTTGGCTTCTTTTGGGGTTACGAATTTGACTGGTTAATTCTTGGGTTTTCTGAGTTGAGGTGTTCTGTCTTGGTTGATTGATTATTCTCAGGCAGGTTATAAGACAGCATATCAATAACATAATGTTTAGGATTAGACTGATCATTACGATTTGAATTTGTGGTGTCGTTAGGTTTGATTCGTATACTTGTTGGGATTTATTTGGTGGCTGTCTTTTGATTGAACGGACATCTCTTAGGATTTCTTGCATTTGTTTATATTCTGGATTCGTTTCAGTGATCTTTTGGATTTTCTGATGATAGTATCTAGGATTTTCCTCATACTCAGGTTTTCATGTCTATTTCGGATTCTCATTCTTTTCTCTAATAAGGTTTGTATCATTTGTCTCATACTTTGTCTCCATCTGTCGTTGGCATCTTGCTTTCTTTTATTGGGCATTGATCACATTGTAGGGTTAATTGTTTGCATTCTTCGCTCTTTGGTTTTCACATATTTCCTTGTAGCTTGCACACGTACTATCTTCTTTTCGGAATGGTGGGATTTTCCGCATATATCTAAGGGTTTTCGGTTACACATAGCTTTATTGTTACCATCATCATCAATATACAGTTTCTTTAGGTTTGCTTCAGTTCTCATTCTATTATAAATTAGTTACTTGACGATTATTTACATGTTTTGTCTATATACAGTAGATTTGCGCTTTATTTAGGATCTCGTTATTCTCCCTGCTCACCCGGTGGTGAGTGCATTATACATTCCTCTTTCGCCCTTGCTTCGGAGAATCTCATTATCAATACTTGTGTCTTTACTAATCGTTCTGTCAGTTTTGGAAGCTCTTCTAGTTGTTCTTTGTTTTTATTGAGTATCTTTTGTTGGTGGTTTAGTTGAACTCTTAGGTTTCTCTCAGTCTTCTGTTTTCTCTCGAGTTTATATTTGTAGCTCATTTTACTGGTTTCTGTTTCTTTGTTTTCCGTTTTTGTTTCTGTAGCTTTCCTTTTAACGTTTCGATTTCCTCTTGGGCTTGTTGGTGGTTCTGTTTAATTTCCCTTGCTTTGTTACAGGTTTCTTCCAACTGGATTAGGTATTGTTGTTCGCTTTTTCTACTTTTTCTCAATCTTTCTGCTTCCGTTTTCCAATAATCTTCCAGGATTACTTGGGTTTTATTCTCGCTAACTCTCGCTTTAGGTATTCATTTTCTTTCCTTTTCTCGTTTACGTTTCTCCTTTCGTTTGTTAGTTCTCGTTTTACGGTATTTACTGTTTGTCTTGTCTGGATCAGGTGTTGTCTTAACTTCTCCGCTACTCTCTCTCGCTCATCTACTGTTTCTCTCCACTCTTTTCTTTCCTTTCTCCACTTTTTACTGTAATATTCTAGTGGGTCTTGTTCAATTGGCTGTACAATTTGGATAGGGGTTGGTTGATATTTATCATAATCGTTAACGTTGCCTTCTTGATTCATTTGAATTTCTGCTTCGTTTGACTTCATACTAAAGATACATTAATTTAGCTTTTATAAAATTTTGTTTTTATTATTTTTATTTTTCTATCTTTATACACTTTTTACAACTTCCGTTTTCTCCTCTATACGTCTGTTTCTTCCGTTTCGCCAAATCCCTCATCTGGTTCGGTGGGGACTTGGGTTAACATTTCCGTTGGGTATAATGGCATCAGTAAAATTGGTGGTCTGTTTTGCAACGTGACTACTTCTTCTCGCAGCGCGTTTGTGATTTGTATTTCCTCATCTAATAAATAGGTGAGGTAATCTGCATTCTCCGTTAGTTCCTCTACTCGCACTTCTAGATGGTGCGTATTCTCTAATGCTTTTAGTTTCTCGATTTCTTTCTTTAGATTTTGTTCGTTTTCCTCGTAGCTTTTCTTTATTATCTCGATCTCTGTTTCTACTCGTCCTCTCAATTGTTCGTTTATCTCGAGCTGGTGTCGTAATTGAATTTCCTTGTATACTACTACGCCTCGATGTCCATTTACATCTTGTTGGGCTTCGGTTAGTTCATTGCATAGTTGTTGATTTTTCCGCTTTTCGTCTGTTAGTTGATTTTTTGTTTCCGTCCATCCTTGGTTTGTCTGTTTGATCTGTCGTTCGTATTCCTTTTCGTTTCTTCTGAGTCTTCTTATTGTACCTTGTCCTGCTTGCTCGTGATATTTTATTGTTCGGATTTGGTCGTTATAATCTTCAATTGTTTGTTTTTGTTCTTCGATCTGTTCCCATAGTTCCCAATCTTCATTGTTTAATAATTTCTTAGGTAGTAATCTCATTTCTCTTTTGATTTCCTCGCATTGTTCTTTCCACTTCTTAGCTTCGTATTTGATCCATTTTTCTTTGGCTTCTGTTTTTATCTGTTGCTCTTGTCTCTGTTTGAGAGTCCTCTCTTGTCTACTAACATCTCCTTCATTCTGGTTTGTTGCCATATTATTTCGTGATCTTGTTTCTGTATATGTTCCCATTGTTTCGAGTTTTCGATCTTTAGCAGTCGATATTTTCCTCTCCATCTTTTTGCTTGTTCTGTTAGCTGGATTATCGTTCTTTCTTGTCTATCGTCTTTTGGTTCTCTTATCTTTCTTGATGGTTTTGGTCCTTGGTTTCTTAGTTTATTGACCTCTATCTTTGCTTTTTCCCACTTTTCTTGGTAGGTTCTTGTTCGATCTTTCTCTTCATCTATTTGTTGCGCGTAGTGTCTTGCGTGAGACTCCCATCTATTTCTTGATCGTTCTTTGTCCTCATGCCATTTGGTTTTCCAGTATAGCGCTTGTCTTTTTGCCCATTCCTTGGCTTGTTCCATGCTCGTTCTCTTTGTTCTTTCCACCAAATATTTGGTTCGTATTTGTTCCAATTCTTCTTGTGTTTGGTTTAAGATTTTACAAATTTCTTCTCCTTCTGTTTGCATTTCTGCTTCTTTATCTTTTATTATTTCTTGGAGTTTCTCTATTTCGTTTTGTTGATCTTGTTTGTCTTGTTCTAATGCTTGGATTTCTTTTCTTTGATTTGTGATTCTCGTCTGATTCTGAATAAATTCCTTCATCAGTTCTTCTTCTCGTTCTTTAAGGTTTCTCTTTCCCTTGTGGGTACACTATTCGTTTTTCCATCTGATTTTCCCACTTTTCTCTCATCATTTTTGTTTTAATCGTTTCTTTCATTAATTCTTCCTCTACTTCTATTAACATCTTTTTTAATTGATCGTCTTTGTGCCATTTTCGCTTTTCCTTGCACTTTTAGCTGATTCTGTAGATTATCTGAAGTTGTTCTGGATTTTCCTTTTTCTGATTCGGTTTCGTTATTTATTTGCGGTAATATTTCGTTCTGATTCATTGTTGGTTCTAAATATTAACGTTGATTACTTCTTTTCTTTTATACATATCTTTAGGTTTTTCGTTGATTTTGGTACACTGGTTTTATCTACTGCTACTTTTATTTACATTTTATAACTCCTTTCTATTTACACTTTTATACATTGTCTTGTTTCTCTTTACTGATCAGCAAACGCAATCCCATTGTCCGTTTGCTGATTGTTTCTACACCACTGGCATATGTTTACTCTGGTCCACATGCTCCAATTAACATATGTCGCACAGGGTGTATATACTATCTCGACTGTTCTGCCAACACGTTACACATTGTGTTATCTAATATAGCTTCCTTTTATTGACTTTCGAGGGTTTCTTTTGGTTTTTCTTGATATCGTTGATGTAGGCTGATTATTGCTGTGTCGGATTACCATTCAGATTGTAGTTAATCTTTGCCGATTATTTTTTCTCATGTTTTTGTGTTCACTCCTGATAATAGCATAATTTGGTTTCGGTTTGATCTAGTATATCTTCTATTTGCTGTCCGCGATTGATACTTCTACGCCTTTTGATTCTTCTCTTCTTATATATGCATTTCCTTGTGTTTAAAATTTTCTAACGTTTTGGTCTGGCATGGTTGTGATTCTTACATCCTTCGACATTATCCTCGTGCCATTTGACAATACTGGCTGGCAAATTTCTGCTGCTCTTGGTTTCCTTGAAGTTTTTTTCTTTCTTCGAAATGTTCTTTTATGTTTCCCCCACCTGCTAGTTGGTTGGGTCACTCAAAATTCTGAGATCGTTCTATTTCTTTTCCTCCTTTTTATCTTTATTATTTCACAATCTTTGGATCCTGGTCTGTCGTGGTGTTTCCTACGTTATGTTTAGTATGAAGGAGATCTTGGGGAATTCTCTCGATGTTCATGTTTTGCCGCTCTCCTTTTCTCCATTTGCGAGCTGTCCTCTGCAAAAATGCAATGTACCTCATCTGGATATTTTGATTGTTCGCTGCTGAAATAACAATTCTTGTGCGGCCATTTTCTGCTTTGTGATCGGTGAATACTTTATTATCTTTAAATTAAGTATCTCTGTTCCTATTTTTCAACTTTTCGTTACGTCATACCGAATATATTCTTCATAGTTGTTGAAGGTATTCTTCTACATTGTAGTCTGCGTACTGTGCCTGCCTGCCAGGTTAAATGTTGGTTCTCTCTTTTCTTCTGGTTTTCCGTAGTTTTGACCAAAGTGATGTCTGATCCATCGTCTTATCTCACATTCTGTCGCTTTTCCGCTGCATCTAGTTATAACCGTTATTATTTTTGAATGTTTAGTTTTTGATTTTTGATTATTCATATTTTTATCTGGTTTATTAACTTTTATTTACATTTTATTTACATTCTTTCCCTCTTTTACAACGTTTGATCCGCTTTTCCACTTCCAATTTTATCTAGTAAACTGTCCTCTCGTAGATCCTCTTCTTCTTAATCGCTGTTGTGAGTAGAAGAATGGCGTGCCTACTGCCGTATTCCAGGGAGTTGTTGGTTCTTCCCATTTGCGGTTCGTTTCCTGCTGCTGATTGGATTGCGATGTTCCTCTCGTCCTATCATTGTTAATTCATTATACTGTCTTGAAAGGCCATGTTAATAGTTCGTCATATTCTCCTCTTCCTACTCTAACGAAACACTGATGTGGGGCCTGTTGCATTTCCACCCCATTTGGATATAGTCTAGATTACCCAATTTGATCCATTCTTCCAATTATACAATCGTGGACATCTAAGATTCTCGTTGTTTCCCTCTTTGCTCTTTGTAATTCTCCGTGATCCTGTTATTTCCATATAAGTGTGTGTCAGAATTCTGCTACTGGGCTGGTTGTTTCGAAGTCCTTATGTATACTGCTGATTATTTTGAATTCTTTCTCCATTTCTGCCATTTTCTAGGTGTAGATTCTTTGTTTTCGAAAGTCTGTTGGACTCTAGTATTTCTCTATCAAGGCTTTTTGTGAATTCTAATTTCCGTCCGAGTTTTACTTCCCATGCGATCGTTCTATCTTCTCGTTATGATCTCCATATGTTCGATACTGTTGTCCGCCATATGTTTCTGCATTTCTGCGATTGGTAGTTGTGTTTGGCAGTGGAATAGTTCTAATGGACATTTTATTGGCCTGTTGGTACATTCGTTCCAATGTGCTTTCAGTTTAACTTTGTCTTTCTTATTACAGTCGTTAGTACATATTCCTTCGTATGCTTCGCATATTCGTTCTTCTTTTGCGTTTGATGTTCTGTTCTTTATTATCCTTCCATTTGTCGGTAGTTCCACAGATTCGCATTTTTCGCTTCATTAATGCACTTATTTCAGTCCTCTTCTTCTTTCGTATTATTTGGTTGACATTTCCCGATGGTATTTCGTCGAATTCGCACTCCTTTATATGATTTTCTATTTCCCTCATGAATCCTTTCCATTCACATTCTTTTAGTTTGCATTGAACTTTTAGGCTGGTTACCTCCTTGTTTGTGGCTTTATCTAATATCGTAGGATCGTCTTCTCCTTCGAATGTTTCGTCGCATCCGGGACATTTTATTATTTTTGTTTCTATTAGTTCTATCGTACAATCTTGGAATTCACATCGCATCTCGTTCTGTCGTCGCCGATTCAATAGTCCTTTTAACTCTACAGCATTTCAGTCTTCTTTCTAGTTATCTAATATTTTAATTCTCCTTCTTATCTGCTCATGGCTTCAGATGTATCTCGTTTCCTCTAATATTGTCGGTGATTGCTTGCATATCTTACAATAATTTCTAGTTATTCTACATCTTTGTTTCGTTTGTTTATTCTATTTATTTATACATATTTACACGGTATTCTTTATTTTAATCTTCTGTTGAATCTGGTTCTGGTGAATTCGGGCATGGTTGCTATCCATTCGACCCAACTTGCTGGGTCTATACTCTGTTGATTACTTCTTAACCTTTCTAAATTTCTTCGGCTTGCCATTCTAACTTGATTATTCAATTTTCATTCTTCTTTGAAGTGGCAGTTATGTTTCAGTTGTTGTCTTCTATTTCTGGCTGCTTGATGTAACCTCGATTTACACTTTCCGTTAGTTACCATTATCGTGTTATTCCATTTGCTTGGGCGTTTTGCGTTATTCTGCGTCATTATTCGCATTGCTGTTCCATACTGTTTCTATTCCTTGATCTTGTATATCCTCTATCTAGCTCATTATTTCAATGGGTACATTTGCCGGTTGTTGACTGCGCATTGTTTTCTACCGAATGGTGTGATCCTGGTTGGTACTGTCTGTTATCGTACTCGGGGTCCATCTCTAATATGATACTTTTGTTAATTTACACGCTTTCTCTTTGAACTAGTTATTTATTCTTGGCTTTTAACTTGTTATTTATACACTATATACTAATACTACTACTAATACTCTTTAATATCTCACAATTACAATGTTTCCTTCCGCTTTATACCATCGTCTCCAGGGCTTTATACGTAGTCCTATTTCCCTACCTCTCATTGTCATTTTATACACATCGAATTCGTGACCACTCTTGTGATTCCCTATAATTGGTAGTTCTTTCATCCAATTTCCACTTGTGCTTTGTTACGTTTCTAAGCTTCGTATTCGTCCATTCCTGTTACTGTATTCGATTATCTAATTAAATTTCTCCACTGCTGGCCATAACCTTTTCCTTTTCGGCTTTCGTTTACACTGTAGTGGTTCTTTTAGTTGGATTATTATCAGTATTATTATGACGCTTGCTACTGCGCTTGTTATCAACATTTGGAAGTAGTTTCTCGATTTTGTTGTCCGTGGTTTCTGTGCTGGTGGTTGGTTTCTAATTTGCTGTACTGTTTTCAGTGATTTTCTGAGTTGTAGACTTTCTTGTATTGAGTAGGTTGACTGTGGCCTGCCAAATATTTTCTTGGCGTTTATCCTTGGTAGTTCTTTTTTGGTTGTTTCCTTTCTTGGCTGGTTTGTCGGGACTATTTTTGTGTATTTCTGGTTATGTCCCAGAAGATATTTCCTCCCTTTCGTATGGTACCTCGGATTTTCCGATTGTCCTTTGGTTGGGATGCGATATTTCTGATCCTTTCCTTTTTGTACGTCTTGCATTGTATTCGGTTGGTTGACTTTTCCTTTTTATTAGCTTCGTATACACAGTTCTTGTGGGGTTCGTTGTCCTATTTTCGATATTACTCTTTCTTCCTTTGTTGGGCCTTTGTTTACTTTTACTATTAATTATTCTCTGTTCTTGACTTGTATGGGTTTTCGTTTAGAATTATCCTTCTGTATACCTCGTTTTCTTTAATTTGATTACCGTACAAGTTATTGTTCGTTACTCCTGCCACATACGATGTATCCTGTGTGTCGCCTTTTAGTGTCTCCCATCCGCGTTTTTTCGCCTTCTTCATGTTTCGCTTCCCAACAATTGGTGACTAAATGTGTACACTATTTGTTTAATCTCTTTAGTTCCTACGTTGTGCAGTCGTTGATTGCCTATTCTGATACTTGATTTTATACCTCTGTGCTTCTTTTCGATCTCTGCATATATCTTTTACGATCCAGCAAGATGATGGATCCGTGGTGTATATCTATGGCCGCTGGCTTTCTATTGATCAAAAATAACAGCTGTATACTGGTCTTCTCTGCGCTATGAAGGCCATATCCTTGGCTTGTGATTCCTTTCGTCTATTGTCGTAACGTAAATGATTTCAACTCTCTTTGGTATCCTTATTGGGCTTCCCGTCAAGTCGATTGATGGCGTCGAGTTATCAGTGATTTCTGTAGTAGGGATGGTCGGTTTTGATTTCCTGTTAATCGTTGTAGCTTTTTCATGATAGTGGTTCTGTGGTTCCTCGCTGGTTGTGCGTTGTTTCTTTCCTTTTCTGTTTCTGTTTCTTTGCGGGTATTCTTTTGTTGGTTATCTGGTTGATTTGTCTGCGGTAGATTTATTCATATCTGTCTGGTCTGTATGTCTGGGTGCCTTTGTCCTATCATTATTTCTGTGTATCGGGGTCTTCTTAAAATGTCGTCCTCGACATTTATTTGCTTCGATTATGTTCTTCGTAGACGCGTTAGTGTATGCTGGCTTTTAGGTCATCCATTTCGTTTGTTGATTCTGTTTTGCTCCTTATCTTATCTGTTGTTGCGGTGCCACTGGTGTATCTATAGTAATAATTGTCTGTTCCTATCACCGTTCGCGTGCTTGCTAATGGGTGTGGTAAACTTTAGTCTTCCCATTTTAACATTGCTTTATTGTCTTGGATAGATAATAGGATATATTGTCTCTTTTAATAGAATGTTTCTATTTCGAACTATATGGTTTAAATCAAATACTCTCAATGGTGAATTCTCGTAGGTCCACTTCATTAAACTGGCTGCTGCTTCGTCTTGTTTGGCGTCGATGGCTTCCCAAAGTGTTTGGATATTTTTTCTCATTTCTTTCTATTTATTGTCGCATGTTGATGATGATTTACCGCATGCTTGTCTTGATATTTTAGTGCTTTGCAGTACGTTGTGTTTCTCCGTTATCTGTTTTCTTTAAATGTGATCGGTTCAGTAACTCTCTCAATGTTGTTGAGGCATCTGCTGCTGCTGAATTACGGGTTTGCCTTTGTTTTTATGCTGGTGTTTGTCGCATCTTCCAGATCGGATGATATCTAATGTTCTTTTGGTATTTATCTGTTGCACCGCAAAATGTAATGGTACGTTTCCTTCTACGTCTGTCATGGTGAATATCATCGGTATCTTTTCTTTTATGAGGTTCATTTCCGTGGGATTCTGGCTCCTTTGCATACTCATTGCAATTCTCTCCGCTTATGTTTATATTCTCATCCATCCTTCCTTCGCCCATGCTGGCATTATTTCTCTCAACTTTGACTATTATGTCCATCTTGTCTACATTATCTTTTTGTTGGGTCCAATGTTGTCTTTGGTTCGTCTTGTTGCGGTTCTCCTTCAATTCGCGGGTTGTTTGTTATGGTTTCTGTTTTTCGACTTAACATTAGCCCGTTTATATTAGTGTGAGTTGTGATCTGGTCTTTCATACCTCGTTTTCTGGTCTGATGTTATTTTTGGTATTCGTTTACATCTACTTACATTTACGTATATAGTCTCGTGAAGCGGTGTGACTGAGTTTGAGGCCGTGCTTGTTTCATTAGCGTTTATTTCAATGGTCCTGCGCTTCTCTGTGATTCAGGCTACTCCTGGAATATTTTGGTGTTGCTATTATTACCCAGTCTCCTACTTGAAAGTTATGTTCGCGTACATCTCGTTTTTTATCGTGTAATTCCTTGTAGCTTTCTTGGGTGTAAAATCGCAGATAGCTTCATGCTCGTTTCTTTCTCATACTTCTTGGCATTCGTTTCTTTTAAAGTCGCGTTTTACTTAGTCGGTCCATTTTCCTAAGACCTATTGCTGATTGTGCGCGGTTGTATTCCAAATCACATCGGCATGGCTCTCTGCCGTACATTGTTTGAAGGACTCATTTTGTTGCTGATGTGATGTTTACATTCGATACCCGATGAGGCATAGTTATATATATTTTCGCCGGAGTCGTTCTGGAGTGCGTTGTACGTAATTGACATCATTTCTATAGAATTCCCGCTTGAATTCTCTCCGTGTCCGTTGTTGTGGGTAATGGCGAAGTTCCTTAGTGTTCGCAAATTCGAATAATTTTTACTCCTTATTATTTCTCTCGATTGAAATTGTTCCTTGGTCCGGGATAGGATCTGCTTTGGCGTCTACCTACAAACATATTTTTCTACTAGTATTCTGCAACTGTTCTCGCTTTCTGATTGGATTGCGAAAATGCTTTCGGAGTTGGCAAGAAATTCAGATTACTAATATATATGTTTCCATGGTAGTTTCGGTAATGGTCCTACTACGTCCATTGCGATCATTGCATGGTTCTGGGGATTGCATTGGTTTATGTGCCTTCAGTTTACTTCCTGTGCTTTTTCTGGTTAGCGCTGATTAAACAGTTTATCCATTCTTCACATCTTCTCCAATATTGGCCAGTATATCTGACGTGTCTTGCTTCCGTTTTTTTCGCGCGACATATGTCCTCCTGTTTCCCGTCGTGATATTGCATTAATATTCTTTTGTTCGGTTCTGTTTCCGTAATCACATAAGGTCGTTTTTCGCCATCCATCAGTAGTAACCATCCCTTTTCTAGGGTATACCTATGTTTGTGTTTCTCCATATGCTCTTTTAATCTAACATTGTTGTCGAAGATTTTCGTGTCATTGCTCTCTAAAAATTCGATTATCGTTCTTAGTTCATCATCCTCTTCTGTTCATTCTTCAATTTCGTGAACGATATCTTTCTGCGATTATCATCAGATTCGTCTTTGTCCTGGTCCATGTAATTCTCAACATGATCTTTACATACATCTGCGTTCGCGTTAGCTTTTTCCAGCCTTAAATTAATGTACGTGATATTCTTGCCAGTTGCATGCCCATCTCATTAACGACTAGAGCTTTCTTTATGCTGGGCCTAACCAACTAGGGTGTGATCTGTGGTTAATATATATCTGGTAACCCTAAAATATTTAAAGTGTTTAATTGCTTGGATTATAGCCAATGCCTCTCTTTCTGTTTTACCGAATAGTTCTTCTCATGCTTCTTGAATGTCCTACTGTAGTATCCGATACTCGCCTCGTTTCTCTCATCCCATTGTCTAGGACTGACTTCTGATGGCGTATCCGCTGGCGTCGTTGCTAATCAGAACGGCTTCTTGAAGTCTGGTGTATTAGTATTGGTGCTGATATTAATTTGTCTCTGAGTGTTCGAATGCTGTCTGTTGTTCCTTTCCCATATAAAATGGTGTATCTTTTTTGTTTGTTAGTCTTGTATTGTTTGTTGCGATGTTGCATAGTTTTTTGTATGACTTTCGAAATATCCGCAAAGCCTAAAGAATTTGTATTGCGTGCACGTTTTTTTGGTATGGCAGTTCTTTACTTTTTCGAATGTTCCTTGGAAATCTGGTTCCTGCCCTTTGCCGATACTATGTTCCTAGAAGGGACTTCTTCTTTGCCGATCGCATTTCGGGGTTTCAGTTTTATTCCAGTCCAGCGGTGAATACGTTTCTATATCCTTGAGATGTTGTTCGAAAGTGCTGAATAGATCAGTTAATCATCATGTATACCATACATTGCTTAATGCCATGTGTCATAAATTCATGCACTCTGAAAAAAAGCTGTGCGTTGGTTAATCCGAAGGCATTTTCTTGAAATTGGTATTAATCTTTTCCTATTGTAACGCAGTTTCTCGTCGATGTTCTTCTTTACTTTTATCTGCCAGATATCCACTTTTAAGTCTAACGATGTAAAGTAGGCTGCTCCTGTAATGTTGTTAGCATTCGTTATATCCGCAGTGGGTATATGTATCTCTTTTCGTACTGCATTGAGTCTCATTTATACAAATCTCTGGTTCCACCTTTTTCTTACCATCACTACTGAATGCCATGTGGCAACTCGGTTCCAATTATCCTGCGTCTAGCATCTTTTTGGAACTCTTTTTGCACATTTTCTGGCTTCTGCTAGTCCGATATGGTCGTAACGTATCGCGATACATCCATTAGTGGCTATGAGTGGTTACGTCGCTTGTTGCCTGATCTAGATCAGATGGTGCGAATATATCTTTGAATTCAGTTACAGTTTTGTAGTTGTTCCCTTTTCTTTCTCATTTAACAATTTGCTGTCGATACCCATAATTCTTCATCCTCTTCTTCGGTTTTCGTCGTTGCATTCGAATCCATCATGGGAGTTAGATTTCCCTAATCTTTCGTTCTCATGGATTATTTATTTCTTCATCGAAATTGTGATGTTAATTGGGATTCGCTATTCGTTTATATATACTATTTCTCTGGCTAGTGTAATTCTCTCTTCTTCGAATTTGTGGTTGTTCAAAGATTCATTTCGCCTTGTCTCTGTCGTTACTTTTAGTAGCAAACATTTGGGTACGTCCTGTACTATTATCTTTCTGAGCATCTCACTTCCGGATTTTAATGCGCAATCCTTCCGTTTTGTCTCTAATTCCATTGATCCTAGAATCGATTATTATGTTCTTTAATGTTCTGGCATAGAGGTCTGTTTCCGATTATACAATCTCGCTTAGTTTCCTATGACTGTAGGTAAGTGTGATTTACGTTCTTGTATTCTATTATTGGACCAATTTTTCCTATGACTGATACAGATTCCTTACTGCAGGTTATTACATCCATATTTGTTTCTTCGATGCATGGCCATAATTTTCCTGGATTTTGTCCATCTTTATTGCCGAAAGTTTGCTCCCTTGTCAATCATTGCCTATTTCATTCCGTTATGTCTATTGGTATCGTTAACGTTGGTCCTGCTGGTTGTTCGAGCATAGCTATTGTTCGCGTTTCTACATCTTGATCTACGCTTTTCGATCTTCGGCTAGTTCTTGGTATTAGTTCTGCCCAATTTGGTTCGTATGGTGTTGGGTATATGCTACGTAGCGTTGTTGGCTTTGGTATTGGTATGTTTCTCTCGACTGGTATCGTTGATTTTTTCAAGCATTCGTATACTGGTGGTGGATGATTGTATTGTTCGTTTAGTTTTATTTTCTGATTCTCCCATTGTTGGGTTTTTCCTTGTGTTAGCATCTGCATTCCTCCTTGATTGTCATCGTTATCACTGTTATCGCTACTGTCGTTTTTAAAGTCTAGCCATCGTCTCCAATTGCTTGTTTTCTGTCTTTTTATTCTAGTTCTTTCGGCTTCCAGTCTCATTATTGCTTTGAATTTTTGTCCAACTTCTTCGTCGGTGCCCTTCATTCTGGTCAAAATTCCTATTAATCTCTTTATCTTATGAATATCTTTCGAATGTCCATGTAGTACCATTGTCTTCGCTAAGAAAGGTAAGAATCCTATTGCCATTTTCCAATTTATTTTCCTTTCTCTTTTGTATATGTCAAAGCATGCTAACATTTGCGTTAGAATCACTCTCACAATTTGGATAAGATCGAGTTTCAATATCCACTTAATATCCTGCCTAATAATTTAGTGTCCAATAGTTCAGGACTCTTCCCCACATGGCTTTCATCATGTTTTTGGTTGCATTTTTGGGAAGATGTCTTGTGAAAAATATTCGTAAGGTTTCCGGGGTTTTTCTCGCCTAGTTATTTCCTGCCTGTGTATCTGTCCGAGTATTTGATAATATTGCCTGTCGTTTGTACTGGCAATGTAGATTCCCTTGTAGCAACGTGTGAGTGCGCTTTGTTTGAGTAAATTCCACTTTCCGTGATATGTCTACGGTTTAAATTCTGCCGGTGTCATTTCCTAATTGAGATATGTCCAATATTTTACTTCGGTGCGCTATAGTCACTCGGTGCGAACTGTAACCAACTTCTCTGCCTGGTCTCAATAATGGTCCGTATACGTTACTGCAGCTGAACATGTTCGGTACGAATTTAGTTGGGTTATCGATTTAGTGGGTTCTATCACTGTTACTGGTGGGGCAATTGATTTTCGTTGTTTACTATTCTAGTCATTTATGCATTTGTTTGGGTCGTTGAATTTTTGGTAATCTTGCATTGTCTTTCGCATTTGTACGTTGTAACATTCGCTACGATTTTCCAGAAATATCCTCTTGGAGCGGGGGGGTAATAAGTGGGAGATTGGGTCTGGGTTTGTAATAGCCAGTAGCTAACTTGTTTGTTGTAATATTTCTCTATTCAAGTTACAGTCGTTTGTTATCAGGTTGATATGATTTCTCTGTTTTCTAGCCTCTGTGGTGATAGAAAATCCATTTTGTTATTCATGTAGAAGGACACTTCAAGTCTTTGGCTATCTTAGCTTTGTTGCATTTGATATTGTTGTCGGGGATAGGTATTCCTGTGTATTTGTCTGATCACCCGCGATTCGTCGCATTTGCTTACGCGATTGTGTCCTTTATAACCTCATTCCTATCGGTAGCGTGTGCGGTTGAAATTAGGTACGTTGGGTGGGTGGTGGCTTCGTGATCGATATAGTAGATGGGTTTGCTTTCGAATGTTTTCGTTCTCGCAATTGCTTCCATGCATTC